>CM074732.1:68116904-68257814 GCA_037367245.1 Phrynocephalus guinanensis | reverse complement strand
TCCATATCAAATTTTAAGCAAGAACAACCCAATGCATTAACAAAACTGTGGGTGCCACATGCACATTAGAGATTACCTTGAAATACATTGTGTACTCCCAATGTAGCTTCTGGAACTGGCTTTCAATGGAAGAGCGACTGTGCTTCAGCCACTATGCCTATGTAGGGTGCCCATGGCAAAGGTTTTAGCACTTGGTGGTGTTCACTCACCTTTGGGACCTTGTTCTCCCCTCTCTCCTTTCTCTCCTTTCTTACCAGATAGACCTGGGATACCATGAAGTCCTGGAATGCCTAGGGAGCAAATTGAAACTTGTTTTAAATCTTAAGCCTGCCCAGGCAGAGGTTGGACATTTTTATCCCTTGTGAAGGGCCTGGTTTGATTTCAGGATCTTAACCACAAGAGGCAAAATACAACACAAGCTGTCATCCTGTTCTGCTAAATATGGTTGGAGTGACCTACTGATCTTGCTGAATTGCTATGACCAAAAGTGTGGCTCACACTGCCAAGGTTTGGAGCTAGTGGTGCTTCCTCAAATTACTTGTATTGCACAAAATGGCCTAAAGAGTGATATTCACATGTCACATCAGATAAGATGATTAGAGAGGGGTTCATCTTGGTTCCCACCTTTGCCCTGATAAGCCACAAATTGGTTCATCAGTTCATCACACACACACACACACACACACACACACACACACACACACACACACACACACACACACACACACATTTTTAAGACTCATAGGCACATGCATGTGCAGAGGAGGATGGCTGGGTTGCTTCTCCAAACAACAACAACCAACCCCAATCAAAACTAAAAGAAAAACAAACAAACAAACAAACAAACAAACAAACAAACAAACAAACAAACCTGCTGCCTCAACTGGCAGCTCAGCTGAAGCAACCAGGCTTTTCATTTTTTATTTTGTAGACAACCTATTTTGGGTGTGTGTGTGTTAGAAGCAGTCTGACTGGCTCCCAGCTTACGGCCTCTGTACACGTGTTCCATCTTTCAGCTGATAGATAGGTGCGAGTGCAGAAATGTCAGGCCTGGCTCTAGAAGGGTAGCCAAGCTACTGTCTCCAAAGATGGTGGTGGCAGAACAAGATAGAGAGGCAATGGGAAGATGATAGGGGGACATTCAGTGGGGGCAGGGGGCCAAAGAACCAGGAAATTGAGGAATTTTGTTTGGGTCCTTTTGGGTTCCTCAGTTTGGATGAATCCAAACCAGACAGAATCCACAAACTAGTGATTTCTTATGAGCTTCCTGGTTTGTTGTTAGGTCTGTACCCATCTCTAAAGAAGATACTAGAACAGTGGTCCTCAACCTAAGGCCCGGGGGCCAGATGCAGCCCCCCCCCAGAGTCTTGAATCTGCCCCCTGGGACCAATTCCAGACCCCCCACCTATCCCCTGCTTCATGAGCAAGCCAGCCTCCGCAGCTGCTTCTATTGCAGAGGCAGTTCAAAGCAGTAAGCTATGCCGCTTCCCCCACTCCCTCCACCCACTGCCCAGATGACTGGCACACTGCTACTGAAGCAGTTCAAAGTGGGACGGCCATGGCAAGGTCCCCTGCTCTCCCCCCCCCCCCGCCCAGATGGTTGGGGCACCGGCTGCAGCTGAGCGGGGCAATTTAAAACAGGAGGGCTGTGGCAAGGTCTCCCACTCCCTCTATGGCCCCGAGGCCCAACCCCTGCTCCTCCACCCCACCTGCCTGCCTTCCTTGTGTGGCCGCCGCCTGTGTTATTGTGGTTGTGAGGAAGGAAGGGGGCAGACAGAGGAAGTACCAGCCAGCCTTCTGAGCTGGAGCAGCGACGGCAGTGGACGGCAATCAAGGGGAAACACAGACGCACTGACCATGGGTTGATCATGGGGGGCTTCACCAACTTGCCCCTCCCTCCCCCCTTTTCCCCCATGTTGGCCTTTTGGGGGGGGCTGTGGTCCAGCCCCCAGTGGTGTCTGGGGGATGGTGGAACGGCCCGCCGTTTGAAAACTTTCAGGACCCCTGTACTAGAACATTGTTTCCAGAGGTGGTTGTATAGCTCATTGTATTAGTCCCCTATAGTCAAATGGGACAGGTGAATTTTGTTGGGCTTTCTGACTTGGAAGCCTCCATTTTACGCTATTGTTTGCAATATAGATTTTCAGCTGGGACAGATAATGGAATGGTATTCCTGAGATTGTTTGGGGGCTGGTTGCTTCTAATTGGATGGTACAACATCTTTAATATGGATTGTAAATGAATTGTAATTAAGCAAGGAAATCATATGCAGCGTATCCCTTGCATATTTCTGGCTCTATATGGACTGGCCACATACTTTTTTAAAAATGTAAGTTTGGCTTCTAGGCCAGATGGTGGGCTAAATGGTTGGCAAATGGCATGGCTAAAATCCAAGTAAAACCCAACCAAGAAGAAAGGAATAGCTTGATTGTGTCATGTCTCTAGCTAGGTCATCTAGGCAGCTGCCTCCCATTCTCTGAAATTTCCATGTGAAAACCCCAGGATGTGGGGTGTATGTCTCTGCATGAAAACACTGGTAATTTCACAAATAAAATAATATAAAATCAAATAAAAGCTATGCAGTGGAAGGGACAGAGCCGCTTCTCACACTGATGACCAAAATTCTATAGAATTTGTACATATGAGCCCAGAATCTGGTTAAAAGTTATCTAGCCAGGTAACACAGCAGAGAGTTGGGGCAAATTACACTGGCAGTCCAGTAGAGACAAGAGGTATGCAAGTGTTGTAGCAGCTGCCACCATTCCTAGACTTGTATCCCAATGGCAGACAGAGTTTTTCTCCCAAGATTGCTTTCTATTACTTGGGATTTGTGGCTTCCTGGTCTCATGCCACTTCTTTCAAGGTTTGTGGAACAAGAACCTGCAGGAATTACAATGCTGGTCCTCCTCTCCCTGCCTTCCTCCAAACACTACGATGGGCCCAGGATCATGAACTTGCCAGTTCTCTCCCCAGTCCCCTCCTCTTGTTCTTGGCTACCACAACACACATACAAACACCTTCATGCTCAGCCAGTGAGCCCAGACACCAGGATGGAGGTGGGTGGCCAGGCTTTAAAGCCAGCTAACACAGAGAAATCAGAAGTCTCCTCCTTCCCTGCTGCTCATCCACAGATGTCTCTCCCTTATCTGTAGAAAGTCAGGGGAACATAGTAATCCAGTCCAGTTTCAGTGAGTGAGCTGAGACCTGGCCATGCTATCCATGCATGAATATGGTCGGTTTTGAGTCACATTTCCATGTAATTCAGCAAGAGGCATAATGGGGAAGGTTGACAGTGATAAGTTATGAAAAACAGTAGGGACAGCACTCGTGCAAAATATTTTTTACCTTCCAATCCCTTCTGTCCCATTTCTCCTTTTAATCCTTGTTCACCTTTTGGCCCAGCTGGTCCTAGATCTCCCTTAGATCCTTTTGCACCCACAGCTCCAATTAAACCTGGATCGAAACATACACACATTGCCATTATTACTTTCGGGCCAAAGTACTGTAGGGCAGTTAAGTAAAAGGAATAACTATCTGATTTGCCACATGTTACAAAATTTTCATAGATGTTACATATTGCATGCTAAGTTATGTGACTCAGCATGGCACAGATCATCATCATCATCATCATCATCATCATCATCATCATCATCATCATCATCATCATCATCATCATCATCATCATCATCTTTTGAACTGCAGAGCTGGAAAGGGACCCTATGTGTCACCAAGTCCAGCCCTTCTCAAGGAGGCATTTCTTAAAGCGAATAAGTGCACAACAGGATTTCAGCCTTTATGTTATGATATAGCATCAAATGACATTTGATTTATGAGGATGGTATGAACTAATGTTTTCCATGTATCACTAACCAGGCTGCTTCTGCTTAAACAAAATTAAATAGGATCACTTTAAAATATGGACCACAATGCTGAAAGCCTCTTGGAATCATCAGTCCCACTGCTAATGTTTGTTTTGAGGACTCAACGGCAATTCTAGAAATGTAGTTTATACAATAATGGCAAATGACTTCTCCAGCAAGATATCATGAGCAGGAGAATGTGTTTGTGCTCAGTTCCTGCTTGTGATCATTCCATAGGTATCCGATCAGTCTCCATGGAGATGCAATGCGAGGCTAGAGAGTATAAAGGGGAGTGGAAAATATTTTTCTGGACTTTCTTGAACTTAATGGACAGCCTTGTTTTGGCCTGCAACTCTCATCAGACACATCCAGCAGGGCCAATGGTAAGGAACTCCAACACTCATAATATCTAGTCAGTATAACCTGTGATCAAAGATGATGGGACAAGTAGGGCAGCAACCTCAGAGACCAATGTCTGAAAGGCACTCTTAGATGAATGTATACTTGGAAGGGGCTTTTTTTCAATACTTTGTCTAGTCAGTGAATTTCTGGGCATTCACTAGATTTCATATACATAAAATCAATCTACTTGAAGTGTCTCTTTGGGGACTTATTTAAGAGAATGCTGTAAGAGAGGCAGCTTCTACATCAAGACCAATTGGGGTCGATCTACATGATTGTCCAAAAATATTGGTCAAATTATTCTGGAAGGTAAAAGAAGTGCAGTGTAAGGTTTTTTTTTAATATGTATCAAAATATGTAGACTGCTAGCATTATTATGTTTAACCAACTTCCTTTTCTTGCAAGCAAATAGATAATGAGTTACCTGGTGGTCCCTGCTCTCCTTTCATTCCCTGAGGTCCCATGATGCCTGAAATCAAAGCATTGAGAAACTATTATTGGCAAGTGGAGTGGAATGCACTTGCTTTTCAGCATTGATCTGTGTTACTCTAGCTCATCTTTGATTACCTGCTTCGCCCTTTTCTCCTTGGGGACCTGGAAGCCCTCTTTGTCCTGGAGTGCCTAAAATAAACCCAAAAACATGTAGGTAGCCAACGGCACACACACATTTTCTTAGGAGTAAGTCCCAAAGAGTCTAATTGGGCTTAGTCATGAGTAGAAACATATAGGGATGTGATATAAGGTTGCAGTATGAAGTACTTACTTGAGAGTAATCCCCATCGATATTGATGGGTTAGAACTGCACTGCTCGGTTGCCCTCCTAAATAGAGGTGCTAAAGATAAGAGCAGATAAGCTCAGATACACTCTGAGCAAACATGCCAAAGACTGTGCTTAAAGGCTGCAATCTTATCTGAATATCCTTGTAAGCAAAGGCTGATGAGATCGACTTGCAAGCAGGCCTGTAAGGTGTTAGCCCCAGGTGATAATATAGGGATACAATTACTAGTACTACAAACATCCCCCAAGGATGTGTGTGGATAGCGCGTAGATCACACAGCTGGCACTGTGTAAAGAGAAAGACAGTCGAAACATGGCAAGTTACTATATGGAAAATATCAAGTATTATTTTATCTCTTCTGACCAGCCCCTACACAGTTGTTTTTTCAGAAGATAGGTGTGGGTGTTCAGGAACCTCATTTACGGTAATTTACTTCCTGCAGGCAAAAGACATGGCAGTCGGAAAATATTGTCTCTTGAGGAACTTGCATACAGTACTGTGATATTGTAGGCCAACCTTCTCTTCTAGCACCATGGTGAGAGATTGGTGAGTTCAGAGGATGTCAGCTTATATTACTGGAATTAAGCTGTGACTCAGATATAACACATAAGGGAAACTCCTAAGTTCCTGATCAGTTGAGATGGATGTTCTTTTTAACTGAACTATCCTGTTCCAACTGATTGACTGAGAATTCACAAGTTTAGTTCACGTGAAGGGCAAGTATCTGGTGACTTCCTTCTTTATTTCCTCAAATGCTGGGGATCAGTTCCCTCTGGTTTCTTTTGAGCATTGAGCATTAGCAGAATTTATTTATACAAATATATATTGTATGTCCCTGTTACAGACAAGGTGCAGCAATTGGCTGTATCACATGAACGCAGAAGACTCTTGGTGATGACACAGCGCTATAAATCAAGTGTAAATGTTACAGGCAAAATCCAACAGTGAGAATTCCATTCTCAGTTAGAAGAGACCCACTGAATCAATGGGACATATACAAAGGTGGATTTGACAACTCTCATTCATTATCATGAGTCTAGTTGGCTAACAATGGGTTTCAATCCTGTATGAAATCCTAACCTCAAAGTGAAGGAAACCCCCAGTATATTTATAAGGAAAAATGATTTTATTTTTACCGATTTCTCCTTTTGGCCCGGGAGATCCAGTGCCTGGGGGGAAAAGATACTTGAATTTAAATCAGATGTTGACAAATATTACATACAGTGTATACATCCATCTCTCTTCCTTCATGCTTGAAATTCTCCCATTATTTGCTTACCATTTGAACCAGGCTCTCCTTTGCTTCCTCTTAAGCCAGTGTCTCCTTTTTCACCTTTATCTCCTGAAAGATGTCCAAATAAATAAATAAATAAAATTATTGCTTACCATTCTTGTGAGATGCACTTGGTGCAAATATGTGGCATTGCGGGGATAATGAAGACCACAGCTTAGCTGAGTATCCTAATTGGCTTCATATTGGGAATTGGGGGTATTGGGAATTGGGTGTACTGCATTAAAGTGGCTCCAGTTCTTCTTTCAGGAAAGAATGTAGAACGTGGTACTATGTGGTTCATGTTTGACACCACAGCTGCTGACCCGTGGAGTTCCCTAGGTTTCTGCTCTGTCTCCTATGATATTTAACATCTATGAGCCTTTGTACACGACCCCTAAACTCCGTCGCAAATGGCTGCCAGCTCCGGAGCTTACAATTGTTTCCCCACCAGCTCCGGAGTTTGCAGAAAATTAAGTGCGACCACGCCCACCTAAGTGCGTCCCAGCGCACTTTTCATGTACCTGCTCTCGGAGGTGAAAATCCCTGATGCGCATTTAAGGGAGTGAGTGCCGGGCTCTCCTCGCTTCTGTTTTTTTTTTTTTTTTTGCCTCCCGCCCATTTAAGAGAAGGAATCAGGAAGACGACGGGGCTCCGGCGGCTTCGGAGGTGAGCCTGCATTTTTCCTCTCTTTTTTTCTCCCTCCCCTCATGCAGACAGGAGCAAGGAAGTGCGGAGGGGTGGGGATGTAGGAAGAGCAACGAACCCCCAAGATCTCTGGTCCGAATTTAAGTGGCCAGCGGATATTAGGGGTCGTGTGAAAAGGCCCTCTATGAATCACTGGGGGAGATTATTGGGTCTTTTGATGTTAAGTCCCACCAGTATGCCAATGATACCCAGCTCTACCTCTCGTCACCTCCGTATTCTAAGGGAGCTACTATCTCAACCTTACATAAGTGTTTAGCTGCAATAATGAACTGGGTGAGGATGACCATAATGAAACTAAACCTAGATAAAACAGAGGTGCTCCTGGTCAGTTGAAAAGGAGAACAAGGGATAGGGATGCAACCTGTACTGGATGGAGTCACCATCCAATTGAAAAATCAGGTACGCAGCTTGGGGGTGCTCCTGGACTCATCTTTGAGCTTGGATGCCCAGGTCACAGCTGTGGCCAGGACTGCATTTGCACAATTAAGGCTAGTATGCAAGTTACACCTGTTTCTTGAGAAACCAGCTCTGGCCACAGTGACACATGCCCTAGTGACATCCCGGCTGGACTACTGTAATGTGCTCTATGTGGAGCTACCAATGAAAAGTCTCAGGAAACTTCAATGGGTCTAAAATGCAGCAGCCAGACTGCTGACTGGGGCAGGGTACAGAGATCACATCACAACCCTTTTAAAGCAGCACAATTCAAGGTGCTGGCCTTGACTTACAAAGCACTGTACGACCTGGGTACTAGCTACTTCAAAGATTGAATCTCACAGTATGAACTGACTCAGGTGTTAAGATCATCAGGAGATGCCCTTCTCTCCATCCCACCACCCTAACAAGTAAATCTCGTGGGAACCCATGAAAAGGCTTTCTCGGCTGCTGCACCGGAACTCCCACCCACTAGAGGCCAGAACTGCCTCATCTCTGTTGTCTTTCCGGAACGAGGCAAAGACCTTTCTCTTCAGGCAAGCTTTCCCTGAATGATGGACTACCTATTATGTATCTTTTATATGAATCTATAGGATCACATAGACTTTGTATTTATTTATAACTTTGTGTGATTGCATTGGCACTATGTTTTCAATCACTCATAACTTTACATGGAAATTTACTCTCCTTTTAACTGCTCACGTTCTCTTGCAGCCTTGATGTAATGTTGTCTTTTAATGCTGTAAGATGTCCCTCAATTCCCTGTTCTCGATATTTGAACATGTCTTAATTGTACTGGACTGTATATTATCCCTCATTACTGTAAGCTACCTTGGGCCCTTTTCCAAGGAGAAAGGCAGGATAAATAAATAAATAAATAAATAAAAAATAAATAAATAAATAAATAAATAAATACACCTGACCTACTTTCTATCTGATTGTATGCCATGGATATTGATTTGTAGGAGCCCTGTGGCGCAGTGGCTAAATGCCTGTACTACAGCTAAAACTGTGCTCATAACCTGGGGTTCAATCCCAGGTAGCAGGCTCAGGGTTGACTCAGCTTTCCATCCTTCTGAGGTTGGTAAAATGAGTACCCAACTTGCTGTGGGGTGGGGGGGATGTGTAGCCTGCATACTGTAATTAAACTGTAAACTGCCCAGAGATTACTTGAAATGATATGGGGCAGTATATAAGCAGAACACTTTTGTAGGCATCTCTTGTCATGCAATGAGAACTGACTCCAAATATATTCCTACATCTTTCAGTTTTTCAGTGGACCATCAGTTACACAGACTTGTGTTTATAACCACTTATTCATGCCTATATCTCTCCTTGTGTCATTACATAGACACTATGTTATTGATTGTTAGTTCCCATCCCTCATAACTTTTAGATGGTCTACTGTACATGATTACATGGTATTTATACTCTTTTCTTAACTGCTTTCATCCTCTTTTAGCTTTAATGTTGTCTTTTAATGCTGTAAGATACCCCTCAGTTCCCTGTTCTTAAACTTGAATATGTTTTAATTGTACTGGACAATATACAATACAGTGTACTGGACAATACACAATACACACAGATTACAGTAATCAGGGACAATAGACATTATTGTATAGTGTATTGTCCCTCATTACTGTAAGCTGTCTTGGGTCATTTTCCAAGGAGAAAGGTGAGGTAAAAATACTCATAAATAGATAAATAAAAACTGTGTGCCTCAAGCACCATGATCTGGAGGGGGGGATCTCAGGTCTGATGAACTATGGTGACCAGATCAGGAATGAGCTGTGTGATCATCTCTGATTTTTTGCCCGGGTTAGAATGTTCTTGACAGTTTCTAGGCTTAGTCATCATTCAAGACCATGTTTTGAGAAATTGGGCAGACAGAGGGAGGATGATGTGTAAGGGGCACATGGTTTGCTAAGTAGAAGCCTGTCAAATCAGTCTAATGAAAACTGAAGTGGGTCAGCGTTTCTCAAATCCAAAACCTAAATGCTTGAACACTGACCTTTACTGCCACTGTCCCCTTTTGCTCCTGGGATTCCCCTTTCTCCTTTGGAACCTGAGTATGAAGAAAAAGGTCATCCTTAATTTCTGAGCAGCTCAGACCATATGATTAAAAGGAACAACACTTCTCAAATTATCTATATTTAGTAATCATTAATGTAAGAGAATGTCTTCTCTGCTCTTCTTTAAACAAAAGTTTTATTTTAAAAGACAGATTCCTTCAGGTGTTCAGACAAGCTGTGTACAGTACAACGTGCTGTGGCCAATTGCAGCAACTTGACAAGGTCTCTCTCTCTCTCTCTCTCTCTCTCTCTCTCTCTCTCTCTCTCTCTCTCTCTCTCTCTCTCTCTCTCTCTCTGCCAGTGACATGTAACCTGATACTTCATCATGATTTCACTGCGGCAACTTGCACAAATCTGGCTGTAGAATTCTGAGAGCTGCAATTCACCAACAGAATGTGTTCAGCTTCAGTAGCTTTTCAATAATTAGGTGGAAGTCAAAGACTCAGCTACCCACCTGGCAGTCCTGGCAGTCCTCGAAATTCTTTGTTTCCAAGTTGTTCTGAAACATATATTAATATTTACTATAAAAAAAGAGCTGTTCATTTAAAAATATCTACAAATGAGGGCAACAGCAACAGCAACAACAAAAACCTTCAACTGAATAAATATCTTAATCCTCTTAGGATGGAACTGATTTATCACCTTCAAGGGGCAAAATGTCTGGGTACATTTTCATGTTACATGGTAAGCTTTAGCAAGGATCAGGGATGCTGGCAAGTTTTCCTGTCTGGGTCCTAAGTCTGAGTCTTTTGGTCCACATTCCAAAACCCTAGCCTTAGACTTGAATGTTTTGCCCTGCCCGTAGCCACCACGTCCCATAACCCCCCCCACTACTTCTAATAGGGTTTTGTCATCCCACCCCACTGCATCGCACAACACTGCCCTGTCTACCTTCTCTTGTCACCCCCTGCTGTGCTCCCCATTTCCCCACTGTCCCCACCCCATCATCATGTCCACCAGCACTAGGTTGAAAAGCCGCCCTACCTGCTCCTGCCATCCCCCTGCTGCTGTACCCCACCACGGTTGCCACACATACCCCTCTGATGTGGCCCCTGCTGCTCAGGTGCCAGGCTCCCTATCTCCTCCTCCTGCCACTGCCACTGTGCCACCTTCCAGGTTTATGTAGACAACAGGCCTTGAAGGGATGTTGGACAGGCACATGCTCCTGAGCAGAGGCAGCAGAATTTCCTGGCTTCCCTTCCAGGCCCACTTTGTGTGCAGGCCTGGAAAGCAGTCAGGGCGGCAGTGCTGGTGGCAGCAACCAGTAGCAAAGCCTACTAGCTGGTCAACAGTGGGGCATTATTGCAGTGGTGACAGCAGCAGGAGGATGATGATTCTGAGTTGTGGGTTGAGTCTGAGTCATTGAAAACAAACAAACGAAAACAACCCAAGTTGTGCGCCTTAAGTCAGACTTGACGGTGAGTTTCATGACTTGAGTCTCTGTCCGTGGCACATGTTATAGTAAAAGCCAAGGTTGGTCCCAAGACATGATGCCACCTGAGGCATGGCAGCCAGTGGCACACTTTAATGATAAAGATCAACAGAATCTTTCCCGGGCAAAGGCTCTTGTCTGCCAAGCCTTGTAGGAAGAAAAGAAAGGTATGGGACCGCGTTGAAATGGACCACTGTGCCATGCACTGGCTGTTTGAATTAAGACATCTGTACCATTTAGCAAACAACGGGCTATGAGTGTTTGATGGCCAGAGTGTGACTATGATGGTGCACAAAGAAAGACAAAACCAAAAGCATTGAATTATTTTAAAACATACATCCAGCCTAACAAAACAAAAATACCTGTAACGTTGGCCATTTCCCAGTGTAACATCTGGTTGCTCAGCTTGATGACATGGATTTCCTGCTCTAAATTTCTGATCCAGTTTTCTTCATCTTGCTCTGAGCGTGTTCTGTGAGTGTCTTCCTCTCCCACAACATCCTTGTTGAAATAGGTCGTCTGACTTTCTGTCGCAGATGACTGTGTTTTCATGATATCTATTTCTTTGTGCAATGTATAAACTGTGAAAATAGAAGTCACAACATCAGTAAAGCGTGATATTGTTCCTCCTCTCTTGCCAAAATATATTAACTTTCCAACCTACTTATTTTCTCTAAGGCCTTGTGGAGATGCAAGGGAAACAGGAGTTCCATTCATCAGAACTCAACTTTTACAAGTCTCTCCAGAATGCCAAATGATGTGCAATAAATGCACAGTTGTTACTTACCTGTGGCAGCTGGTGTAGATGATTTTTCTCAAGGATGCAATATTATTATATTTTGTGAATGCCACTGCATTATCTGGGGAAATATGATTCAATAGCTTGCCCCACCTCTGGCCAAATGGCACATCTGGAACTGTTGTTACCAGCATGTATAAGGTAACAGTGCAAGAACTGCAGTAGGCAGGCTAGTGCCTTCAAGGTAAATGATAGTTATTTCAGTCATTTTTATTCCACCCACCTTGGTTCTAATTCCACTTCCTTGCCAATCCTTTTTGTGCTTTTGTTGTTGTTTTGGATTGTACCTTCTTTAACCATTGAGGACATTGTACTGCCAAAAGATTTGGATTTCCTTTCACCCAAAAGAGGGATTTACATTTTAGGACTTCTTTTCCCTTTAATCACAAGGTAGTAGCAAAGAGCTTCATTTCAGTTGACTTTTAAAAATACTGTTCTACCTAAAACGCAAAATCAATCCCTACTTTGCTATGATAATGGCAGCTATTTTTACTTCTGTTCAGGTACCTGTATGTTTTGCCAAGCCAGAAGATGGACTACTTGTAACTAGCTTCTGTAGTTTCAGAAATGGCACTCAGATACTGATTCTCTGTCCCAGAATGTTGGGTGTAGTTGCAACTCTACACCACTCCACGGTGGTGTGGAGGACAACCAGGATGGTGAATTTTTTTGATATCAAGCCCTATGAGGAATAGTTGGAGGAACTGAATATGCCTAAACTGGAGAAGAGAAAAGTGAGTAGATTGTCCAGAGAGTGGGGCAGAGTTCTTCATTAAATGTATTTAAATAGAGGTTAGATGCCCCCCTATCCTTGATGCTTTAGGTGTGCATTTCTTCCTTTGGCAAGGGGTTGGACTTACTTGTCTTTGTTGTTCCTTCCAGTTCCATAATTCTCTGATGTGGTTAACATGCTGAGATGGATTTAAGACAAGCCTTGGTTCCCAAGGAATCATGACATTCACTCTCTTTTAGCCTGGGTTCTTGTGACATTAAAGAGGTGAGGAGGAAAATCCATTTACTCAGTCAAAACCCACATGGATCTTTGGGCCTACATGGTTTGTTTCTCTTTTATTTACCCCTCTGATGGATGTGTATGTAATAGAGCATTGGTTCTTCCCAGCCTTGGGTCACCAAATGTCCTTGTGCCAAAAACCCCAGAAACCATCACCACCAGCTATGCTGGTCAAGATTTCTTGGAGATGTAGTTCAAGAACACCTGGGATAACCATAGTTGGGAGCCAATGCAATACAGTCATGAGGAACTAGGAAATCATTGTGTGGCCTTGGGCCACTTGCTTCATTTCAGGCTAGACAACCTCAAAGTGTCGTTCTGAAGCTAAACTGAGGAGGAAAGCCATGTAAATAGTCACGAACTCTCTGGGGGACAGGTGGGCTATAAATAAATAATATTATCTAGTATGTTTGTGGGACAATTTTCCCCACCTTTGTGGCCAGTTTGCATGTGTCTGGCTATCATTTGATAATCAGATGATGGCTTTGATGCACATATACTTGTCAAATCTCCAGATATAATATCAGTTGTCACCTCACTTCACCTCACACTTGGCCCATCTTTTCCATTATTTCATGTCAGAGATGGAATAATGTTTGAAAGACAAGAAACATGTGAGAAGGGGATTTGTATGTTGGTTGCTTCCCACCAGCAACAGCTTGATGAGTAAGCATGTTGAGCCCAGCCTCATATCATGGGGTCACCAGGCCCTTGTGTGTGTAGAGGTGGTGGCATGGGAAGCAACCATGTGGCCCAGCCCATCCACCTAAATCGGTTGATTTCAAGTGTTTCTTCCATCAGTACTGCCATGGTCCAACTTCTCCCTCAAAGAAGGCAGCATACATTTCCAGGCCTCACCTTTGAGGAATTCGCAGTTAAGGAGTCACATGATGTTCACACATATGGAACTACTTTTTGTCTTTGCTCTGTAAGCATTTACAACCTCCCGAGTCCACCATGTTTCAACCATATGGCCCACCTTTAACCTCACCCTGTAGTACGGGGCCCCATATTAGTGTTTTATCCAGCATGTCCATCCTTCTCACCCTCTGTTCTAGGCCTATTCTTTTTAACCTTCCTTTAACGCATTCTCCTTTCCTCCTGGCCCTTTGACTTCACTGTACTCCATTCCACACACACACACACACACACACACACACACACACACACACACACACACACACACACACACACACACACCTCATTTATTTTTCTTTTAAAAAATATAAACCGAAAAGAAAACAGCAGTTGTCCTGCAACACACTTCATATCCAGGCCTAAACAATGGCCGATACACAATTCACCAGTTGACAACTTGTCCCTGATTTGATCAGAGTAAAACAGGTTAACATAGTATCGCCTAGTTCTATTTCCAAGATACTTCTAATTATGTCAGCAGGGACAGAGGAATGACTATATATTGTCTTTTTTTTAAAAAATGTCAGTGACATCCTGCAGGATAAGAAGAACTTTAAAGATCTGCCTAGGTTGTCATTGGCATCCTTAAAATGACAGATTTGTCTAGCATGTGGCTGGATGAGAGAGCATCTGGGAAACAGTTTGGGAGGCAAAAGGTCTGCAGGTTATTTATTTGCATGCTGGGAATTTGTCCTCAAATGAACGGAACACCCTTTCTTTCTTTCTTTCTTTCTTTCTTTCTTTCTTTCTTTCTTTCTTTCTTTCTTTCTTTCTTTCTTTCTTTCTTTCTTTCTTTCTTTCTTTCTTTCTTTCTTTCTTTCTTTCTTTCATGGGGACATTGGAAAGGTTGTTAGATGTTTTGGACTTTCAGAACTGCTGGAACCTCAGTGAATGTTTATACGGTCACACTTCTTGAAACTTCAGACCTGATTTCCCCTAAACTGCCGCTGGGGAAGATGGAAGATGTAGTCTTAAACATCGGGAGGCTGGGGAGAAAGGCCTGTTTTAAGAATATATTTGACTTTTGCCTGCCTCTAAGACCTAGGATGAGATTAAAAGCTCATGCCACCCTCCAAACCCACTACAACAACATTTTTCCCCCAGCGGCCTGAAATGCAGCAAACAGTGAAGGAAATGTTCTTGACAAAGAGAGATTTAACTACTCAGCCTTCCCATGAAGTTATTCTTTAATCATTTTAGCACAAGCAGCTCTCCTTCACATCCAGTATCTCTTCCTGGTGGTGGAAGCAGTTTCTCTTCCCTAGTGTCTCTACATTCACAGGTTTACAGGTGGAATATACAAAATTTTAGATTGACTATTTTTGTCTTTGTATTCATAATAATGAAAAGCTTCATTGAGAATTACCTTTGTAGCTCAACAGTCCAAGGCCCGCAGTGAGCAGAACCAGGTATGCTATGAGCACGGTCCAAATGCAGCACGAGGAGACATTTTTCTGAGATTTTGGCTCTAAAAAACAGGGAAGGAAGAATACACAGTTAGCCTGTGACTTTGTCATTGCAGATAGCAAATGAGTGGCCAATGTGTAGGAAAATGTATGACTGTTTCAGGGCGTAAAATTATACCCAAGGATTTTCCAAGACTGAAATCTTGTCTCACGGCTCTGCCTGCACCTAACAGGAACAGTGTCCATGGCAGTGGCAGATTACCACTGATTAAGGGCTTCTTTTTACAAGTACAGTGGTACCTTGTATAAAGGAATTAATTTGTTCCAAATGAAATTATGTTAAAGCAAATTTTCCTTTATACAAATTTCCCATAGAAATGCATTGAAAACAGAACAATCCCTAATTGCGGCCATCTTTATGTTGTACGGATTTGCCCCATAGGCGATTATGTTAAGCAAATGTCCCCTATCTCCAGAATTTTTTATGTTGTACAGATTTTATGTTATAAAAACCGTTTGTTATATGAGGGTCCACTGTATCTCAGGGTGCCCAAAGTAATGTGACAATGTCGCTGCTGCACTTCAAAATTGTACAGGAAATTTTTAAATCAGTATCACTGTTTCCAGTGACACCATTCCCCTTGTACAGATGAACTCCAACCTCAGTAATTTATAGGGCAGAGGCAGACAAGTATGCCATTATTAGAAGAGTAAATTTCTTAGGGCACATGTCTGAATACCACAACTAGGGATGGACACCATACTAAAAACAACACACTCTTTCGTCATGTCGTAAGGTTTTGAGTTGTTGCAAAATGAAATAAAATGAAACAAAATGATTCATTCTAGAGGAAATGGCAGGGGAACTTCCAAATTGCTGTTAAATGTATAATTTATTGTGCTTTTAATGGAATACAGTGGTACCTTGTATAAAGGAATTAATGATTTCCAAATGAAATTATGTTAAGCAAATTTTCCTTTATACAAATTTCCCATAGGAATGTATTGGAAAGAGTAATCCCTAATCGCAACCATTTTTATGTTGTACGGATTCGCCCCATAGATGATTCTGTAAGGCAAATTTCCCCTATCTCCAGAATTTTTTATGTTGTACAGATTTTATATTATACAAACTGTTTGTTATACAAGGGTCCACACTCTGAGATGCCTTGTGTTTCCTCAGTGGGAGAAAGGCATTCTATAAATTCATCAGTCAGTCAGTCAGACAGACAGACACACAGAGAGAAAGAGAGACAGACAGATAGACAGACAGACAAATGTCTCATCTCAAGGATAGTTTGCTTTTTTAAAAAGTATATCCTTCCCTGGACTATGACATGTCTATTGATATGGTTATTATAAAGTCCTCAAATCTTGTACCTCAATCCTAAATCCAAGGTAGTTTGTGCATTTATTTACAAAGAAAGCAAAACAAAAAGACTTGATGCCTTCAGTTCCTTGCCATACATGTTGGGAAGTGGTCCAGCTGAGGACCACATCCTGGCTCAGCATATCCTCATTCCTGTTCTCCACTGGGTTAAACAGATTGAACTCTGATATGAACACATGGTGCACAATTCCCTAGACTTGATCAACACACCAGCATGGACTGAAAGGAGATCTTATGATGCTGCTGTCATTTAAAATAATAATCAGGATAACAGAAAGGACAAGAATAAATCTGGCAACAAACCACTGTGTAAACTGAGATTTGGGTCTCTTTCCTTCTGTTCAGACCATGAATGCAACAACTCAGCTGCATCCAGTACTAATTCTACAAATAGAGCAGGCACTACTGATGGATGATATTCCTGCATACCCAATAGCAGCCCACATCCTCTGGAGCCTTGCAAGGAGCTTCTTCATCTAGCACATATCTGGGGAGGGCGGCACATGAGGGGCTACAGAAGTGAAGAATCATAGAATCACAGAATCATAGAGTTAGATTCACAGAATCATAGAGTTAGAAGGGACCTCAAGGGCCAACTCCCTGCCATGCTGGAACCCCCATCACAGTGCTCCCAACAGATGGCCATCCAGCCTCTACTTAAAAACCTCCAAAGAAGTAGACTCCACCACCCTTCGTGGCAGCATATTCCACTGCCAGACAGCTGTAACCATCAGGAAGTTCTTCCTAATGTTCAAATTGAATCTCTTTTCCTGTAGTTTGAAACCATTGCCCCAAATCCTAGTCTCTGAAGCCTTGGAAAGCAAACTAGTCCCCTCTTCAATATGACATCCTTTCAAATATTTAAACATGGCTTTCATATGCTCCCTCAGTCTTTTTATTTTATTTTGTAAGGCTAAACATCCCCAGCTCCGTAAGCTGTTCCTCATAAGACATTTCTTCCAGACCTTTGACCATCTTAGTCACCCTCTTCTGGACCATTCAAGGTTGTCAACATCCTTTTTAAATTCAGGTGCACAGAACTGAACACAATACTCCAGGTGGGGTCTGACCAGAGCAGAATAGAGTGGTCCTATAACTTCCCTTTCTCATGACACTATGCTTCTGTTGATGGAACCAAGAAGTGGGAGCTGAGTTGTATCTGTGTAACCAGGGTTTAGCTCACTCTGTTTAAAGACTAGTCTCTGTGAGGCATAGAGATGGAAGCTAAATTGCAGCCTGATTAAACTAAAATAGAACACTTGTCTGCAGGTAGAAATAGCTGCATTCAAAGTGCACACACTTTAAACTAAATGTATCAAGTTGTCTAACATGCCCCCTTTCCCAGTGAAATACTGTATACAGACATGAGCTGAGAGTAAATTTGCTGCTGATTAATCTGCAGAAAAGTCAGATGATTGAAATAGGTGCATGCTATTCTCAGCTGATATGAATCATCTATGCATTTAATACTTAACAATGAATAGAGTTCAGAAGGAATCCTTAAGGTAGTCTCTTATCCCATCATCCCATGCAAATATAAATCAGAGGTAACCCTCCACATTCCTTGAAGCTTTTTTATAGCAAATATGTTTCAGAATTGCTTGCCTGGGTCATGAAAATACCATGATATGTTACTATATTTATCATCATGACAATTTAAAAAATACGGTAGTTTAGTAATTTGAGTGCTAGGATTAGGGAGGCTTAATCCCCCTTGTGCTTCCCAGGAGAAGAATCAACCTTTGTAAGCTTCGGCCAGGCTGCATGGTCCCAGAATGTGGCCGGAAGAAGGGAAGAGTCAACCCACTTCTGAATTTTATAATTTGGAAACCCTGTGCATAATAATCAATGCCATGTTATGCAACAAAAGTCCAATTAATCATTTTAAAACCAGAAGAGTCGGCTTAAAATACTTTCCTTTCCCAAGACTACCTCATTAACAGACAGTGAAAATACATTACCGCTGATCTCAAATGTCGTGATCCCAGGTGATGCAAATATTGCCTTATCTGAGAGTCTGAGGGTCCCTTGGCTACTGAAAAATCCATTGTCTTGGCCACCATCTGAGTGGTCCATAATCAACTCCTTGTTGTCAACTCCTAGACACCCAACAGAGGTAGCTTAGATACTGAAGAAGAACCAGAAGAGGCAGGGATTTGCACGCCACTGGGTATGTTTACAGTTAGATGAGTATTTTTTTTAAATGACTAGGCATCTTTTTGTACCATAGTTGCAATTTTTTTTTGTTCTGACATAGTTCTGTTTTAGCACTTCCTCCAAAACTTCTTACATAGGCTTCTCAATGGATGTCTTAATAGTGAAAGTAAGGGAAAGTACCTAAAACCTATGGCCCTTATTCTGCCATGTGAACACTAGCTGTCAGCATGAACTCCACTTATGGCACATTCTGGTAGTAATGGCCTTGCTGTTGGACAAGCTTCATTTGCAGATTTCAGACAATTCATGTGGAGTAATGATGGAGTCAGCAGTCTTACCAGTAATTGTGTTCGCAATGCATTTTTCTTCCCAAACTGTCCTCACCATGCACTACTATGCTAGGAACTTGGTCATCTTGATATACCATAGTTTGGCATTGCGACCAAAAATTAAAAGAAGTGAAATGGAGGGCTTTGCCTTACAAGTCTATGAGTGCAGGGAAGATCTATCCCAGAACAGAAGGCTGTGAGGAACTTGTGGTACAGTTATTCTCCCTTGCCTCTTTCAAGAACTTTGTAAAAATCTTAGGGCGGGACTAGACATGTTGATCATTTTGTGGCCGCCATACTGTTCCTTTGTGGATCCCAGTGTTTGCTCTGTGGGTCCCCTCAGAGGTAGCCTTTTTATCCTTGTTCACTGATGTTTCTCTGCACACACAGAAGGTAGAAGTAAAAATCACAGAGATTATTTTTTCACTAGAGATGAGCATGAAACGGAAAAATAGCATTTTGTTTTGTTTCTTTATTAGTTTCATTTTGTTTCATTTGTAATGAATGTTTAAAATAGTTTTGTTATGAAACAAAAATAAAACAGAATGAAACATTATGCTCCCCTGGGTCCTAAAGGATCAAAATGGCAGGGGAGCTTCCTCAAGCTCTTCTCTGTATGCCCCTGAATTGTGATCCATATTTTCCAAAACGGAGTCTGGGTAGTTAATTGAATGAATGTGTAAGCCACAAATCACCAATATGGGGGTTAATTAAGTGGCTTAAGGCCTATATTGGTAGTGTGCATCACACACACTCTTTCAGTTAACTAACCAGATTCAGGAGGCTGAGTTATGAAGCTCCAAATGGGGTGCCCCTAGGAAAAATCTTTCTAATTTGAATTGGAAGCCAAGCCATGGTGGCACTAATTGCTTGCCCGTGGCTTGGCTTCCAAAGTTCTGATTCCAATTAGAAAGAGTTTTTCCTAGGGGCATCCCCTTTGGAGCTTCATATCTCAGCCCTGGACCCCCAAACCTTTCCAAATTTCAGGTGCTTACAAGGAAGACTTGGAGGAAGCTCCCCTGACATTTCCTCAAGGACAAATCATTTTGTTCTAGAAGAAACTATGGCATTTTGTTTCATTACCTAATGAAGTAATTAGTTACTTAACAAAATGATAATACAAGTGTTTCATTTTTCATTTCGTGCCCATCTCTATTTTTCACCCATATCACCTGATCCACCTGATCCTCTCTGCAGATTTTCCCACCCCATTTTCCCACCCATTCTTCCAACCCTGTCCAGTGCCCTGCAGGCCAACCCACTTCCTGATCTGGTGCAAAAGAGACTTCTAATGCCACTGTGGTAACAACTTTAGTGCGTATATTCAGCATAGATATTGTTGCTCAAGATCTGCTTAAAGGAAGTCATGATCAGTCTAGCATTAAAAAACCAGGAAAACTGTATTACATTGCTGCAAAATGTTCCATGTGTAATTTCGCCCCCCCCCCCCAAAAAAAATGCCAGAAGTGCAATTTATGTGCGACACTTTCTGAGGCAGGAGTGTCACTCTGGTTCCTCTATTTCACAAGACATTTGGCAAGACTTTATTGGTGAAAGGATATCTCATTTAATGGGAGTTCAGTAGCTTCCGTTGTCTATTATTTTCCACAGCAATGGTGTCTGACAGTGGGTTTCTAATTTTGTGTACTGACAATGTTGGGTGATGCTGTTCTGCTAATAAGGACCACATTACTTGCTTTCTTTTGTTCTCTGTGGCTCTAACAGATTAGTTTGTGAATCTTTTCAACCTATATGGTTGTAAATTAATTACTTAACTAAGTAATGACAATTAGAAGAGGGTGACAGGGGAATCGACCAAATTGATTAGTTACACAGAGGAAAGCGCTAATCACACCTGGCCCGTTTTGTCGACAGTGATGGAGGTACATAGCGAGGAAGTGATTTGTAGACACCTCCACCTTCCTGCCAATGCCCATGTTTTTTTAACCATGCTTCACAGAAGGGAGAATCGACAGAGTGGATATTGAAGGAAGCCCAGTGGGAAGCAAGACATCCTTCCATTATTCTGTAAGCGTATTTACCATGGCTTTACAACAGAAGCAGTGCGCAGACCCATCTGGTACCTGAGCGTCAGACAAGGTTCCTACTGAACCTGAGATCCAGTAACACGGGCAGGTATGCACAAAACTCAAAGGAGATGCAGTTTCCTCTTTGGGAGAACAAATTCAGAAGGAAACTGAACCTGAACTAGTGCCCCTTAATAGGCTGTAGTAAAGTGAGGTTGTAAGAAGAAGAAGAGAGGAATAAATAGCAGGAAACATGTTGAGAACCATTTCTTTTACTTGATAGAAAAAAGACCTACTTACCTTCCTGATTAAGGTTTTCATGGAGGAGAATGATAATCTTACACACATTTTAATGCTTGTTATTGATGCATGCAGATATTGATAAGGTTTATCTTCCTTTACTTTTATACTTTTTAACTGGAGGTTTTAAACGCCAATTAACAACTTGGCTATTCAAACAAGGTTTCCCTGCTCTATGACTTTTTGATGCTCTACTATCTGCACTTTTTCTGCACTGATTACATCTTTGCCTCAGTATCTGTTAAGTTATAATGTGATTTGTTTAATGCTTACTGTCATTCTTATGTTTTTAAAATTATTTATTGACTCTGGATATTATTTATTTGATTTGTAAGCCTCCCAGAGTAGCTATTCGCTAGATGAGTGGCATAAAAGTTCAATAAATAAATAAAAATAAATAAATAAATAAATAAAATATACTATACTTAATCAATGTGCATGGGGTGGTGAGCAGTATATGGCTGTCACCCTCCAGATTTTATCATTCTAACAACCTTGTGAGTAAGGCCAGGTTGAGAGAAAGTGAACATGCTAGGTGCCTTATTAGTAATTTATTCATTATTTAATATACAGTATTTTTATCCTACCTTTCTTCTTTAAAAGGACCCAAGGCTGCTTACATAATTAAAAAGACAATAGTTAAAAGCTAAGAACAGTAAGTATGCAAATGTTTAAAAAGAACCAAGGAATGGTTATATTAAAGATGGTAGATGAAATCAACACGAAAACACATTTACGCAACATGGCACAACTTAGTACATTTCATGGCTCAATGTTGAAGAATAAGTGGATCTCAGCCTCTAATGTCCCCGTTTGACCCTTCTTCGCCACCAGCTGTGCTGGGCAGGGTTTCTAGGAGTTGGAGTCCAAGGTCACTTGAGTTACCCAAGTTTGGATACCATTGCTCAAGTCACTACACTGCACACATAAGGAACATAGAGCATGTCTGCAATGTTCTTATGCTTTCCTACCTGTGAGTAAGACCCTGTGAGCACAATAGGTTTTGCTTAGGATGTTACTGTACAGCTAATGTTTGATTGGTATAGGTTAAATCCACACATTTATTTATTTATTTATTTATTTTTGTTTGTTTGTTTGTTTGTTTGTTTGTTTGTTTGTTTAGTTTGGCTTGTTTAGGGGCTGAGATTTAATGCCTTGCTTTTCCATGCATGTGGGCTGTCACAGACCAGGCTGAATTTCCATATCGCTTTAATCTCCGATCAAATATGGATCCTACTCAGTGGAAACATTGTTTACAAATGTAGTGGCAGATCACATCTTCTCTTCAGTGAATCAATCATCCAGAAATAGGAATGTGGGTGATATTTACTGTGTGAATCAGCCAGTTCAGAACATTTTAAAAGTAGCTTCTACAAGTTGTGGCAATATGTGTATGCATTTAGAATATACGTACAAACTGTTGGGTGAACATAATTGCACAGTTTCAGTAACACATCCATTATGTGTCAATAGGATGTAATTTTTGAAAAAATCCATTCTCAATGAGTTGAATATAAATTAATATAATATACAGTGGACCCTCGTATAACAAATGGTTTGCATAACATAAAATCTGTACAACATAAAAAATTCCAACATAAAAATTTGCTTAACAGAATCATCTATGGGGCAAATCTGTACAACATAAAAATGGTCGCGATTAGGGATTACTCTGTGTGCAATGCATTCCTACGGGAGATTTGTATAAAGAAAAATCTGCTTAACATAATTTCATTTGGAACAAATTAATTCCTTTATACAAGATACCACTGTATATTGGTAGGCAAGAGTGAGAGAGAAAATGCAAATTTAATTACAAACTTTGTATTTTGCTTTTCCTGTTGAGTGTTCTTACAAAATCCATTCTCTGTTAGGCAACTGTAGCAAGTGGAGTTGCACAATAAGAAAATAAATAAAGGAAGGAAAAGTGCTGAGAATTTAGATGGAAGTCTTACAGAAACAAAGAACTGAACATCATGATGGGTGTGAAAGGAAAGATTACCCCATAGGAGAGAGAAAAACCTTCTTTCTTTGCTTGTATCAGACCATTGCATTAAGAAAGCATGGACACCGGTAAAATATAGACAAAATCAAAAGCCAATTAACATTTGACAATATCCAGACTATTGTTTGTTTTAGAGAATTCTAGGCAGGCTACTCTGCAATGGTGCTGAGTACCCTGTCAGGTCTTTGAAAAACTTTGTTGTTGTTGTTGTTGTTGTTGTTGTTGTTTAACTGAGAATCCTGAATTCCTGGCCAGCATGTTCACTGATCAGGTTGGTTAGATGACTCTGGGACTTGCCCACAAAGGAAACTTTTCCCAGGTCTGAATTCTGCAATGCAACTCATTCTCCCGTAAGAACACACAGGTGTCAGATGCAGGCCAAGTTCTTCCATGAAGGAAGCCACTTTAGAAAGCAGATTTCAAGGATCACGAGCAGGTACTTGATTATAAGATCCAGAACCCACTATATTGCAGTTTTGCCAGCAGGGTGGAGAGAGGCACTGGTGAGATTTTCTGACTCACATGCCAACAATAACTTGGCCTGCCTACAGTAATAAATCCTTGACTTGGGGAGTGGGGAAGGGATCCATTTGCACCCTTGGCTTGGGGAGTGCCCCTCCTTAGTCATCCAAATGTTCCAAACTGGTCCTCATCAGACACATATGGCAATCTCTTCGAAGCTCATCATGCCTTTCTACCTGCCCTATGTGTGTGTGTGTTGCGTTGTTACATTCATGACCGACTCTTTATGATCCCCTGTCCATGGAGTTTTCTTGGCAGGAATACTGGAGTGGTTTCTCTGTTCCTACTCCAAGCGCCTACAGCACCTGGTATTCCCTGGTGGTCTCCCATCCAAGTACTAACCAGAGCTGAACCTGCTTAGCTTCCAGAATCAGTCGAGATTGGATGTGCTTAGGGCATCTAGGCAGCTGCTACACTATAGAAGAGAGCAAAAAGAGAGAGAAACATGTTGTCAACTATCTAAGAGGCTACAATATGCAGTCAGTGGGCTACTTTTGGCTTAATGCCAGGTCGGTACATAATAAAATCCCTGTCATGCCACGATTTAATCGTGGATGAGCGTGCCGACCTGGCTTTTCTCACGGAGACCTGGGTGGGTGAGGGGGGTGGGGCTTCTCTCACCCTCCTCTGCCCCCAGGGCTACCGTGTGCAGCAGCTGGGCAGGTCAGAGGGGCGGGGGGGGTGGGGTGGCTATGATCTTTAGGGAATCTTTTTATGTCAGTAGATCCGCGATGTTGGTGAGTCCAGGCTTGGAATGTCTCCACCTTATGGTGGGCCAGAGGGACAGGTTTGGGGTAGTGCTGGTGTACCGTGCTCCCCGCGACCCTGCACTCTCCCTTCCAGAGCTCTCCGAGTTCATCTCGGCGGCACTGTTGAGGTCCCCTCGCCTATTGGTGGTAGGGGACGTCAACGTGCACGCCGAGGGTGGACTGTCGGGAGCAGCTCTGGAATTCATGGAGTCCATGGCCTCCATGAACCTGTCCCAATTAGTCATCGGACCTACTCATAAGGGTGGACACACGCTGGACCTGGTTTTTGCCTCCACATTGTGGGGTTCGGATCTGGGGGTCGGGAGGTTGCTGACCCGGCCCGTGTCATGGTCAGATCATTATCTGCTGACCTTCTCTCTTGACATAGCCACCCCGCCCCGCGGGGAGCTGGGCCCT
The DNA here is from genome assembly GCA_037367245.1 of Phrynocephalus guinanensis. Taxonomy (NCBI): domain Eukaryota; kingdom Metazoa; phylum Chordata; class Lepidosauria; order Squamata; family Agamidae; genus Phrynocephalus; species Phrynocephalus guinanensis. Next base: position 68,232,825 of record CM074732.1, on the reverse strand, counting down.
TCCATCTGGGCCCGTCCCCAGAGGCTCCTTGACCCAGCGCGGTTTTCGGAGGCCCTCGGGGATGTTCCAGACGGTTTGGATGACGATCCGGCCGACTCCCTTGCCCAACGGTGGTTTGAGGAGGTGGCAGGGGTTGTCGATCGGATCGCCCCCAAGCGCCTGATCCGATGCCGAGCCCGCTCGTCTCCTTGGTTTACTGAGGAGCTGCGGGCGATGAAGCAAGAGCGGAGAAGGCTAGAGAGCAGATGGCGGAAGGCTCGGACGGCACAGAATTGGGCTGCGGTTAAGGCGTTGACCGGTCGCTATTCTCGTGCGATAAGGGCTGCCAGGAGATCTTTCGCCGCCCTGAGAATTGGTGAGGCCTCGAATCGGCAAGCGGAGTTATTCCGTGTGGTTCGAGACCTCACCAATCCTGGTCCGCCGGGGCCTCCTCCTAGTGATTTCACTAGTGAGTCATTCGCAGCCTACTTTAAATCTAAGATAGAGGCCATCCGCTCTGAGCTGGACTCCGGTTGCCCTAGCCCAGCCTCTGTCGTGGCCAGCGTCGGGCCGCCTCGGTCGCCTCGGTTTGTTGAGTTAGGGCCTGTTACAACTGTGGATGCCTCCAGGGCCCTGGGACATTGCAGGTCTGCGGCCTCTCCATTCGACCCTTGCCCTTCCTGGTTGATTAAGAGCGCAGGGGGGAGCATGCCGAAATGGGCTTCACTGATTGCTTCGGCCTCCTTCAGAGACGGGATTCTTCCTAGTCTTCTGAAGGAGACGGTGGTGAAGCCCATTATTAAAAGACCCGGCTTGGCGGTGGACGATTTGTCCAACTATCGTCCCATAGCCAATGTTCCCTTTTTGGGCAAGGTGATTGAGCGAGTCGCCGCCCTGCGTCTCCAGTCGTTCCTGGAGGAGAACCATGTCCTGGATCCTTTCCAGTCCGGGTTCAGGCCGCATCATGGGACGGAGACAGCCCTGGTCGCGCTGCATGATGATCTGTTGAGGAGGGCCGACAGGGGTTGCTCTACCCTGCTGGTCCTTCTCGACCTGTCAGCGGCTTTTGATACCGTCGACCACGGTATCCTGCTGGAACGGCTTTCGGGGGTTGGGATTGGGGGCCAGGCCTTGGCCTGGTTCCGGTCCTTCCTTGGGGGCTGCACCCAGCGAGTGAGCTTGGGTGGTGAGTTGTCGGCACCCTGGACACTCTCTTGTGGGGTGCCTCAGGGGTCGTTGCTCTCCCCAATGCTCTTTAACATCTATATGAAGCCGCAGGCTGAGATCATCCGGAGTTATGGAGTCTGCTGTCATCAGTACGCTGATGACACGCAGCTCTATCTCTCCTTTTCCACCGGTGCAGTGGAGGCCGTCCGTACCCTTGATTGTTGCCTGGCCGCGGTCCTGGATTGGACCAGGACCCACAGGCTCAGGCTCAACCCAGGCAAGACCGAGGTTGTGTTCTTCGGGGGCTCGTCGGAGGGGTACTGTGGCCCTCTTCCCAGTCTGGGTGGGTCTGCCCTCCAGCTGGCGCAAAGAGTGCGGAATCTGGGCGTCGTCCTGGACCCGGATCTGACCCTGGATTCTCAGGTGTCAGCCGTGGTCAGGTCGGCCTTTTACCATCTAAGGCTTATCGCCCAGATTCGCCCGTACCTCGATGAGGGCTCCTTGAGGACAGTGGTACAGGCGCTGGTCGTGTCGAGGCTGGACTATTGCAACGCTCTCTACATGGGGCTCCCCTTGAACCTTGTTCGGTGATTGCAGCGGGTCCAGAATACGGCGGCCAGGCTGGTGGTTGGTGCGCGTCGCTATGACCGCGCCACCCCCATCCTGGCTCACCTACACTGGTTACCCGTTGCCTCTCGGATAAGGTTCAAGGTGTTGGTTTTGGTTTACAAAACCCTCCATGGCTTGGCCCCGGCTTATTTGGCGGAGCGTCTTCCCAGACAATTAGACCTGGCCCGACCCACCCGTGCCTCGGTGGCCCTTTCCCTGCGGACGGTCCCCCCGAGGGAAGCCCGAAAAGTGCGTACTCGCAGTCGGGCTTTCTCGGTGGCGGCACCAGCAATTTGGAACAAACTCCCAGGTGAACTACGGCTGGCTCCCTCGCTGGCGGCGTTTAAGAAGAGCCTTAAGACCATGCTCTTCCGAGAGGCCTATGGCGACGGTTAGGGACTCTGCTCCTTTTTTTTTCTCCCTCCCCGCCTATTTAATCTTGGATCTAATTGTTTTTAGCAAATTTGTTGCCCATTGCTTGTGTCTGATTTTATCTGTTTTCTACTTTTATGTTGTTAACCGCCCTGAGTCCCCATCGTGGGAATAGGGCAGTATACAAGAGCTAAAAATAAATAAATAATAATAATAAATTAATGGCTCAACAATCTGGGAGAGTGTGTGAAAGGAATTCTTCAGTCCTCTTAAGAGTGTAAAGTTAATGACTAAGTAAAAAAGAACTTCCATCTGATTTGCAAAAGTTGTATAGAGTTAGAATCCCACGATTTCACCTTAATGCTGCAGAATATTGTTTATTAGCATACAGACTACAGTCAGGTCAAAGCTTCAAAGATCCAGGAGGGAACACTTAATCTTGTTCCCTCCCTGATACTCGGTGTTGTTCCTTCCTGCCTACCATTTGTTTTGGTATGGTTGGCACTGCAGATTTGTGTTTCCTGCATGCAAAAGACAGAAGGGGGCTGTATTTTGTGTCTTCTTCAGGTATGCCTTCTGGTTAAGTTTCTGAGGAAGAGTCTAGCCAGATCTTGTGATGATATTCTTCAGGGCCAAGAGTCAATGAACAAAACAGAACTACTAGATGGTCATGCCCAGAGGTGGTTATATATTCTAGGGTGAAATTGAGAGTTGTAAGATAATTCGGGGAGGGGGGGGGGCTTAATTATTGGGAAACAGATAATTCTGTCCTAAGAAGGGGAGGAATCTGACCCCAAGGGTAACAGAGAATGCAGACGTATACTGGGTTTGTTTAGAGTCCATTTTTATCTGTTCAGCTTGTATTCCACCATGCCTTCTGAAGCAAGACTTCCTGCCTTTTTCCTACCTGTTTAAATACTGTTTCCCTTGTGGGACATTAAGTCAAGGTGAACTAACCCCCATTTCCAAGGTACCTTAAAGTGGAGGGTTATAGTCAAATGTGAAGGCCACAAATTCCTATTCGAAGGTCCCTGGTAGACATGGGCATGACTAGGCGAAATTCTCGTTTCCATTTTCGGTTCTCATTATCGTTACGTAACGGGTAACGGTAACAAGAATTACTCCGCTCCAACTCGAACTTGAACCGAAAAAGAAAAATTGGGTCTGATTTTTCGTTGTCGTTCATGGCATCGCGGCGATCGCGCGATGCCAAGCAGCACAGAAAAAAAGTTTTTTAAAAAAAAACCCATTCCTGGCCATAAAAGCAGGCAAAAATATGCCTGCCTCAGTGAGGGCACCTACCAGAGAGGGGTGGTTTCTGGGGGGGTCCCTGGCCTTCCCACCCTCTCCTGTCCTGGGCTGCTGGTACCAGGCTTGGGGGGCCATCCTCGTCGTCTCCATTTGCCATGCGGTGGGGGGGAATCCAAAATGGCGACCACAATATTTATTTTTAAATCGTGGTCCAAAAACTCACCAAAGCACCACAGAAAGATTTGAAAATTAGGTATTTTAAATGCCTGATTTTTTATAGTAGCAGCAGTGGGGTTTTCTTGCAATAAAACATCTCCATTGATTTTATTTTATTTTATTTTTTATTTTTATTTTTTTTACAGCTGCGCAATGATGGGCTGGCCATGGGATGGGACCATGCAAATTTTTGGACCCATTCCACCAATCGCATGGCCAGGTTTTGACTGAGACTTCTGGGTGTGCCAGAGAGGGCATTAAAAGCCCACAAACCCTAACCCTAACCCTAACCCAACCCTAACCCATACGCCAGTATGCTGTCCTTCTTAGTGGGTCAGAGGCACCCAGAGGTGCAGCCCACTAACCCACCCTAACCTTAACCGTAACCCTAAGCCTAGCCCTTACCCTAACCCCAACCCTAACCCAGATCCGTACGCAAGTACACTTTCCTTCTTAGTGGGTCCCAGGCACCCAGAGAGGTGCCTCCCACAGCCCACTATCCCCTATCCCATTCCCTAACCTGTACGTCAGTACGCTAGTACGCTCCCCTTCTTAATGAGTCAAAGTGAGGCCCCCAGAGAGGTGCCTCGCAGAGCCCACTATCCCCTATCCCATTCCCTAACCTGTACAGCAGTATGCTACTATGCTTCCCTTCTTACTGAGTCAGAGGCACCCAGAGAGGTGCCTCTGCCACGCCACCCTAACATAATGTAATGTAAATGTATGGTACGCGGCGGCTCCGCGAAACGCTTCTCTTGCTTCCCTTCTTAGAGGGTCAGACGTCAGAGAGGTACCCAGAGAGGTTCCTCCCAGAGCCCACTTACCCCAACCCCAACCCCAACCCAAACGACAAACGACAAACAGAAACAATTTTTTTTTGAAAATTTCCTCGACAAACGGAAACGAGCCGAAACGGACCTGTCCCGACAATTGAAAACTCGAAATGTTATTTTTCCTGGTCGTGCCCATCTCTAGTCCCTGGTTCAATCCCCAGCATGGCCATGTGGGGCTAAGAGAGAATCCTGCTGGAAACTCTGGAGAAATGTATGGTAATCAATATTGTCATTGTTGGGCTGGAAAGACAAATAGTTTGACTCAGTAGAATAGAATAGAACTGAATAGAATAACACTTTATTGTCATTGTACAAGTACAATGAAATTTTAAAAGTGCCATCCAGTCTGCACATCATTCATTCCCATAAGGTGGCTTACAACAATATTTATGTTTTATTCCTTGGAGTTCATCAATCCTTTTTTAGTCTTTTGATTTCTCAAAGCATGGTGAGTGGAAGGCATCATTTGCTCACAAGAAAGACCCAACAAAAGAAGGTGTGAGGCTTATGTATTCTAGGGTCAACGGTTGGACCTGGGCCATAAAGCTGATTTCCTCATAGATATACAGGGTCATATATCTGGCTTTTTTAAAAGGTGACCTTGTTGTAAAGCAGTAAAAACACAGCTGGTTTTAGGGTTGACATTTCTCCATCCACTGTTGGCAGCTTGCTTGACTTTGTTGTGCAAATTAAAACCAGATTGAGAGTACAGATCATTTCTTTACCTCTAGGACTCAAAAGCTAGGGTTTTATATACCAAGCCCAGCTGTGCCATAGATTCAAGAAACCACCTGGAAAGTACTTCACTGACTCTAGTCAAATAATTGAGGCAGGTTTGTTCAAAAGTGACCTGGTAAAGTACTCATTCAGCACTGTGGTGAGGGATTTATGTGGAAGAGAGATAGTAGAGCAATAATGTGTGACAGAGTCCGCCTAGATGGTAAAACTAATTCTCACAGTCATCCTTCTCTGATCACATAGGATTGTGTAAAGTAATATTACATGTCTTGATCAATTTCCACTATGATGCATACAGGAAATAAGCGTACATAGAAATGCATCTTTTGAGCCACAATGATCTGTTTCCTATAAATGTGACAGATGGGTATGTGACAGATATTGCACTATTTATATCTGTTTTGTTTCCCTTTGGATTTGGCAGGACTAGAAGGCTCTGGTAGCCAATTTATGTTTGCATCTCAAGACCGAGCTCTTACTGTTGGCACATGGCAGCTCCTGCATGACGGTCACTGGAAAAAGACTTGACATGACTTACCCTACCTAGAGAAAGCATAAGGAAGCCACCTTATACAGCAGGTTTGGGTTGTCATGAAAGGCCAGTGAATTCTTAGCTAATTATTTTATCAGTGAGTACTTACTATTGAGGATGGGAGAGGTGCTTGTGTGGTTGCAATGCATCAAACTCGTTTGCTATGGGGGACTCTATGCCCTTCGATTCTGATGGTCAGCTTGGAGCCAGTCAGGATACCTGATAATAATGTTCAGGAAGATGGAAGAATTGCAAGTACCAAACATTCCTCATCTGCCTAGCCCAGGTCATATTGGATGGCCAAGACAAGCACACTGGATGCTTCACACTGCCAGCCCCAAGACTGTAGAAGTGAGAGCATCTTTCCATGACACTCATATAAAATATTGGGTGAAGCCATGGGTCCATTGCCTTCCACTGCCTACTCAACCAATGACTTCCTCTTCCTTATTGACTACCCTTGGCTCATGATTTTCCCATCATTTCTCAAGTGACAATTCAAAGGGTTGCAACTGCCAGGTATTTATTTATTTATTTATTTATTTATTTATTTATTTATTTATTTATTTATTTATTATTAATCATCCTCCTCCTCCTCCTCCTCCTCTAGGCCAATGGGGTTGTTCACATGATGCTTTAGTTAGTGTTTGAGGCAAAGGACAAAGTGGTCCTTCCATACTAAAAAAAGGAGTAAAATAAACAAAAAGTTCAACAGATTTCTTCAGAGCACTCAGCAGAGGCTGTGTGGAGGATTCTTACCTTCATCCTCTTACAATGGGGACTTTGCCAGAGGCATCAAGATTGACCTGCCAGGAAGCTCCTGTGGCTGCCACCCCTGAAATTAGCTGTCTGGGTCAGTTATCTCACTCGGCCTAATGATAGGATCAGCCTTGATTTTTCAGAGGATGTACTGAAGAGAAAGTTGGATTCTTCAAGGTTGTAATGGTTGTAGTAACTGTTCAATATGGTTCCTTGAATGGGTAAAACTTTACTAATGTCAAGACAAATATTGTCCTTCAGCAACTTTTTGTTTTTGTTTCTTCTCATGGGCAACTAATATATCATATAGCAGTTGGTGCAGATTCAGGGAGACCCTATGTGGCCATGAAGCTCAATACGACGGTCTTCGGCCACACACCATCGCTTAGGTTTTGGTGTCTCTCTGTGTTTTTGTGAAGATGCAAGCAATGAGTCCTGAACATTTCAATCCAAATCAAATCACCACATTGCCTTGGTAGAGAACAGGGCTGTTGCTTTCCAAAGAGCATGTGGTTCTTACATTACTGCATTTATACATGCATGAGGTTATTTTTGTTCTAGAAATGGCATCATTCCCTGTATGTGGAGTGCAGTATTGAATGATCCCATATTTTCTTTTAAAATGTTGCCTGTACTTTCCCAGCACGGGTGGTTATAGAAACACTATCTTCATGTCTGAGCATCAGTCAGTCATTTATTTATTTATTTATTTATTTATTTATTTATTTATTTATTTATTTATTTATTTATTTATATATATTTATATTTATATTTATATTTATATTTATATTTATATACCACCCAGTGTGTTCCTCCATGCAGTTGATAGCTATGTAGAAAGCAAAGAAGAGCTAGGGATTAGAGATGGGCACAAATTTAAAAAAATGCCGTTTCATTTGTCGTTTGTCGTTGTGAGGTCTGTTTCAGTTCGTTTCCGTTTTTCGTGATTTTTTTGAAAAATTTTTGTTTCCATTTTTCGTTTTTCGTTTTTCGTTTCTACCCACTTTTTGCGCGATTTTAAAGCATTTCCGGGGGCTGCCAGAGCTTTTTATGCCCTCTGTGGCTGCCAGACCTGCCCAGTCTGCGACCTGGGCATGCTATTGGTTGAAGTTGTCCAAAAATTTACATGATCCCATCACATGGCTTGCCTCCATGTTGTGGCTGGAGTGGCGACATCCATTTTGTCATCCTTAAAGGGAAAAGAAAAATACATCACGATGGGAGAAGACAAAAACAAACATTTTAACGACCCCAACCCCTTGGTAGGTAATAATTTCAAATAATTATCACATTATCTCTGCATTTTTATGGATGTCCAGGGCGTTTTAATACCCAAGAAATCAATATTAGGCATCTGGGAGCCATTTTGGGTCGATGTCCCCTAACTCCCCTTAAAGGAAAAAAATACAGTGATCTGAGAAATGACATAAATGCAAGTTTTAAGGCCCCCAACCCCCCCCCCCACGTAGGTATTATCGGAGAGTATAAATAATTATCACTGCGTTTTTATCGATGCCCAGGGAGTTTTTAACATTTAAAACAGCTCAATTTCATTGCACGCCGCCAATAACAGAAACGAAACGTACGAACAAAATCTTTGTGGTTCTGTTCGTTTCGTTTCAATTTCATCACAATTTTCGTTTGTCGTTTCGTTGCGTAACGGTAACGAATAACGGAAATGAAAAAATGTTCATTTCGTGCCCATCTCTACTAGAGATTAAGGGGATTCAGGCATGGAATCCAGTGATTGTACAGTGGAACTGCTCCTCTTGTAGCCCCCCCCCCACATGCTCCCAGATGTGCTCTCAAGGGTTCTCTGATTCCATGGAAGAGATCTGGAGAACAGCTAGCCATCTAGAGTTGCTTTACTGATAGAACAGCAGAGTATAAGTAAAATGATTGATTGAACGGATGGCTGATGGGCTGGCAGTGGATTGTCAAAACTGAATTTTGCCCTGTAAATATGCAGCTCTGTGAAACAACTAAATGCGTCTTTGGTATATGTGTTTTGCTTTTAATGTGAATGTTAAAAGCCTCAGCCTTAACTCTGAGGATATGCCACCAGTAAGAGTGAACAAACAGCTGGGCTCGATAACAGTGGATGGAGTAGGTCTTGGGAGACCCTATTTGGCCATGAAGCTCAGTAGTGTGATCTTAAACCACTCACCCCATCCTTTCGGCTTTGCTACCACATTGTGTTGGGAAGATGCAAGCAAAGCAACATGAAAAAGTGAGACTTAAACATTGAGGGAAGGCTGTAATTTAGAAACTTCTGTCACTGCAAGGATTTGTATGAATGAATGAGGATGAGCAGCTGTGTTGTAAAAACTCTTGTATCAGGAAACTTAAACCTAGAGTCTCATGGCTACAGCTTGCTCTCAACCCATTTATTTCTAGACCTCTTGGCAGAGGTGTAGCTAGGATTTCGAGTGCCTGGGGACAAAGTCAGTTTTGCACTTTTCTTGCCCCCCAACTGCGTCTCACCCACCGAGCAAGGGGTGCCCATTCCTGGGGGAACAGCGGGGGGTGGGAGAAGGGTCCCTCATTCTCATGCCCTCTTTGGGGGTCTCCTGGAAAAGGCTCTCCTGTGCAAACTTCACAGCATGCAGATAGCACCAAGCAGGTGACCCCCCCCAAGCATCATCTCTGTAGCATGCTTCCCCCTCCTCCTTTCCCCCAGCTATGACTTGGCAATCGTTAGCCTGGGGAAAGGAGGAGAGGGAAGCAGGTGATGGGATTTTTGTTCCCAAGCAGCACCTCCGTCACACGCTTCTCCTTCTTTCCCAGGACTAACAATTGCCAAGCCCTAGCAGGGGCGGGTGGGAAGGAAGAAGGGGAATGATTGACGGAGGTGCTGCTTGGAGAAAAAAACATCACTTGCTTCCCTCTACTCCTTTCCCCTCACTAAGGATCACCAAGCCTTAGCGGGGCAAAAGGAGGATTTCTCCTCTTGCTCCCCCTCCAGGTGCCCCCCAGATTGCTTTACACCCCAGGGCAAATGCACTCTTCCACCCCACCCTAGTTATGCCAGTACCTCTTGGCTAATTTCAACATGTGGGGGGGGGGAGTTTTCCTGACTTTCCTGATCCCCCCAAAATATTTCAAGCAGTTCTCAAGTTGCAGATAAGAACATAAGAGCATAAGAACATTATAACAGCCTTGCTGGAACAGGCCACAGCCCGTCCAGTCCAGCATTCTGTCTCACACAGTGGCTCACCATTTCCTTCAGGGTATTCCCAAGCAGATGTCTTCATATGCTTATGATTCTCTGCAAATGCCTAAGGCATTGTCCTTAGGCATCCATAATGATAGCCATTGAAGTTGTCCAATCCTTTCTTAAAGCTGTCAAGGCTGACAGCTGTCACCACTTCTTCTGGCAGGGAGTTCCACAGACCAGTGATCCTCTGGGTGTAAAAGTACTTTCTATTATTTGTTTGAGATCTAGAACCCAAAAGTTTCATGGAGTGCCCCCTAGTTCTAATGTTGTGCAATAGGGAAATCAGTTTTTCCTTATCTACTTTGTCCACACTGTGTATGATTTTATAAACTTCAATCAGGTCACATCTTAGGCACCGTCGTTCAAGAGCAAAGAGGCCCAGCTGTTGCAGCCTGAGATTGTTGACTATTGTATTCAGGCTGACTTTCTTCAGCCCTTTGTAAACCGCCCAGAGTTCCCTTGGGAAGATGGGCGGTATAGAAGTGCCATAATAAATAAAATAAATAAATAAATGGTAAGGAACTTTTATTTTTATATTTGTTTTGGAAATCCCACATTCATTTGTGCAGGGGAAGATCTTCAGAAGCTGCCTTCTGAAGACAAGTTACACCGAAGGATCCATCACCTCCAGAAAGTCTAGTTTTAGGGCATTTCTCTTCTCTCCTATTTTTTTAAACTTGAGGTTTTGAAGAAAACTTGCATCTTTCTCTCTGGGTATTTTTTTTTTGGTGGTGGTGGGAGGACTATATTCTCCTAAAAAGCCATAAACTATTCCTGTCATATCATGTGACATCAAGCTATAAAATAGTTCAAAATGGTGCCCAAATCATATGGAAGTTGAGTCATGGCAACTGGAATACTTTTCTTGTGAGATCAAAACATTTTGCTACTCATCCAAGCTGCTTCGTCAGTTTGAGGGAAACTGGTGCAAGAACATCAATTTATAGTTCACCTTGCTTTCATGACACCCTGGTCTGAATAGGTTTGCCAGGTGGACGGTGGCCTGAATTAGATGAGCCTATTCAAGGTGAACTATATCAAGGTGAACTCTAGATGGGCATGAAATGATTTTTTTTATTCGTTTCATTGTTCACTATTTGTGTCGTTACATAACAAAATGAATAATGAACCACCCCCTCAAAGGAAAACAAAACAAAACAAAAAATTTCATTTCATTTGTTTCATTTTTATTCCCCATGCTGCCAGCCCCTGTGGAGGGGGCTTCCAAAGCTGCAGCGCCGATCAGCTGTAGCGCCGCTGGCGTTTGTTTTTTAAAAAAGCACTCTCAGCCAGCCCCGCTACAACTCATCAGCACTAGGGGTTCAGCCAAAAAAAGAGAGAGGTAAAAATCCCTCCTTTTCCCCCACCCCCTCACTAGAGCACTTGGGGGTTCAGCCAAAAAAAAAAAAGGAAAAAAAAGCTTAACAATCACTTGGGATTTTTAACCTTTTTTTTTTGCTGAGCCCCAAGTGCTCTAGTGAGGGCTTGGGGTGGCTAAAAAAAAGTTTAAAAATTACTCCTCCCCCCCCACCCAATGGGATGGGGGAAGAGGAGCATTTTAACCTTTTTTTGCCAGCTCCAAGCCTGCACTATAGCTCAGCCCCCCCCCCCCAAATCCAGGAGTGGTCGGGAGTGCATTTGCAAAAACAAAGCAAAACAAAACAAAAGCTTAAAAATCTGCTTTCCCTCCCCACCCCATTGACTGAGTAGAGGGGCACCCTTCCCCCCACAAGTTGTTTTCCTGCCTTTTCCTCACTCCCTTGCTTCCTCCTCAACTGCCCTATATTTCCGTCCCCACTTTCATGTCTAATTTTTTTCTCCTCATCTTTGTGCCTTCATTTATACACATGGAAGAACTTTTCCATTTTTAAAGCTGTATTTAAGATCACACAGGTAAAGACTGGTGAAGGGAGGGTATGGGCAGGAGGCAATGTTCCTGGTATATAACATTGCATCAAGCTGTAACACATTCAGAAGCTTCTGTTCTCCTTTTCAAAGGATGTGACCCCTTGTGATTGGGTTGACTTTTAATATCTGGCGGTTCCACATCATCAATAAGAGTCAATGTTGGAGATGCTTCAGAATTCAATAAACTTTTATTTAACATCAAACTGGCTGATGAACTTTGTTTTTCAACATTCAAAATACTTTCTTCCATACAATGCATGTTTAAAGATGCATGCTTAAACATTACATTTTCATCTTGAGTCGTCAGTATGGATATTTCAGAAACTATGGTTTTCTAGTCATAGGTTGGTGTATACACACTGTCCCACCACAGTGATGTCTGGCTCATTGGAGATGGTTCTCTGCTATCCCTTCTGGGTGGAGACTATCTGGGGTTTCTCTCCTCCCTGGAGCCATTCCCCCAGGATAGACTTGGACTGTCCATTCCAATGGTTCTGGTCTCCTCCAACTGTCAACCTGTAGTCCCACCTCCCATGTCTCGCATCCTAACTCCTCCCTCTTTTCCCAAACCTCTTTCGATTCATCTACCACCATGTCATTCACCAAATCAAATCTTCTATCATGCCCTGTTTTAGCCTTTTCCTTTCTTCCCCCTGTCTGCATCCCTTTCTATCTTCATTCATATGTCTTTGGTCTCTTCTTTCCTCCTCCTTGTTCCCTATGTTTTTCTTTATTATTTCGTTCCTCAAGAGTGGATGGCGCACTACTTTTCTTTCCCCCATCTTGTTGAAGGTGTTCTTCCTCACACCCCTGCACTTGTTGCACAAAGTTGTGTTTTGTCAGCAAGCAAATGCTTAGCCAGAGGTAGCAAACGAAAAGGAGCTGCCCATATTTGCTTTCTGAGTTCATACATGAAAGTCATTGGCAACGAATTTCCTCTTACACAGGGGGAAAAAGAGAAGTAGACTGTCGAATAAGTGCAAGTTTTCCCAGGGGTCAATTATGTCCTGCCAGGCAGCCTCAAAAGGAAGAATATGCAGGCATCTGCATAGATTTGTGATCTAGAAATGGTTTGCCCAACCAACAACAAAAAAGAGGAAGAGCAGGCTTAGGAAATTTGACCTGGTGTGCCCTCATAAGAGATAAGCACCATAACTGGTGAAACCATGTACAGAACCTGGAGATCCTTCCAGGACTCTCTACCATCTGCCTTGAACCTTATTTTCAGTGCTTTGGTATCACATGTACCTTAAAGCTTAGTTACTCCCTAGGCAGAGTCCAATTCATATATCATATCCAGGCTTCTAACTGGGGACAGTAAAAGGATAGTATGAACACACACACACACACACACACACACACACACACACACACACACACACACACACACACACACACACACACACCACATGTTTTTCCTGAAAAGACCTCCCAAGGGGTGGAAGGGAAAAGGGACGTTAACAGGAAATTTGCCCAGAACCTGAAATTCAACCAATTTCCCGAAGTCGACAGTTCTGCTTAATGCTTCCCACGCCAGTTCCGTTTATTCCCCACATTTTAAGCCTACTCCCCCCATCATCCAGAATCATAAAAGCATTTAAAATTATCTGCAGAAATTGGTTCAGGGTTCCTCTAAGCCTGCTTGTGACAGTTAAGTCAAAAATTGTACAGCCAATGTTTGGCTATGAAGTGGATTGGACAGTATTTGCATGCCTCTTCCCAAAAACGATGACAAAATAATTTCTTCTTTCTTCTTTTTCTTAGCATTTGTCCTACTTGGTGGTGGGGTCCACTGGACAAAATTATAAATTATTAAAGCATAAAATTAAAATCTTAGGAAAAAGCAAAAATACAAGATTGTATTGGGTGTCTCTAAAGGTGATTGAAAGGCATCTCTAAGATCCCTAGCCTACCAACTCCTCCAGGACAATTACTCTAAGACAGGCAGGTCCAAACTTCGGCCCTCCAGATGTTTTGGACCACAACTCCCACAGTCCTTTGTCACTGGCAATCTAAGCTTAGAATTCTGGGAGCTGTGGTCCAAAACATCAGGAGGGCCGAAGTTTGGACATGCCTGGTCTAAGAGCAAACAGTGGTGAACCCTTTCATAGTAGCAGTTTTAGAAGAGGAAGCCATATTAGTCTATGCTAGCATATCAGGCACCAAAGAAAGCAAAATGAAAATATAAGAAGACAAAAATATTGTGGTATCTTCAAGGCTAACTATAGCAGTTTCTCTTTAACTTTAGTTTATTTTCCCCTTCCTTAAGTCATTTTCTGTGTCACAATGACTGGAAATTAAAATGGGGAGGGAAGCACCAAGTGCAAAGAGGCCTTCCAAAAGGCGTTCTACCTCCATCTTGTGGTGTGACTGTGCATTACATCACACCGACTTTGAAGCTTGCATTTCACACCTTCTCTCACAAGCTGTATTTCTGGCAACTTGGTGTGGGTCCTTCTCTAGGCAGGAGCTTAACTTAATTGGCTCTGTGGAGTCAACACTGCCATAGGCAGAAAGACTCTTTCCTTGTGAATTCATTACTTTGTGTGCAATGACTGCCTCCCCTTCACAAAATACCAGAACTAGGGGACATCCACTCAAACTAAGGGTTGGGAGAATGAGAACAAACAAAAGAAATTTATTTTTTACCCAGCATGTTGTTAGTCTGTGGAATTCCCTGCCACACGATGTGGTGATGGCATGTGGCCTGGATGCCTTCAAAAGGGGATTGGACAGATTCCTGGAGGAAAAGTCCACCACAGGTTACAAACCATGATGGAGATGTGTAATCCCCAGGCTTAAAACTGGGGTACTTCAAGGACCAGATGCAGGGGAGTGCTATCAGGAGACAGATATCTAGTCTCGTGCGCTCCCAGACGCATCTGGTGGGGCCACTGTGAGATACAGGAAGCTGGACTGGATGGGCCTTTGGCCTGATCCAGCATGGCTCTTCTTATGTTCTTGTGTTCTTATCTTCTTCCAAATCACATGTGCAAAGGGTCACTGAGCATCTTCTCTTGAGACTACTCAAGGGTGGCATATTAAACTTTGTTGAATTAATGTTGAGCCTTTGAAGATGTCAATCCAGCATATGAACTGAATAGCCAGTGTGGAAAACCCCAATCATTTGGATGCTTAGAGGAACAGTTGCTTGTTCTATAGAACCTAAACTACCATAATCCTAAACTGATCATCTGCAGGACTTGGTATTCCTCTTTTACCAACAGCTGGATATCTCATGCCCACTAAGAATATGGTTGTGACAACTCTAAATAATGATGTTGAGTTCCACCAACTTCCACGTTCTTTAGCTAGTTCTTCTCACTTCTGCCCTCCTCCAAACCTTTATTTTACTCAAAAGACAATAGTCACAATCTGTACTTTTGGTGCATCATTACATAGCTGAATCTAGCTTTCTGCTTTCCATGAGTTTTCTATATTAATTTGCTATGAAAGTAATGGAAATTAACATTGATGCAGAATCCTGACCTATATGCACTTCTCGTGAATTTGAAGAAAGCAGAGTGTTTGAATAATTATATTTTGAAAAATGCAAGTCACACAAAGAAATCCACTATTTTCGCTCCCTGCTGTTTCAAATTAGTTCAGAATCTGGATTTGCTTCAGCTTACTAAACAGGTCATATTGTGGTTTGAGATGACTTACAAATGGAACCAAGGAACACATTAAAAAAATCAGTTTCTTTGTGTTCAGTTGTTTCAGCAGAGATATTGGCAGCCAGTTCATTTGCAAGCATTCAACCTAGGCTTGGTGTTTGGCACTGAAAAATAACTAATTACTTTGTCAACAAGATGTTCAGGATGTTCTTGTGTTTGACTTTTTGCTCTGAGCAGAAAGCTAGATTCAATGGTCTACAAGACTCTGGCCATCTCTATAAATCTATGAGCAATATCATGTCTAGTTTGGTCCTTTGATTACAATGCCAAGAAATTCAAAGAGACCTTTGGAAGTATGAATTGACTTTCCCAGTACCATATATTGATGACAATGTTCTTTGAATGTAGCTGGTGGTCATAAATGTGCTATCAACCTTGGTGGGTAATTTCTACCATTAGATGCCTCCTTCCACGTATTGGTCTAGTGTGATTCTCATTTGTCTCAGTGAGGCAGGAGAGAAAAACATGTGCTTCTTTTAGTTGCTAGTCATATTAATGTCATTTTAGCTATGTTTGATCCACCATTGCAAAATAGATTTAACTGATAGGGAGCAACAAGAACCACTGACCTTTGGGAATAGGTTTATCCCAGACATAATTCATCATCACAGCAACATTTAAATTATGGGGCTCAGCTGATGGACACCATCTGAGGATCAAGAGGACACCATCTGAGGATCTCTCTCTCTCTCTCTCTCTCTCTCTCTCTCTCTCTCTTCCTTTTAGAACCAATGGCAGGGCCACCAATGGCAATTATTCACCGCTACAAATATCAAAACAAGCTGCCCACCATTTTTAACTAGCAGGCACCTGACTTACAGCTGTGCTCCTCCTGCTCTTTTCACTTCTAATAAAAGCTGTGGAGATAATCATGCAATGAAAACCATCCATAACCACTTCCATCTGGCACCGAGAAGAGGAAAGATACAGCCTCGGTCTTCTTAGAGACAATGGTCAGTGTGTTAGGGAGGCAGGAGCCTGCAGGTGTGCTCTTCAAAAATATTGCTGCTCATGGAGCAAAGGTGCTGGGGGGGACCCCTTCTAATATCAACCTGCTGGTCATTCAGCAAGAAACAGAAGCCTCTGAGCAGTGGGAAGCTGGACCAAGGGAAAAAACCCATTCATTCAAAAGTCAAAAGCCAAAGTTTGCATTTATTACACTCAGCTGAAAACAGTGCTAAAAAATTGGGATGTTTAGGTGTGATTTATAGAATTCATAAATGTGGAGTGGTGTGTAGCAAATTAAAACAGCCAAAAGTATTTTTTTAAACAAAACATGAAAGCAAAAGTTGTGGCTGAATTTTTGCTAGTCAGGAAATGGTAATCTTGAAAGGGGGGGTCTTTAGCATGGCCCACAAATAAAGGTGTAGGAGCAGAGCTTGAAAGATATGACATACAGGCAACCATGTTCCCTCTAAGCCAGGTGTCTCTCCCACCCCACTACCCCCCAACTCTAAGTAATGAGGTTGATCAAAGATACAATTCCGTGTAAGATAAATGCTTTATGCTTTCTTGGTGGAATGAGACCACATTTGAATTACTTTTAGATGTAACTACTTAGGCATTTAGGCCTTCAGCTCCACCCTCTTCCTTTTCGTAGGTAGATATAACTTAGCCTTTGCTGCCAGAGGCAGAGCCTCTGGTACACACCTTGTGCGCACACAAAGTACAGCGGTAAATAAATAAATAAATAAATACAGTAATGCCTCGGATAACAAATTTTTCAGATAACAAATGGAAATTTCTGGGTATAGGGCTGCCTCGGGTAGCGAATGTTTCCTATGGGCTGCCTCGGATAACAAATGTTTCATAATGCCTTGCAAAAAAAATATGTACTCTGCGTGCATTGCAGGATGCATAGTTTATGGAGGGGTGGGAGGAGTTAGAGCTTTTTTTCATGGTGTTTTGGAGCCATTCTGGACATGTTTTGCTGAGGGATTTGGACCTTTTGAACTTGGTAAGATAGGGAGCTGGCGTTTATTAATCTTTGCACTGCTTTTCTTTGCATTTTTGGCTGGAAGAGGCTGGGGAAGTCTTGCTGGTTTCTCTTGTCCATGTTTGCATTGCAGTGTTCCAGCACTGCAAGCCTTTAAAGTGCATTTTATAAATTGGTCTGGAACCCCACCCCCAGCTTTTTTGCCTTTTTTCGGCCCTCCGGAACAGATTAATTGGTTTCCCATTCATTTCAAAGGGAAACCATGTTTTGGATAACAAATATTTCGGAAAACAAATTGCCTCTGAGAATGAATTAAATTCGTTATCAGAGGTACCACTGTAAATTCAAGAGTGTTTTTAAGGTAACAAAAACCAATGTTACTCTAAAGAGCAAGCAAGCAAGCAAATAATTAATTTCTATTTACTGCAATGAATAAGTACAACAAATTATTTCTTGAATTCTACGATGAGTAAAGGGGCCAAATTAGCTTTAGAAAGTAACTTTTTAAGCTGTATGCATAGGTACATGGCTAACCTAACTTGCGAGGAAAGCCATAGGGCAACAGAAAATTCAACAAAATCCCTATTCCTGGTCATATCCAAGCAGACTTCTGTTTCAGACACACACTAATCAGCAACAACATTAAAAACTCCTCCATAATACCATGTAGCTCCCCCATGTGCTGCCAAAATAGCTTTGATGTGTCTAGGCAGGGACTCTATAAAACCTCTGAATGTGTCCTATGGTATCTGGCACCACGACATTAGTAGTAGATCCTAAAGAATGCAAGGTGGGACCTCCATGAATTGGATTTGGTGTTCTAGCACATCACACAGATGCTCAGTTGGATTGACATCTGACAAATTTGGAGGCCAAAGCAACACCTTGAACTATTTGGCATGTTCCTCAAACCATTTCTTGATTAGTTTTTGCAGTATGACAGGGTCCATTTATTATAGCCATCAGGGAGCACCATTGCCATGAAGGGGTGTATGTGGTCTACAAAAATTTATAGGTAGGTGGAATGTCTCAAAGCAGCATCCACGTGAATTGCAGGATTCATGGTTTTCCATCAGAACATTGCCAAGTCATCCAGCGGTCACTATTTGGCCTTTATCAATGTCACTCAAATTTTTTTCATTTGCTCATATTTCCTGCTTCCAACAAATGAAATTCAAGAACTGTCTAGTCACTTCCTGCCTAATATCTCCCACCCCTTGACACAGTTTCCATTGTAATGGTATAATCAATGCTATTCATTTCACTGATCAGTGATTGTAATGTAGCTCCTCAGTGTAGAACCACTAGGAGTAGAGATGGGCATGACTTGAAAAAAAAATTTTTTTCGAGTTGTCGTTAGTCGGGCTGGTTCCGTTTCGGCTCGTTTCCATTTTTCGCGAAAATTTGCAAAAATTAGTCAGTTCGTTTTTTCGTTTTTTCGTTTTCGTTAGTACTGGTTTGGGGAGGGGGTAGCGGGCTCCCGGAGGGAGCTGCAGGAGTCAGCCAGAGCCACAAGTGACGGACTGGCAGACTCTTTGCACCCGCTGTGTCTCACGTACTTGCATGTAGTGCAATGCAAGTAGATCTGGCTTAGGGTTAAGACGGCTTAGCGCAACGGCTAGGGTTAGGCTAGTTACGGGTGAGGTTACGGTGAGTATTGGGGTGCATCTGGGTGCCTCTCTGACCCACTTAGAAGGACAGTGTACTGGCGTATGGGTTAGGCTTAGGGTTCGGGTTTGGGCTACGATTAGTGGGCTGTTTATGCCCGATTGGCACATCCCAGAAGTCTCTGTGGTCAACCTGGCCAAGTGGCCATGCGATTGGTGGAAAATTTGCATGGTCTACTCCCATGGGAGAGCCCATCATTGCAAATGTGCAGGTGTAAAAAAATAAAATAAAATAAAATAAAATAAAATCAACGGAGACTTTTTTTTTGCAAGAAAAACCCACTGCTACTACTGTAAAAATTCAAGCATTTAAAATAGCTAATTTTCGCATGTTTCTGTGGTGCTTTGGTGGGGTTTTGGGCAACAATTTCAAAAAAAATATTGCGGTCGCCATTTTGGATCCCCCCCCCACCGCATGGCAAATGGATGCGCCCTCCCAGCCTGGTACAGTCAGCAAAACCTGGCCATGCGATTGGTGGAATGGCTCCAAAACTTTGCATGGTCCACTCCCATGGGCGAGCCCATCATTGCGAATGCGCAGGTGTAAAAAAATAAAATAAAATAAAATAAAATAAAATCAACGGAGACTTTTTTTTGCAAGAAAAACCCACTGCTGCTACTGTAAAAATTCAAGCATTTAAAATAGCTAATTTTCGCATGTTTCTGTGGTGCTTTGGTGGGGTTTTGGGCAACAATTTCAAAAAAAATATTGCGGTCGCCATTTTGGATCCCCCGCACTGCATGGCAAATGGATGCGCCCTCCCAGCCTGGTACCAGCAGCGCAGCAGTAGCAATAGCCAAGGAGAGGGGGGCGGGGAACCCCCCCCCCCCAAATAAAACACCCTTCTGGCCTGGTAGGTGCCCTCAGACAGTTTTCGCCTACTTTTAGGGCCGGGAATCGGGTTTTTTTTTAACTTTTAAAAACTTTTTTTCTGTGCCGCTTGGCATTGCGCGATGCAAGTAACGAGCACGACAAATCAGACCAAATTGTTCGTTCGTCGGTTCGAGCTCGAAGTCTGGGGCAGTGATTCCCGTTACCGTTTCCGTAGAGTAACGGAAACGAGTAACGGAAACGGAAACGGGAATACTGCTAAGTCGTGCCCATCTCTAACTAGGAGTTCCTCTGTCTGGGCAGGATGCTAGAGAAGAAGATAGGCCCTCTGTTGGACAGGTCCTCCATTTAGAAAGTGCAATGTGTACCGTATAAGTAATATGCAGTGTGTGATTTCTATCTCCATATTTCAAAGTAATGTTTGGAATCCAACCCCAGATCAGCTATTCGTCTGAACCCATCCTGAGAGTCTCTTGAGTTCACGAAAATATGAATGAACAGTCCTTTATGCAGATGTTTTCTTTGAACTCATGAACAGATGCATCTCTACCTCTGAACCATTGCCCTTTGTCAGGGGCTAAAAGGGAAAAAAGAACTAAGGCAGCTCAACTGTTTTAGATAAACAAGACTATCTTCGAACCACAAGCTATTTCTGATTTTGACTGATCCAGTTTATCATTTTGAAACTCACAAAGGAAGTGACATTCCTCGGGCCACAGATATGGGCAACAAAGTGACAGTGTTCTTGGCTTGGTATCTCTCTTGATCTGAAGCCATGCAAGGCAATTGCCTGCTCCCAGCTGCCATGCATGACTTTGGATGCAGGGAGGTTTTTCTAAGAACTAAGTGGAACATTTGCCAGGAGGCGTTCTATGGCTTTAGATAAGAAGACTCCATAAAAGTGGAAGCAACAAGTCTCCTGCAGTAAATCTTTTCCTTTGTTAGTGCTAAAATGGTGTGTTGATTTTGTAGATGGCATTCCACCTGTTGAAGAAGGGGTGCCAACTCAGATAGGGTCAGTTTGAAAAATGGCACACATTCTTTCCTGGGAACAGGAGATCTTTCCTGACAGTGGGACTCATTTCTGAGTAAACAAGGATCAGAGCACGTCACAAAGACATGCTGTTTTGCAGGCTATAAAGCCCCAAAGTTGGCATTATCTGAGACAACACAGCATGTCTAACACGCTTGTCATGGCCATGAGCCAGCAATGCCATGAAAATCAGGACCACGTAGGGGACGGCAGAAAAGTCAACCATCTAGCTGGTATGGACTGAACAGAGAAGTTGGATTCTGTCATGGTCATCTAATACAGCACTGAAATCTTACACAAAATAAGGCATGCCAGATCTGACCAAAACCCCTTCTAGGGTAGCATTCTGCTGGATGGTGGCCAACCAGGGGCCACTGGGAAGCCTAAAATAGGCCTCTGTATAATTACGCTATAATCTAAATATACATTCTTATAGGAATATAAAGTCAACAAAATATAATAAAAGTGTAACCCAATACCAGAGCCCTTTCTGTCTTCCTTCGTTGATTGTTTTAGTGGAGCATTTCTGGCTTCAGAATGATTTACTTGCCATCTCTTTAACAGATACAGCAGGATACTGTGGCTCAGTCATCTGCTCTTGATGAAGCCTAAATGGATAAGGGCTATTTTAAAAGAAACAAATGGGTCTGCCATTGGCCATCTTCATTCTAACATGTATTAACTGGAAATCAACAGTGTTTGTTCCCAAGGCACCCAAGCTGGGCATCTGGGATCACATGTACCAAAGTGTTCTGGGGCATCATATTATGAAACAAGTGTTGAGTCTATTTGTTTATTTGTGTGTGTGTGTGTGTGTGTGTGTGTGTGTGTGTGTGTGTGTGTGTGTGTGTGTGTGTGTGTGTGTGTGTGTTTGTTTCCATGGTGGGAACAAAAGAAAATCCTCTCCCATTAGTAGCTGCGCACAAGTTTGATACTGGATACCAGCTTACAGAATTAGTTTCTTTTTTAAAAAAAATATTTTATAGAATTTTCTAAACCTAACAGATTGAAACAAATACATTGCTTGTGCTTTGCCATGTTACATGTGTGTGTTGTATCGTTAACATAGTTCAAATATCATAAAAAATTGTCCTTCATTTCTCCTCATTTGACTTTTAAGCTATTAGTAGAAGGGAAAGGGAAAGATCCGAGGAATATTGCAACACAGTTGTGGAGAAGAGGACTCTAAGAAGAATTCCAAAACAATAGAAGATTGAGAAGAAAAGGAAGAATCCAGGAAGAACTGGATGGTCCCAGGGGGTGGGGTTGCACTATTATTGTTGTTTCTTTTTTTGTTTTACAGAAATTTTTAATAAATAATAATTTTAAAAAAACATAATTCAAATACAAATATTTTCCCAATATTTTGGCTCAAGTGTTTGGTATATTCCAAATTTACATGTTTCTTTTCCATCATTATATTCATTGTTACTTATATCCATCTTCATCTAGTACAAATAATGAAAATAACAAAGTACAATATTAAGCTAGCCTATTTATTCTTATTTCTTCAATTCACTAAGCAGCTTGAAATCACTTTTCCAAAATTTGCCAAGTACTTTTTATAAAACAATACTTTCTGTCTTTTCTCTTTGTTTTACTTCAAAAACTAAATTATAACAAATATATACATGCAAATGGCACATAATATAATAAACATCAAGGACATAAAACCCCCACAAGAAATATATTACCCCCAAAGAATGTTTACCCTGGTTCATTTCTAGTCATTAATAAAAAGTTGCTACCGCTTTTTTGGATTGTTATTTTCCTTTAATCTTCTAGACTTGGCAATACCTTTTGGCAATTCCCAAGAAATGTAGCTAGCTAATTGTTCTATGATATAAAGTACTGTACAACTACATCGTTAATATCATGCTGTTATTTTGGCAGCTGTTAGATGGTTCCAGATAAATTAAGAATGGGTATTGTCCTGAATGCAGTTTAAATGTGCCTAGGCGCAGTTGAATTGCATCCCAGTGCTCAGGCATCCCAGTGCGCTGAAGGCAACTGTAAAAAAAATTCTAGGTATGTTATTGAATCCAGTTGAATTTATTTCTATGTCAATACACACAGGACTGTAATGTTATAAAGCTGGATAGCTCAGTGGTTTTGGTCTCTGTCTGGGAGTTCAGTTCCCCAGTGGGCCTGTCTGACGGGGGCTGAACTCAGTGATCCACTGGGTCCCTTCCAGTTCTGCAGTTCTAAGCAGATATTCTGAGTGTGTTAATCATAAAATGATAAGTTTGGATAAAATAACATTTTTCTATGCATACAATTATCTCCTAACTGCTTTAAAAACAATACAAGAACCGCTATAGTTATGTTGGCTCTGAAATGATCTCGTTTATTTTGCTAGAATTTGTATACCTTTCTTTGATTCATGAAAAGACATGCACCAACCATAAATATTCGTAATTTGTGTGTGTGTGTGAAAACGAGATACATAGCAGATCTTTCTCTCAGTTTCATCTCACTTCATTTCACAGTATATTTCAGATCTCCTCACCATATTGTTCACAACATTTCAGGATGGTCTAAAATTTCACCAAATGTTGTTGTTTATTGCATATTTAAGATAAGATTTCCTCTTGTGCACTTATATGTTTGTGTAAACTCTTTTTACAGTGTGAATTGTTTTCTTATATATGCAATAAACAGCAAAGGTGTGTGAAATACTAGTTCTACCTGAACTACTGGGAACATCACGATGAGGGTATCTCAGAGACTTCAGACTTTCATTTATTACCTTTCATTTACTACCCACTTAACATATGTATCCAGTTCATTAAATGAATGTCAAATGTTACACAAAAATATACTGATATAATTCTGTGTTTTTTTTAACCTTGAGCTGCACCCCTTTAAAAGGGGGGCTTAGTGGAGTAACTGTCTTAGATGACTGTTTAATAAATGAAATGTATTTTCATATGAGTAAAAAAAGTGTGATGTCACTGTGATACCTGTCAGAAGTTTGATGTATTATGCTCCCAAAGACCTATGGTCAAATTATGTCTTTTAGGCATGTCAAGGCAGAGAGTAGCTGAGGCCAGTTACTTTATTCTCATTAAAAAATTAGTTGAAATTTTATTTTTGGCAGGAAAATGCAATTACAATGTCTTTTCAATAGTAACAATTGTCTTTTGATTACTGCTCTCTATAGGCTTTTGAAGTCTATTTTTCTCTCTCAAGAAGATTGTTGAACTTATGGGGGTGCAGAAGGGTGTTGGGGGCCTGAGCTGCTACATTTGGGCCCTGGGGCCTACATGCCTACCGCAGACATGGGATTCTGAGAGTTTTAGTTTCTCTGAAAAATGGAAGAACAAAATCCATCACCTGGTGGTGGGACAAGCTTCCTTGAACAGATGTAGTCACCACTAGATAATCTAAAACGATGTGGCTCATTTTGCCACCCTAATGGTGACATTGCTGTCAGGAATTATTCAGCCCAGACTCAGAGCTCATCAATGAATTTCACATTTGTATTTATACAATCAGCAACAGCCTTTTTACCCTTCAGACAGTGGTCAATCATGAACAGAATGGCTTGAGTCAATCTGCTGTGACCAGATTAGATTATAAATCTTCAGAGTGAGCACAGGTTTACAGGGGAGACACCTCACCTTAACATTTTGAGGGGGAACTCCTCCTCAGATTGGGATCTCAAGCTGCTTCAGCTAGTTTATTTTCCAGGCAGCACAAAACCAAAGCATGACCAGTTCTTCTTCCGACATGCCCACAGATGAATCAGGAAACAATTCAAGTGCTCCTAGCAGTGGATGAGCACAATGCATTGTGCTGCCCAGAGGGTCCAGAATCTTGCTTCAGAACCTCCAATGAGCATCAACAGTGAGGCAACAGAAAGCTGTCCAAGAAACCAATCTGAAGTCCAAAGGAGCAAACAGAATGGACCACCCTTTCCCTTGTGGCAGAATTTAATGATGCACAGTACCCATGGGAGACCACCAGATGTCTCTTGAAATCTGCCATTGATAATGAGCTGGGAACACAGAAGGGTTGTGCAGTGGGTTGTGGGCTCATCCTGGAGTACACACGGAGAGGCGGCATGCCTTGGGGAAACTAAAATGGTGGTGTCTCCTCAAGCAGCCTTTCCAGGTAATTTGGACTAGAAATCCCATTACCTTTTGGTCATTGACTAGGTTAGCCTGGTGCTGATTGGAAATGTCACCCCACTTACATAAGAACCAGAAGAAGGTAAGTTACCACATGGTATCTTAGGATGGTTTCCTGGACAGCACAATCATACATTTGGCCACAAAATGTCAGTGCCGAGGTGTGGGTGGCAAGCCAGAACAGGCAGGGCACCCAGACCAGAGTGCTGGACCTAGGTCTATGAGGCAAAACCAGCTGAAGCACACTAAGGCAGGACCAGAAGAACTGGGGGGCAGACAGGAACACACAGAAACAAAGTAGGCACTACTGGAGCACACAGGAACCTTCAGGAGCATGGCAGGAAAATACACAAGCAAGAATCTGGAGCTACAGAGTGAAAGGCCAAAACACAAGAGCCACTGGGGACAACTTGCATTGCTGTGTCAAAAGGCCGCAGTGCAGAGATCCTGTATATATTGATGTCCAGGTCTTCCAGGTGCACCACATACTTGCCCTTCACCTGTTCCCTGCCAGCCTCAGCAAGAGGCATCCCTCATTCTGCAGGTACTTGCATGGTTTCTCCCACCCTGAGCCTGACACAACTACAACATACTCTTGGCTGGAGGACCAACATGAGAGAAAATAAAAGGCACAATTGCATGTTCCTTGTGAACCCAGCTGGATCTGGACATCTCTCTGAGGAAGTGGGTTTGAATCCACAAAATCTCACACTGGAAAAAATGCTATTAATCCTTAACATTCCATAGTACTTTGCCTTTTCTCTCTGCCTCTCCCCCCCCCCTTGGATTTTGTCAACATACTGAGAGAGGCAGCTTCTTCTTTGGGTGGGCTATGAAACCAAGAATGTGACAAAGAGGAAGCATTTTTTGAAATTAGAGAAATAAGAGAATCGGGCGATTGAGCATGATGGGGTTGGATTGTGCTAGGTGGGCAGTGAGGCTTGTGTTTCTGCTTCTCTTTGATGAAGAAGCAACACCTGGCCTAGTAATGTGCAAACCTCAGATTACTGTACTAGGCTGTGGTGCTTCATAATATTGATTCATACATCTGGGAGTAATTGTACCATTGCCTCTGCCAAGCTTGTAAGTACCTCAGGTAGCGGATTCTGTGGGGCATGTAATGGCACTAAGGTGCTTGGGGACAGTGGGTTGTGGCCTGCCTTGTCTCTCTTACACTCCCTACACTGCTGGCTTCCAAGTGGACTGGAAGATACAACTCTAATTAGCATCTGTATTTGAAAAGAGCTTCTTTCTTTCTTTCTTTCTTTCTTTCTTTCTTTCTTTCTTTTTCTTTCTTTCTTTCTTTCTTTCTTAATTTTTTTTTTGCCTTGAGATGCTGGATGTCCTGGGTCAGGCTTTCTGGCAAGAAAATCTGACTTTCCTGTTTCTGTGAAAGTGTAGCCATTCCGTGTTGATCATTAATGGCCATCTTAATCCCCACGATCATTGTGGTGAAGAAATATTCCTTTAGCAGGCTTAATGACAGCCTACTGTGATTAAGGGTCTAAGTCTAGACCTAATTTCTGTATGCTTTGAATATGTTCCTTATTTTAGCTTGACGCTGCTATCACAATGTTTATTTGGAAAGTATCAAGATAATGTAGATGCCACTAACTTGTGTAAGATTAACATTATCACCTGGAAGAAATATGGTGTGTGTGTGTGTGTGTGTGTGTGTGTGTGTGTGTGTGTGTGTGTGTGTGTGTGTGTGTGCATGCGCTATTATGGACCTTCAGCCTAGGTCCTCAGCTGGAGCCCAGAAAATGCTGGAGAGGGTTGCTGTAAGTCAAAATCAGCTTGAAGGCACTTAATAATTACTATTATTATAAACTGTCCAAATTCTCCTGTTTGACTGGTTAGGAAATTCAGTGGAGTGCCGTGCTGATTGAATTAAGAAGCATGACCTTCAAAGGGAACAGAAGATCAGATGTGATAAAATAACCTTAAACCATAGTGAGCCCCAACCTCTCCAAGCACACGCACACCCACTGCACATTTGCAAGGATGGCGAGGTTCTGGTTGGGGAACCTCTGGGGGCAATGATGAATTAGCAAATCCCATATACACCGAATGTGGAGTGCTAATTATATTTGGGTCTGAGGGCTCTGGGGGGAAACCAAAAGAGAATTCTTTCATTGGATGCTTGCCGGGAGTTTTCATCATTTCTCCAGCATAGGAATGCCATGCTTCTAGTTGATGAGGGAATTCAAATGTAGCTGTGGGGCTAGAAAGAAAAGAAGCACACAGCAAGGATGTAAAACAGGTGCACAATCTGGAGATGCCTTAGAACTGCATTGCCCAGCCCGTGCCCTCCAAATGGGTGGACCACAACTCCCCAGAACGCATGGCCATGGGTGATGCTATTGGGAGACTATGTGCATAGTAGCTTACCACATACAGAGAGCATCCACTTGGGGAGTCTGTACTGGGGGGGGGAACTGTTCTGTGACACTGGAGCTTCTCCTGCTGAAGGTGAACACAAGGGCATGGCACAATCTGGGGGGAGCAATTTATTTGAAGTGTTATTTGATTTTTTTCTTGAAATCCCTTCTCTGTCAAAATCACTGGGTACCAAGCCTATTTGGCTTTGTATGGTTTGTGTCCATATAATAGGACCCGTTGGTGGCAAAATAGCAACATTGGCTACAGTAATCTCTCGCCTACCTCAGGGGTTAGGGACTTGAGCCGCCCCTTGATAATGGAACATCCACAATATGTGGATGTTTGGTTGGGTTGGAACTGGGAAGGTTATCTGGGGCCTCCTACACTTACCTGAGGCCTGGCGCTGCCCCAAAGGGCTGTCCCATCCCCACCACTGTTAGAGGTAGAAGAAAGCAAGTGCAGGCCCTATACAAAAGGAGGCAAAAGATTACTCTGGTCTCAGTATCATAAATCCATGAACATTCATTGCAGGTGCTCCACTGTCCTGCCTCAGATGTAGGCATTGCTCAACCTGCTTACCCCTTCCTGGCTCTTTACCAGAGCAGAGGTCAGCAGTGTCAAAAAGAGGGATGTGGAGGAGGAGAAGCAGGAAGCAACCAGTGCTGTAGTGAAACCAGAGTTCAAAGGGTCATAACCCTGGGACCTTCTCAGGGCTACATTAAGTCCCTTAGAGGCGCTAAACACTAAGAGCTACCAGTCCTACCACATACTTCACACCTTCACCATCAAGGCCATAGCTAAGGACCCAAATGTTATGGGTTTCAGCACCTTAGGCCATTGTCCACCTAATGGGTCTATTGAGACTATTGTCCACCTAACAAGCCTATTCAGGCTATTGTTAATCTTTTGAGCCTATTTCAGACCAAGGTGACATGAGGTCAAAGTGAACTATAAAATGGAGGACTCGCCACTAGCTTTCTTTAGACTGATGAAGCTGTTTGGATGAGCAGCAAAACGCTTCATTCTCTCAAGAAAAGAAGTTCAGTTGCCATGACTCAACTTCCAGATAAACTCACCTGAATGACCAAGAATCTTCACAGACATATATATCTCTGTGTAATTTTGTTCATTTAATTGGGGGGGGGGGGCTTTTTGTTCTTGATTCAGCTGCACTATTTGCAGTGTTGCACCATATGGCCTATGGACCATGGTGAATTCAGCTACGGAAAATTTCTGTGGCACCCCCTCTTCCCTTGATGCCCCTAAGCACATGCTTAATCCACCCCTGGACCTTCTGATTAGCAGGGACTATGACATCCTCTGCCACTCATATTTTCCCTGCATTCTGATTTCTAGCTGGGGGTGGGGGTGGGGAGTGTGCTTTCCTTGGTTGTTGCAAACTATCCCAGTTGTTATGCAAAGAATTTGAGTGCCATTGGGTATGAGGTTGGAAACTAAGAGCTACTACCAGTCCTACCAAAGAACGACACCTCCTTTATTGATGTGGACTGAGACAGCAGCCTACAGTTTTGGCTCTCCCACTCCCTCTGCCAAGGCTGAGGTTGTGGGGACTGTCACAACGAGCCCTTGCAGTTCCCTATTTGGTACAGTTCCCCCCCCCCCGCCATTTCGTGGTTCATACTGCAGTCCCGCTATATTGTGGGACCGGAGCATATGAAAAAAGGCCCCCTGGGGTAAGAGGGGAAAGGCCTGTTTCAGGCCTCCCATACTTACCCCAGGACTGGCACTGCCCTGAACTGGCCTGCGAGGGCCTTCCCGGGCCTTCTGGAGGCTCCCAAAAGGGCCTCTCTGCAAACCGAAAGTGACTAGAAGTGACTTCTGGATTGCCAAAAATCATTTCTGAGGCCTCTGAGAAATGATTTTAGGTGACCTGGAAGTCACTTCCGGTTCGCAAGGAGGCCTGGGAAGGGCCTTGCAGGCTGGGGGTAAGTGCAAGACCCCCCAGCTAGGCCCCCCAGGCCGGACCCAACCTGCATCTGCATACCACAGCTTTTTCAATTATTGCGGGTTGGGTCAGGTCCCTAACCCCCACAATTGGTGGGGGATCACTGTACTATACCTCTGGGAGCAACAGAAGGTAGCAGCCGGCTATTAACCCTGGCTCTGCCTAATAGTGACTTACTGTCCCAACCAAGGGGCATCCTAGCCACGCCTGACAAAACCAGCACCTAAGGAAATGCGACATTGCTTTCTCAATCCATAACCAAACTTTAAAAAAAGAGGGAAATATTTCAATGAATGAGCTACCCACCTGTAATCTTTTATGATTGTGGCTGTACTGTCCTCTAATAATTGACTTGCTGTGAGGGTTTGCGAGTGATGAGAGGCAGTGGCTCTTGACTCTTAACTGGTTTAGGCATCAGTAATGAAGATTTAACAGATTTAAAACCAGGAACCTATGTTTCTGATGAATTTAAAAAACTATTTACATTCACAGGTATAAGTAATTTCTCTTCCTCGTCCAATAGTGACGACAAAGGGTGTTGAATTCTTTAAATGTGACCTGGAATCGACCAGAACTCTCAACTGGGATGCTGTTTCCCTGGTAGTCTCTCAGGCGAATGTGGTGTCAGTCAAGCCATGTCTTAGAGAGTCTGGAAACCAGTCTTTTGATTGTGCTCCGTGAGACGATCGACATAGCTGGCCCTGTGTCTATTTCCATATCGCAGTGCGCCCCCTCAACTTGCACTGTGACGTGTAGCTTGTGGGCTGATGGGACATCGGCTTGACCAATCATAGTTGCCACATCCCTAGAGCACCTAAACTTGGAAACGGAGTAGCAATCCTCATTGGCGGATCTTGGTGAAACCTTCTTGTAGCGTGCTGAAGGGGGCATGTCCTGTGGCTTAGCTGAACAGCAGACCCTTGCCAAATGTCCTTTTTCAAGTAGCACTGGCAGATGGCATCTTTAAAGTTGCAACTTGATCTCGCGTGGTTGCTGCCGCAGGTCTGCTTTAGCCAGGAGTCTACATTGTACCTTTTCATCAATCACCCCACAAATGATCCGATCCAATAGGGCATCATCCAGATCTCTAAATTCACAGTGTAAGGCAGCCTTCCATAGAGCAGCTACATATGTGTTGATTGGCTCTCCTTCAGCTTGCTTATGGTGATGGAATGCATGGCAGAAAGCAATATTTGAGGGTTTTGGCACATAGTGGGCCTTCAGTTTCTCCTGTAGTACGTCTCATGGTGTTGCTTGAACCACCAACAGTGCAACCAGAGCTCGGGCTGTCTCAAACACATCAAACTCACAGAGGCTGAGGAACAAGGCTGCCTTTTGATTGTTTGTGACATCGGTTAACCCCTTTTGCCTCTAGGTAGCAACCAAAATTGGTGAGGTATGAGTCCCAAGATTCAGTAGCTGGATTGTATAGTGAGAGAGGTAGAAGTGAAGCCATGGTTCCTGATGAGATGGAGTAGGATGGCAGACATGCCTCAGTTCTAGAAGCCAGCTGTAGTGATTTTGCTAGTGATTCAGTCCCTAAGTTGTGACTCTGTTTACATCCAATCCCATCCTCATCGCCAGTGTTGCATAGTGGGAGTGAAGGATGGAGTCAACAGAGACGATGAACAGCTCTTTATTGGTAGGAACACACACGCACAAACACCAGCCTGGGTGGGCTGCTTATACAGCCAGCCCTGCAGGTTACAGCCAATCAGTTGGTGGATCCAGAGTGAATGTAGATGAAGTACAAGCAACCAATCAGGAGGTGGATTGAGGCTGAATGTAATGAGGTGGACAAGAGTGAGAACTTCACCCTTTTACAGTCAATACACAACAGTTTGTGTTCTTTTTAACAACAACATTAAACCAGTCCATAGCAATGTCCTCCTATACTCCTGTCATTTGTGTCCCTGGTGGCACTGACAATATGGGCACTGTTGGCCAGAAGGGTCCCATGGCAGATGTTGCCCTTTCTCCTTTCTGGCTCGATTGAACCTGTTGTCTGTCCCTCTGTCCCTGGCATGGGTCAACATTACTCATGCAAGCATCAAGGATTGCCCAGGAATGAAGTAATTCCAAGCAGGAGGCAAAAGAAACAAAAATGGCTTTCAAGAAAACAAATGAGCAAGGGAAGAAAGGCAACAAGGTATCTCTCTCTCTCTCTCTCTCTCTCTCTCTCTCTCTCTCTCTCTCTCTCTCTCTCTCTCTCTCTCTCTCTCTCTCTCTCTCTCTCTCCTGGTTGAGGTTTTGACACACAGTTAGCTAAACAATATTTGTTAGATTGAATCCAACAGGATAATGATGGGAAACCATTACAGCACCAAATGTCCCAGCTTCCAGCTTCCACCATTCCTAATTGTTGACAATGCCATCTGGTACTTCTGGAAGCAGAAGTCCAACCTAGTTGGAGGGCCAAAGATGCATAGGATATGGTTCTTCCAGTCTGACCTTAAGCAAGCACTGGCTGGCTCTACTACTGTGTCTCCTTCCCTGAGAGCAATCCCTGTGGAACACAACTGGCCCTCGCTTTGAGAAAGCAGGCCCGAGGACTGGCTGGCACATCCCCACAGTCCTTGGCACAGTTCCCCATGAAACTAAGCCAACAGCACAATTGGGGGGGGGGGGATTTACTGCTGGTCCAGAAGTCCCAGATAGTTTAGGCGAACTTATTGGAAAGTAGATGGATGCAGAGAGGTGAAAGGATAGAAACAGACTGCCGCCCTCATTCCTCCCTTAAGCATCCAGCAACTTGAGCATGTTCTCACCTGAACAGGACAGGCCTGGCAACATGGGAATTTATTTGGCCTCTTGGCCAGAAGCCCCGAGTTCTTCCCAATCTACCGTGTTTCCCTGACAATAAGACAGTATCTTATTTTATTTTTTGCTCCAAAAGATGCGCTAGGTTTTATTTTCAGGGGATGTCTTATTTTTCCATGAAGAAAAATACGGTACACATTTATTGTTATCTTATTATGGGGAGGCCTTATTTTTGGGGAAAGCCGCATGTGTGTTGAATGGCCCGTCAAAACTGTAAGTAGGTCTTATTTTCAGGGGATGTCTTATTTTCGGGGAAACAGGGTATGTGGGGAAAGAGACTTATCCAGCACTTGCAAAGCTGTCCAGCATGTGCACTGGAGAATTGGGGGGGGGAGTGGAAACCATTCATTTGTGTGCTCTGTGGAGAAGGGGGAGGGGTCAGTGATCCTGAGGAGAGCCCCTGCTTTAACCCATGCCAGGGACAGATGGACAAACAACAGGCTTGCGGAATGGAGCCATGTTGGAACCCCCCCCCCCCCAGTTAGTTCAGAATGTTATGACCAAGCACAAATTCTCTTTCCTTGGGGCGCTCCCGGGGGCCAGGAGGGGAAGCGGGTCCAATCATATGACTGTGAATCCGCATCATTCGATTGCAGCCTTTCCCGTTCTGGGGAAGGGGGTCCTCCGGACTGCATGCTGCGGGTGATGGAGCTTGTAGTCTGACACATTCCCTCTGTCCGACTCCTGCCATACGGTGACCTTGAGGCTGGTACTGTCCCTCCCCGCCCCCAGGTCTGTATGGGAAAGC
Source organism: Phrynocephalus guinanensis (assembly GCA_037367245.1). Lineage (NCBI taxonomy): Eukaryota > Metazoa > Chordata > Lepidosauria > Squamata > Agamidae > Phrynocephalus > Phrynocephalus guinanensis. The sequence goes on along the minus strand of CM074732.1, from coordinate 68,200,050 downwards.
GCCTTTCCCACGGTCCAGAAACAAAGGTCAGGCGTCCCTCCACGCCTCCTCGGAGGATCCTTGCAACCCCAAAGCAAACCTCTAAGGCGCCTGGTGAGGAGAAGGAGGACTGCAAAGCCCGCCTGTGGACGGCTCAGGATGGTGCTCTCTGCATACTCTGAAGGGGCTGTCGTAGGACTCGTCTCTTATTAACCCGTCTGATCCCCTCGCGTAGGACCGCAGAGTTAACTGGACAATTATTGCAGGGATCGGCGGGCCCTGGGCAACGCTAATCTCGCAAGTGTCAGGGGGAAGTCAACCGGGTTCAGACGTGACGCGGGGGAACGCTCGAAGGGAGGTACGCGCCGCGCCTGCGTCGTGGTTCGAACAGCGGACAGCCCTGAAATCAACGGCCGCCAACCGGCTGTAAAGAGCGCAGACGACTAGGCGCCTTGGGATGAAAGAGCTGCCCCTGTGTTGGTAACACGGGACGATGACCCTTCAAAAAATTCATTCAAATACCGGCAAATACTGTCCCAGGGAGAGAAGCCTTGCTGAACGTTCAGTCCAGGTCAGAAATGTGCAGGGCTTCTCTCGCTTGAGTTTTTCGGTGGCTCAAAGAGCGGGCGTGCCCTTTTGATCACCGGACCGAATCGAGGTTTTCTCTGAAGAGTATCGCTGGGGTCTTCCCTGGATGCGATTCGGTTATTTAGGCCCACGTGCTAAACGATGTCCGACTTGTCACAGATATCTCGCCAGAGAGGGACTCCTTCATTCGGATTCAACATTCCAGAGAGATTGAGCGGTGGTGTTATAGCGTCGATTTCACCTGGAACTTCATCCATCAAACCTTGAATTGGTTCTTTTAATCGCAGCAAGACTCGCCACAGTTGGGCCTTCCTGAAAGCCACGCAGAAACCAATGCTTCCCTCCCTCCCTTCATGACTTGGACTACCATTCCCATCACTCTTAGCGGTGCTGAGATGTGTAATCCCCGTAAAATCTTCTTTCGCAGAAAATTTTACTCTTCGCAGGAGCGCTCAAACCCTGTCTCTTGAAGCAGAGACCTCCGTTAAGCGTGTCAAAGAAAAACAAACAAAACGCCATAAAAAGCCTAGCGAGAAGGGATCGCGAAGGCGCGCTAGGAAAAGACACATTTTTCCCCTGTCTGAAAAGTTGACGGGCCATTCAACACACATGCGGTACAGAACGGCACCAAAGGTCAGCGCTCTCTCGTCTCGTAAAAGCTTGAATCTCCACGACGGACCAGCAGGTGGCGCGTTCTCCTCGCAAATAGCGTAAACTGGAACCTACTGCTTCGGGTGGCGGGGCTCGACTCCCTGGATAGGGTCTAGGTCGAGGAGATAAACCTTCATGAAATGAAATAAAAACGAAGGAGACAGATGCAAAAGGCTGAGGCAAGCGAGGGCGAAATAATACAGAGAAGGTGAAAGAGAGAAAACGCAGTGTGTGCGACGTATAAAGCAGACTTAAAGGCCAATGGCTCCGCGTCCATCCCACCACTTCTCTTAGCTCGCCCCTGATTTCTAGAATTGAACTGAACAGCCCATCGAGATTTGAAAACCATCTGATAAGGCTGAGAGACAGACGTGAGTCTCGTCTAGCCTGCGAGGGACACCGTTGCAGCCTTGGCCGCACAGCCTTGAATGCCCAGCCAGAGAGAAGAATTCCCGCCTTCCTCCCCAAAAGTTCAACTTGACTCTTTCGCTTGGCCTTTTTCTAGGGGCCCACCCCCTTTCTCGTTTGTTTTGTTTTGTTTGGAAAATTTGGGGCTCGTGCTCTCTTCAGTGACTGAAATAATTGCCTGAGAGATCAGTTTCTTCATTGCTCCGTCTATGAGAGGCGGGAGTTTACTGAATAACCATTTTTTGAAGAAAGGAGAGGAAAGGAAAAGAAATGGGGGGCAGGAAGGGCCCATCTTTAATGCAAAAGGACCCCAGATTGTCCAATTCAGGTCATTGTCCAATTCCCGCTGTAACCATTGGGCAGCACTGACGATGCCGTCTTCCTTGACCGGGTCACGATGGCCAAAGTTATTTTGACTCGCAAAAGAGCCTCGCTTGAAAGTTTCAGGTGTCTTGAGTTTTTCCTTTCAGTGAGTGCGACGTTCAAACATCTTTGAAAACGGGAGCCCCCGTTTCGATAAAATTCGTAGCCACGGGCGATAGCTTGGAACGCACAGGCGCCCCTTAAAATCAAAGGGTCCTGCATCCGGGGTTCAAAATCTCTTCCTTGCCTCTGCATTTGTATTTTCTCCTCTCTTCTCCATATCATTTGTTTTTGATCCGCATTGTTTTCATTGGAAGCGAGTCATCCATTATTTCAAACCAGGAACAAATGGGCGGAGGGATCTAATTTTAAGAGCAGAAGAGAGACGAGTAGAGATGAGTAAATCCATTTGGGAAAATTAAATCCTGGGAACTCTTCCTTCCTGGTCCTATATGTCATTATTACTCGGGAAGCAAGCCTTATGGAAACGAGCAAGGGTTACTAATCTCCAGGTCGCTCTGTGCCCTCCAGTCGGATTCAGTTTAGAGCGACCATAACCCGGTGTTCGCCTAGATGTCCTAAGCACATCCGATCTCTTCTGATTTGGAAGCTAAGCAGGGTCAGCCCGGGTTAGTACTTGGATGGGAGACCACCAGGGAATACCAGGTGCTGTAGTCGTCTGGAGTAGGAACTGGCAAACCACTCCAGTATTCCTGCCAAGAAAACTCCATGGACATGGAGTCACATAGAGTCGGTCACGACTGTAACGACACAACACACACACACACACGCACGCACACGCACACGCACACACAACCGGACTTTCCGGGTGAGATACTTAAGGGATGGTTTTCCCCAGTTCCACCCCCTCCCGCCAGTGGGCTTAGGAGGTGGCTGCGCGGGGATTCGAACCCAGGCCTCCTGAGTCCTAGTCCGCCGCTACGGCACCCAGGGGTACCTTAAGTGTCCTACTCGGATGGGCGCTGGAACCCGCGGCTTAATGCACCCCAAGGAAGCCAAAGATCTGTTACTGAGGAAAGGGGCACCGCTTGGAAGGAACGTTTGTCCTGCTGGAAGGACTTGGGGTTTAGATCCCAAGTTTGCAAAGGGTTAGGGTTAGGGTTAGGGTTAGGGTGAGAGGGAGGGGGAGGGGAGAGAGAGAGAAAGTGAAGGTGAAGAGCGCAGGACCGGTTCAGGGTCACCCGGGCAGCAAGGGGCATCCCGGGCTAGCCGGGCCAAGGTGAACGAGGTGTCGTGGAGGCGCCTCTCGGGGTCAGAACACTCGCACCCGTTTGCTCCTCCACCCCGGCTGTCCCGGGCCACATCTTGCCCCCCTCCCCTCCCCGGCAGTTTCCCTGCTTTTGCTTCGTACCCGGGCCCGTCGCGAGTGGGTGGACTTCAGCACAAAGAACTGGCCCTGTAAGATATAAAAAACTATGCCAAGAGAGCGCGCGGGCACGCGTCCGAGAGGCGCACCGTTCTTGTCCCGAACCGGCACCGACTGCTCCCTGGGTCTCTCGGAAGCCGTGCGGGAACGCCTCGCTCTCTGGACAAGGATCCACCTCGAGAGGTCCCGCTGGCCGAGACGTCGCGAAAGACGAGCGCCAAGTGCCGCTCCTGCAGGCAGGCAGGCAGGCAGGCAGGCAGGCAGGCACTTGTTGGTTGTGGTTCAGAGCGGAGCCCCGGCCGAGTCCCCGCGGGAGTGCCGCCGAGCGACACGGATGCCCGCAGGGATCCTCGCCGGCGCTACCGACGGAGAATTAATTCAAGCCTCCCCCTCCTGGGATTTCGGAGTGCCTTGTCCGAGGTGGAGCATCAGCGGGGTGTCTTTTTTTTTTGAGCCCCTTTGGTCACTCACTGCTTAGGGGCAACTTTTCAGCTCCTTACCCCCCCCCCCCATCCATCCATCAGGTGTATTTTGATTTGGATCCCTGCATCCAGCAGGGGGTTGAACTGATGGCCTTCTTCTTCTTCTTCTTCTTCTTCTTCTTCTTCTTCTTCTTCTTCTTCTTCTTCTTCTTCTTCTTCTTCTTCTTCTTCTTGCTCAAGTATGGGAGAGGGATTCTTGCAAAGGTAGCCCCTAAAAGGAAAGTCCCCGAGCTCTTTCTCAACTCCAGCCAATGGTTACCAAACTCCTTCCGCCAACCACGGGGTGGGGAATGCGGGGGGGGGGGAATGGGCTCCCGGACTTTTCCCGGGTTCCGCTGGGAAGGAATTTTCCCAGAGATGCCCGGATGCTTCTCTCAAAAGTCTCCCCGAGAACCTGAAACGGGACCTCCTCCCAAGGGCCGAAAGTGAACCCGGAGAACCCGCCTAGGTCGGCTCGAGAGAATCGTTCCTAGAGAGCTGGCATTGGGGGAGGGAGTAGAAATTAACGTGCTTATTAATTACCATATCCCCCTTTCAAAACTTCCCTCCCTCTCGCTGCTACACTGCGAACAACAAATTAATTGCAATTTCCAGGAAGCGGGGTGGGGTGGGGGTGACCGCCCGCGCTTTGCTGCCTGTCATTGCCCTTCATTTTGTTTTATCCGATTTTCTACCAATTAATTGATGGACGAATTACGTTTCCGGCGGCGGCGTCCTTCTTGTCGCCCCGTTTGACTTGAGGAAAGTAAAACAGACACCTCCAGAGCCCACGTGGGAAACGAAGCCCGGGCGGTTCGGCGAGGGGAAGACCTTCGAAAAGTGAAGCGTCTCATACGCCGGGAGGTACTTTTGGACGCCCCTTTCCGCATAGATGTGGGGTCCGATCTTCCCTGTCTCCCGTCTCCCGCCTTTCCTCCACTAGCCAGGCTGGCGGCCCTCTGGGCACATCATGCCCACGCTCAGCCTCACCCTCACCCTAACCCTTGCCTGCTTTGCTAAGGCAAGTCCTCCCCGGGACTCTTCGTTTTGTGCGCCTTTCTGTGTAGATGAGAGTGCGTGGGTGTGAGTCAGTTGCGCCACGGACAACAAAGAACCCCAGTGGACCTTACCAACCAGTAACTTTTTTGTGGCACAAGCGTTCGGGGACTGTGGCCCGGCCTGCGCCAAGGTTCGTGTGTATCCTGCATGTACTGTATGTCGACCTTCGCTCTCTTCTAAAGTGGCTTTAGCTGCTATCCAGGCACGGAACAAATTCTTACTGTATTTAACTTCAACAGCCGTTCCTTTGCGCAAAAGCTTGGGGCGCTTGGACCCCCCCCCCACTCTTCTGCATTTATTTTATTTTGTTTTGTTTTATTTTATTTTGCCAACTCTCTCCCTTGAGCTTCGCACACAACACGCATTTTTCTGTAGAAGAAAAAGTTGTTGAGGGAACTAATGGGTGTGGTTATTTTTTTTTTAAGATGTCTCTCCACCCCCCCCCCCACACACACACACCCTCCCACCTTGGAATACCTAAATCCGATAAAGCGAGACAAGGAGACTCCCGGAAAGGCTGCAACATCTCCGGCACATCTTGGTCTCTCTCTCCCCCCGCCGCCCCCCCAACTCCTGTTTCCGTTCTCTTCCATCTAGCAGCAGGACGGTAAAAGGTGGCCACACAGCGCACCTATGTCATCGGCGGCGTATTTATGGGTGAGGAGAGTGGGAGGAGGGAAGGAAGGGGGGCTGAGAGTTATTTCGTTAGCAACATAATATAGGTACCATAAGAGACTGCACTGGATAGATGACTGCGATAACTTTTCAACCCCTTACTTTTTCTTTCTTTCTTTCTTTCTTTCTTTCTTTCTTTCTTTCTTTCTTTCTTTCTTTCTTTCTTTCTTTCTTTCTTTCTTTCTTTCTTTCTTTCTTTCTTTCTTTCTTTCTCTCTCTCTCTCTCTCTCTCTCTCTCTCTCTCTCTCTCTCTCTCTCTCTCTCTCTCTCTCTCTCTCTCTCTCTCTCTCCACCACCACAACGAAGGCTGTCCAAGCCCGTGTGTTCTCGGTTCTCCCACCCAACTGCACCCAACACCAGTTCTTTAAAGTAGACGCTTAAAAGGTTGCTTCTGGTCTGCTGTTCTCAGTGGGCAGGCATGGGCAGGGCTCCCCCCTCGCTCGGCCCTGGGCAAAACAGAGAGAGAGAGAGAGAGAGAGAGAGAGAGAGAGAGAGAGAGAGAGAGAGAGAGAGAGAGAGAGAGAGAGAGAGAGAGAGAGAGAGAGAGAGAGTCCTTCATAAATCCCCGCCCCAGAGCCAGGTGGTTTAGGCTGACAGCTCTGGAACTTGACAGTCTGCTGGCAGAAAGGGATGTGGGAAGAAAAGAGATTGACGTCTAATAATATATATTTCATATCTCTCAACACATCTGGCCCGACTTAATCTCTCTTCCTTCAGCCATCAAACAAACAAGAATCTCTGTATTACATGATCAGTCTCTTTACTGGTCAGTTATAGTCGTACAAATAATACTTGCCATCTAGCAGATATGTAAATACATATCAGGTCATATCAGGTATTACAGCGCCTATTTATAATATAGCCAATAATTTTCGGCATATAGACAATATTACTCAGTTTAAACTCACAAGTGGAATGCCTATTTGGGCATTTATGGGCAAGAACTTCTGTCTCCCTTTCGGTCTCCCCTCTCTTCCTCTAACTTGACAGAAACGATCATATCCGGGAATACCGTAGTAAGTCTTGAACTAAAGAAACCAACAAAGACCTGGGTTTCCTCCCTCCGACAGAATTCTCCTCCATGAACTTCTGCCGTTAATGCTATTGCTATTGCTGTTTCTGCAGCTATATGAATTGAAGGATTTGGGCAGGAACGACGCAGAGAGTTCCGGGCACTGTCCCAAAATGCCCAAGGTTGGCCGTTTAACATAACGCCGATCCTGCGCTGCGGGTCTACTGTGAAATAAGCCTCACTGAATCCGACGGCGCTTGCTTACTCTCGGGATGGGGCCTGCCAAACTGTAGCCTTAATTTCCGCCATTTTCCTGATTCTTGTCAAGATTAAGGAAGAGTCCCAACACGCCGAGCGTTTCATTTTTCTCCTGTTTTCCTCTCGCTGAATTTATTGGTGGTCGCCCTGTCTGTTTGTCCCTCCATCTATCGAGCCATGTACATAAAATACAGGGATGCATAGCTACATGCATTGCATCTATCCATTCAGACAAACAGGTAGCTCTGTCTAAAAAAATACACCCGTTCAGTTTTTCAGTTGTATGTAGTAGACACAGGCGTCTCTATAGCTCTTTCTTGTCCTTATCTCTAAATCTACAAATCCATTCAGGTATATAGGCACGTGCAGACAGAACGCCCGCCCTCTACTGAGGTCGGCAAATGGATGCAACGTATCTGTAGGCATCTCCGTCCACCTACACATAAATCTATCTGTTTTAATCTGTAGAGGCAGACAAGGTGACAAATGAATCCTCCGTCTCTCCAATGGTGAACTGCATCTATCTGCATGTATCTACAGAGCGGGCGTGTGCGCCTTTTGTTAGAGGCGCTCTCCTCGTCTGTCCATCTCTCCGCAAAGATCCCACTGCCCCCCCGTTGTTCCCTTCCCCCAACCGGCCCTCGCACGTGCGAAGGCTGGGAAGCGGGTGGGTGGGTAGCAGCACCTGCAAAGGGACTGCTTTGGGCTGTTCCCTTCCCCCCCCCTCTCCTGGCCATCGCTACCCCCTGGAGGGCACACACGGTGTTTCTTCTCGGGCTGGGAGAGGGGGGCGGGGTGGGGTGGGCGATAGGGCACACAACCCCTCCCCGGCGCGCCTGGCACCTCGAAACAAGTCATTGCAAAGGTAATCCTCGCCCGCTATTAAACCCTCGACATCCTTGCCATGACCGGGATGTGTGGGGAGGGGTGGAAAGAGAGAGCGGGAGAGCAGTCAGCTGCAGCTTCCTCGCCGCCCTCCTCCCCCCCCCCCACCCTCACCAAAACCTCCCGCCAATCTATAGGCCACTCACTCTAGTGATCCAAGCTCCACCATTTCCTCGACACCCTTCCAGTCCAGAGACAAAAGCCACGAACGGTGGCCCCGAAGGAACCCCCGAAGCTTACGAGTTGGTGTCACGGTCACCGCCCTCCCGGGGCCGGAGATTCCCCTGCCAGCCCTGCCGACCTTTTTAGACCCGCGTCGGGATCCCAGGCGGGCACCTCGGGATCAGGCGCCGCTCAGGTTGCCTCTCCTGCGCGCAGGCAGGCGGTTTGGCCGCTCTGGGGTGGGCCCGCCTCCCTCTCGGTCAACTCCGAGTCCAGACTTGGCGGTGCCTGTGGGGGGTGGGTGCGTGGGGTGCGGTGACGAGCGGGGTGGAAATAATAGACATAGTGGGGGGGGGGAGAAGGGAAGTTGGGGGGGGGCTGCCCGCCCTGCAAAGCGGCTGGAGAACCCGTCTAGGGTGGCTTCCCGGGTAACTTCATGCAACTTATCCAGTTGGGAGACGGGGGGGGGCTGGAAGCCCGGCTGCAGCATGCAACTCGAGGGGAGGGGTCGTCTCGCTCCTGGAGGGGAGGATGCAGGTCGCGCAGGGGACCCTTCCCAGGGCCTCCCCGTCGGGGGCCGGAGAAGAAAAAGGAGGGGACGTTTCCTGTGCCAGAGGTGAAGCCACTCGCCCAGCTGGCTCTGCCAACTTCCGGAGAGAGGTAGGCAGAGGAAGGGAGGGAGGGCTTCTCTCTCTCTCTCTCTCTCTCTCTCTCTCTCTCTCTTCCCCCTTTCTGCTTCTGAGGAAGGGCTCTTCAACTCCCCCGCAAAAACCGGAGCCGGGTTTCCAAAATTGCTCCTATCCCTCCCTCCCCTGGACATTCCCCCCCCCCCCCCCACGCACACACACCTCCAGGCGTGTGTTTCTGGGGGAAGTACTTCTCTCTCTTTCGAGTCAGGCGAACGGTGGCTCTTATTCAGACGAGTACCCCGGAAAGGACACGGGTTCCTCCCCCGACACGCGTTCCTTCCCCCTGGATTGCTGGGGGTGGGGTGGGGGTGCCGAGTGCCAAAGGCGTGCCTAGGAAGATGGGGCGTCCTTTCGCGCGCGGGGTGGTGGTATTGATGGTGGAGGCGAGAGTGCCGGCGGGCAGGGCGTCGGATGATCGCCGACCAGCCCAACTCTTACTGTTTGCTTTCCCTTCTGCGGGGTTGGGGTTCGTGCAAATTCTGTTCCATAGATATCTGGACGTCCCCGCGGGCTCCGGATCGGTCCGAATAGAAGTGATCTTGCCAGATGCCCCTCTTCCCTTTGCTTGGGAATGAACTAGGCTTCCTTCTTCCCCACCCCCACCCCCCTGCGCTAATTGAATTAGTCCGCCGAGAAGATTGTCAGGTACAATGACGTGGGATGCCCGTGCATTTTCTCCGGGTCTATAGGCTTTGGGGACCCGGAATGTCTAGTCTGACCTCCCAGCTCATCATCATAATGCCGCACTTTGTCAGAGAAATCTAGTCGCATTCACTTGCAACAAAACCTCTGGTCAACCCGTCCCTGTTGGAAGGGGGACATCTATTGTGTGGCAACAGCTCATTTATGTCCTTCACTAAAGGCCCCGATGAGATCTGATCTGGCCCTAGCAATAGGATTATCGGCGTGTATATTAAAGAAGGTACGAGATACTCCAGAAAAAGGAAACGGCAATCTGAGAGTCGTCAGATGGGAGGGCGACGCACACTCACGGATCGCCGGATGGCCAGCAAAAGAGACGACCAGCTAGTTGTCGTGCAGTTAGGAATTCACACAAGCCTGGGCAGGCAGAAGGGAGGGCTGAAATAATAAGGATAATAAAAATAATAATGCAACAAAAAATAAATCTCCTCCGTGACTCTTTTTTTTTTTTAAAAAAAAACTTTGGAGTGCTGTAAGGAAGCGGGTTCTATTTAGCCTCACTGAATCCCTCTGCTTTCTGGGCCGCGGGGGTGGGAGTGCGGGTGGGGGTGAGGAATTTTCCCCCCTCCCGAAATTTAAAGTGTGCTTCTCTTCCTCTTGGCTTGTTTCTCTCTCTCCCGCAAACAAACTTTAAAACTTGCTTTTAAAAGCGATGCTGAAAATAAAACAATAATTTTAAAAAAGGAAACACCCAGGAAAACAGAGGGATGAGGGTAGAGGTAGGAGACAGCCGAAGGGAAGCGAAGAGAAAAGGGGTTATTTTAGTAAAATGCAGCAGGTGTGCTTCGGGGAAAAAAAAGTATTTCCATTTCCTTTTGCTTTTAGTTCACTTCCTTTCTGTCCTTGGATCAAAAGTCTGTCATTAACAACGGAGGGGAGGAACGACAACAACACAATTCCATTCTGGCTCTTCACGTACTGGGACTAGTGGCACAGGAAGGAAGAGAAGTACACGTTAACAATGGAACCGGAATAATTACCCTAATTACCCTAATTGATAGTGCTGATAGGAAAGACGACAACGCGGTCCCCTTAACCTGAGAGAAGCAGCCGAACTCAAATGTGAGGCCGATCAAAACTCAAAAATGTGAGGCCGACCCAAACTTTCCCCCTTTGGGTTGCTTTGCGTTTCGGGCGGAGAAGGGCAGTCAGAGGGCTCTTCTTGGCCAGGTCTGCGTGAACTCTGTGTTCGAGAGTGGCAGCACTAAAAGAGGCAAAATAGAAACAAGAGTCGAACGCAAGGAACCATCCACTCCTCCCTTCCACCTTCCTCCTTAAACCCAGACATTTGGAACCGCCTTCTTCCATAATGTTTGACCCTCCTCACCGTCTCGGTTGAGCAGTTGTCTGTACAAGGAAAAAGTCACCCCGCATCGATAGGGCATCTGCAACCCCATCCCCAAACCCACCTGTCCAAAGTGGAGACACTACAATTCCAGGGAATGCCTGAAGTCGCGCAGGTAAGCAGAGAACCTTCCTTCCTTCCTTCCTTCCTTCCTTCCTTCCTTCCTTCCTTCCTTCCTTCCTTCCTTCCTTCCTTCCTACTGAAAAGCCCGGATTTTCTTTTTTGACAGTTTGTTCACCTTGCCCAGTTTGGGCCTTTTTGGGAATGCTGCGTAAGAGTGCGCGTGTGCCTTTGTTTGTGTCTGCACGCGCGTGTGTTTGTGTGTGTGCGTGCGTGCGTGAGTGTGTGTGTGTGTTCCAGCGCCTAATCAAAGCTATGGGGCCGCCAGCGCATTTATCATCCCATTACTGTAACAAATCCGGGCTCCCACTCCTTGAAAGGTAAAATGAATTACCGACGTTAAGCCGTCAATAAAGTCATTTCTGTAAATGGTGTCTCCGAAGGACTGCAGCATTATTCAACCAGCTTTATCAGCAGCTGGGAAATTACGTGGAGAGGCGCGCAGCGTGTAATAGGGGCCCTGCTTACTTTGATTAAGCGCCGTGCCAGGGAATAGTGACAGTGCTTTTTGACCAGGTTTTATTCGCCGTCTTCTGATGAACGCCAAGCTGATCAGGCGGAATGAAGAGTAATTAAAACCTATAAATTATCTTTCGAGGCCCTTCTCAAGGCGTCTCTTTGCAGGCGAGATAAGGCGGCGGCCCCCCATTTACCGCGCTGAAAGGGACTGAGCCACACAAAGGCTACGCCGCTAAATGGGATATTGATAGTGTCCTAATTAGAATTTAATTAAGTACCCACGCTCGCTTTTGGGATAAAGATTTCATTTTTTTGTCCTCCCCCCTCCTTTTTTGGCGAAGTAAAATATAAATAAAACCCAATTTTTAGGAGGAAGGGGGGAAACGAAACGAGAGGAGATTGGAAAGGGCCAGATGTTCAACAGTCATTTAATTTGGAGGTATGTGAGCGTCTGTGTCTCTCGGTGGTGCATCTCGATGGGATTTTCTTATATATCAGATCGTAGTTGGGACTTTTATTTTTATTATTTTGGAGGCGGCCTTTCCAGTGGTTTTGAAACTAGGCCTTCCTCGGGAAACTTGACGAGGTGAAAGCCTTCTTGGTGTACCAGATCCAAGTAAGGAGGGGGGGGGACCGTGGCTCTCTGGAGTTCTGAAAACAATTCCCTCCCGATTTCAGCGATTTGGACCCGGATTTGGGGAAAGCATCGGCTTTCCCGAGCACTCATACACACGCACGCCTGAAATGATCCGATTTGTCAATTACAAATCAATCTCTCATTTTAAAAAAAACCATTAGAGGGAGGAAAATAACAATCCAGTCACATGGCAATCCAGTCCTCTTCCTCCTCCTCCTCCTCCTCCTCGTTTTTCACCGGATGGTAAGGCTTCTCACCTTGACACTCATTCGAAATAGGAGCAGAAGGCTCTTCAGTGACCGCTAAGACGGCCCCGGGAGTCCCTTGCAGTTTGCTTCCGCACAGCAACGCACAATGTTAATGTTTTTGAATTGTCTAATGTTAGAAAACATACATACCTACAACACACATACCTACACTACAGAAAGGAAGTATGGGTGCATTGTGGTAGAGGTGGATCTCTAACAATAAATGACCCATAGAGAAATAATGCAAGCCAGAAAAAATATTTTATTATAGAACAATCTGGTGCAAGCAACACAGAACAGGCCAATACAATTCTTCTTCTTCTTCTTCTTCTTCTTCTTCTTCTTCTTCTTCTTCTTCTTCTTCTTCTTCTTCTTCTTCTTCTTCTTCTTCTTCTTCTTCTTCTTCTTCTTCTTCTTCTTCTTCCTCCTCCTCCTCCTCCTCCTCCTCCTTAGCCTGCATAGTGTAATTAAATTGTAAACTACATGAAGTGGTATGGGGCGGTATATAAGCAGAACACTCTGCTTTCTTCTTCTTCTTCTTCTTCTTCTTCTTTCTTCTTCTTCTTCTTCTTCTTTCTTCTTCTTCTTCTTCTTCTTCTTCTTCTTCTTCTTCTTCTTCTTCTGTGTAGCCTGCATACTGTAATTAAAAAATGTAAACCGCCCAGAGACTACTTGAAGTGATATGGGGCAGTATACAAGCAGAATACTTTGCTTTCTCCTCCTCCTCCTCCTCCTCCTGTCTCTGAGTTTTATTAACATACAGGGGAAGAACCTGGACTAGTGTCACCAGTTTTTGATTTGTGGGGGATAGAGGCACCTCATTGTCCTATCAACCAACAAGTTAATACATGCTGGATATTGTGACTCCCTGCTCCCATCGGTTTGGGTAAGAAAACACCGCTTTTAAAACCCAGCTCACACTCGCTAGCTAGCCGGTTGTCCCCCGGTTCTTTCCAATACCACCTGTTCCTGCGCGGACGACGTGGGAGCATTTTCAAACAATTATACTGTATTATTATCCCCGAGAAAAGAGGCATTATAGGGATTGACAAAAGCATTTGCACCAAGTCCAGCATGTCACCTATTTTACTCTTTTAAAGGGGAAAAGAATAAATCAATAGAAGTGACCCGACCAAAATAAAAACGCATTTAACTCCAACCGATTTCAGTTGCACACATTAAAGCGTGTGCTTCCAGCTGTTATCCCGCGCCCACTTACCTGCGAATAACTCCCAGTGAATTCAGTGTATTAGGTTATTCTAATGGACTCGGGGTTACACTGCAAAGCCCTCGTTTCAGATCAATGAACCTAGCTGATTTGGTCCTTTATTATTTATTTATTTATTTATTTATTCTTTTAAAAACAGCTCACAGTTCTTTTCCTCAAAGTATTTTTGTTTGTTTTTTCCCCTTCGCCATACAATCCTAGGCGTATCTCCTCGAAAGGATGCCAGTGTTTAAAGGGCCTTCCTTCCATGTACCTGTACAGCCTCCATATCTGCTCCGATTTGGCATCCAGTACAAAACAAAACATAAAACACAAAGATTAATCTGATAAATTTGCCTGGAACTGTTATTGTCAAATAGATTACTAGACGGACCAGTGGGCCATAAAACAGTCTTTTATCTCATTTTAAATGCAGAAAGTTACTCTACAAAATATTCAACTAAATTTTGTTTCGTATGCTACCCTTTACAATTATTATTTGGTTCCGTTAACAGCAGCGGGGGAATGTCATCCCAGGGTTCCTTTAGAGGCGCTGGCAAATTATGCACACCATCGCATAGAGAATCAGACTGTGGAGTTCCCGAAAGTGATTTGTGAAGTTTATTGGATAAGTGCTTTCTGAAAACAATGACCAGATGAAAACTCCTGGGCTGGAGGGAAAGAGGAACTAAAAGCGGGGTTTATAGAAAAGATGCGCCAAATAAAACGTAAATCTCTCTCTCTCTCTCTTTCTCTCCCTCTCTCTCTGAATTAGACAGCCCCTTAGATAATGTATCTGCAAAGTTCCAACGCAGCTCATTGGCTGACGTCAGGGGCGTCACAGAATTCCAGGGCTAGCCATTGGCTCTTTCCACGTGCGGGCCAGCCTCACGTGCTTCCGGTTGGAATGAAAAAAAAAGTGTGGCTGAGAGATTTTTTAGGGAGAGTTTGTTGCAAGATCGGAGCTGTCAGAGATTTTGCCTATATATATATATATATATAAGGCAATATATATCTAAAGAGAAGAGAAGAAGGAGGGGGAAGGAAGGTGGGAGGAAAAAAAACATGCACGTGCGAGGTGGCGATTAAAGCATCTGCCAAGACTGATCCGCGGGCAAAGCCGATTCTGACACTTGGGGAAACCCCGAAGCTGCAGCCTTTTGGAAAGAGATGGGTAGATTGTGAGAAGGCATTGGGGGCGGGGGGCGGGGTCTGGGGGTCTCGTTTTGTTTTGGTCTCTCTCTCTCTTTTGGGGGGGAAGGGGGGAGAGAGAGATAGAGAGTGGAAATATAAGGATAACGGCAAAAAACCCAAATCCCTCCAAATGCCCGAGTCTTTGGATATCTCTCTTTAGATTCCGCGGGGAAGCCAACAAGTGGATGTTATTCTGGTTTCGCCTGGGATTGCTTCCCCCTTCGTACTCTCCCTTTCCAAAAAGGGCAACTCCTTCTGCTTAATAAGAAGAAGGAAATCACCACGTTCCTCTCGCCTGCCGGCCGAGCGGGGCGGAGGCGAGACCCGAAAAGAGGGGGATCGCAAGGACGGCGGTCTGCGGAGCTGGCGGCTGACTATGGAAGAGCAGACGGACAATAAAAGTCAGCGAGACTCGGCTCCCCTTCCAGCCGGCAACAGCCACAGCCTCAGCGCCAGCAGCAGCACCAGCACCACCGGCGGCGGCGGCAGCGATGGAGAGAGCGTTCCTGTGTCGCCCAGCAGCAGCCACGCGCCCTTGTCTCCCGCCGCGCCTTGCCTCGTGTCTCTGCCCCATCACCCCCATCACCACCACCCGCACCACCCGCACCACCATCTCCAGCAGCCGCAGCAACAGCAGCAGCAGCAGCAGCCTCCCCAGCAGCAGCAGCAGCAGCAGCAGCAGCCTCGGCCGCCGCCGCCGCCCCCACCGCCGCCGCCCCTGCCCCTGCCCCTGCCCCAGCCGCCGCCGCCGCCGCCCCCCCATCGCACCACCAACTTTTTCATCGACAACATCCTAAGGCCGGACTTTGGCTGCAAGAAAGAGCAGCTCTTGATCCTCGCCGGGACTGCGGGAGGAGGAGGAGGAGGCGGCGGCGGAGGCGGCGGCGGCGGCGGGCGGGATAGAGACCTAGACCGCGCGGCCAGCTCAGGTAGAGAAAATGTCAACCCACTACTGCTCGGCAGAGCCCCCAACCCGGCCTCCTCGGCCCTCCTTAGCGCGGACTCGCACGGGAACCCCGACAGCTCTTCCACCGCGGCCTCCAAAGCCAGCACCGCCACGGCGGCGGCAGCAGCAGCGGTAGGGACGGCCAAGCCCCCCTCCATCTCCTCCTCCTCCTCCATCTCCTCCTCCTCCTCCTCTTCCTCTTCCTCCTCCTCCTGCTCGGAAGGGAGTGGAACTACCCCGGCGAAGTAT
This sequence comes from Phrynocephalus guinanensis, assembly GCA_037367245.1. Taxonomy (NCBI): domain Eukaryota; kingdom Metazoa; phylum Chordata; class Lepidosauria; order Squamata; family Agamidae; genus Phrynocephalus; species Phrynocephalus guinanensis. Next base: position 68,184,366 of record CM074732.1, on the reverse strand, counting down.
GGGGAGCACGCCAACCCCGCCATCCTCCTCATGGGCTCCAATAATGGAGGAGCTGTTGTCAAGAGCGATTGTCAACAGCCGCTGGTTTGGCCGGCCTGGGTTTACTGCACTAGGTATTCAGACAGACCGTCCTCGGGTAAGAATCCGCTTCCGTGCCTTGAGAATCCCCACCCCACCCCACCCCCCACCCCTCGTCTTCTTGCTCCTTCTATGATATGGTTGTTCTGCTTAGGCTTCCAGACCATCGCTGCCCCCCACCCCAAACAACGGACTATCGCCCGCCGCCGCCCCTCTAGGCAGTTACTTGGGCTCCAGCCCCCCTGCAATCGGTGGGACTTGCCCCCGGGTAAAACCACAGAGAAGCGAGTGCCCGGGGAGGAGGGGGTGGCGGCGGAGAGAAAGGCAGGTTGATAGGTGAGCGGCAGTCTTTCCCCCGCACAGTAAATCTGTTCTGGGTCGTGCTGGACTGAGTGGATGTTGATGGGATGCGACCTATCTAGCCACCTCGTTGAGGTTGTCCTTTGGGTCAGGTGGAGTCGATATATTGTGTCCCGCGTGCGTGTTGGAGAGTAGAAAGAAAGAAAAAACATTCGTCTTCTTTCTCGGAAAATCCAATCCTGAAATTTCCAAATCCTCAGTCTAGAGATTTAATTTTATTTCCGTTTAATTTTAATTAAAAAGAAACACACACCGTCCAAATCTATTGGCCGGTCTTCTTTCTCCCTCTTTGTCTTGGGGAGATCTCATTTATCTGGAAATCGGAAGCCTCGCTGACTTCCATGTAGTCGTAACTAATGAAGGCCAGGCTGCAGGGTCTCTCCTCCTCGTTCCTATATAAAGCTTTGGGAAGGCCCCGCAGACTAACCCCCTGCAACCCTGCCCGGACTGCTAAAGACGAAGGGCGGTATTTGGAATTGGAACCAGGTCTCCTAACAAAAACGAGGCCCAGGCGGACCGTGGAAGTGGGTTGCGTGACAGACTCATTCCTTTTCGCTCTCGCCTTCTCCCCCCCCATAAGAAATAAAACAGCATTTCCGTAATATATTTCTCAGTAATGATAACCATTGTTTATGTGTGTGTGTGTGTGTGTGTGTGTGTGTGTGTGTGTGTGTATGCGTGAATTTAAAGGTAGGCTTTAAGTGTCAGGTTTTGGACTGGGTAGAAATAATACGTGAAGCTTAGTTGCCGAGCAGTATTGTGATTCTATTATTGCTATTGTTGTTGTTATTGTCCTTAGGGCCTGACAAATTATGGATTGCGTGGGACACGCGTTGCGTGTGAAAGATATATTTTTGAAGAAAAATGGCAGAGGAAGGGGTGATGAAAGAAAAGGCGTGCGTGCATGCAAAGGACGACTTTAAAAAGCCGAGGCCTCCTCGTAGCGGACAAAAAAAAAAAACCCAGCTCCTGGGCCTTACTTTGCTGTTTTTGTTTATCTCCCATTTATCCCCCCTTATAATGCCCCTTCTTCACCGTCCTTTTAAAGATTGCGGTAAAAAAGAAAAGAGGTGAATAAACTACCCTTATTTACCTAGAAGACCCGGAAGGTTTCGAGAGACTGTTCTATTTGATTCCTCCCCAAAGCTCTTCGGAGAAGCCGTGGGGAGCGAGAAGAGGAAGAGCAGAGGGAAGGGACGGAGGAGCCAGGGGTGGTGGCGGCGGTGGTGGCGGTGGTGGGTAATCTCTCCGAAAAGCCCCGCAATATCAAGGGTGGAACGATCAGGCCAGGAAGCCGGTGGGGGTCCCCAAGATAACCCGGGCCGTGATCGCGCGTGAATTGCTACGCGTGGGGCTCTCTCCTTCCTCCTCAGCCCGGGAAAGAGGAGGAGGAGGAGGAGGAGGGAGGGAGGGAGAAGCCAAGGCCGGAGAGCCAGTTTGGAGGACGGAAGGGTGGGGGGAACCGACCCGGGTGACGGCCACAGCGGGCCCTTCCGCGAACGAGATTTCCCCCCCCCCCCAAGCCTAAGCCTGCCGCCGCCGCCTTCTCGGCCACCCGCTCGGCCGGCGGCGGCGGCGGCGGCGGCGGCGGCGGCTCTTGATGAACTCCTTCCCGGAGGCGAGGGATCAATCCGCCGCTATCAGCGCCAGCCATCTCGATCACGCCGCTATTGACACCTCCCCGCGCCTGGAAACTCTGAAAAAGCCACTTTGATTGACGAAGGGATTGATTGGGTGATTGAGCTGTCAGCTCGCCCTTCCGCAGCAGCCCAAGAAACCCGCTGATGAGGCCGCTCGGCCAGGGCAAGAGCTATATCCTTTGGCTCTCCCCTGCTTCAACAACAATATCTGTAGTTGTAGAATTGCCTAGTCTGAGAGAGAGAGAGAGAGAGAGAGAGAGAGAGAGAGAGAGAGAGAGAGAGAGAGAGAGAGAGAGAGAGAGAGAGAGAGAGAGAGAGAGAGAGAGAGAGAGAGAGAGAGACTTAACTCAGGTACATTCGGGCGACCCGTAGCGGCCTGGCCTCTGTCTACACCGGGCTCGGCTCTCCTCTTCAGTTCCCCCGCCCCGTACTCTCCTCTCTTACGTTACCTTTCCAAGGGTAATGGGGTGCCCTTGGGGAGACGGACAGGAATCAAAGGCCTGGTGTCCCTTCTGGTGGTTTTCAGCTTCTTCCCGCCCCCGGGCCCTCTCTACCAAATAGCTTGTCAGTTCTTGCACTAGGTCTGTTTTCTTTCTCCGGCTACAAAAAGCTGGTCGTAGGTGGTGGTGGTTGTGGTTGTGGGGGGACACATCGCTTTTTTGGAAATCTGGGTAGGTTTGCAAGAAGAGCAGGAGAATGGCCGCTGCTGAATACTGGCGAGGCCCGGGGTTCCTGTCAGTCACCCAGAGGCAGCTGGGGGTTTAAAATATTATTTGTGTTTTGTTTGGGGTGGAGGGTCATTGGTAAGACAGTTTACCTTGGGCGGAAGGGGTGAGGAGAGGAGCCGGTCTTCTCAAGCGTTAAGGCTGGGCCCGGCCGCCTGCGGGCTGGAGGAAGAACTCCGGTAGTGGAATAAAACCGTAAAAGGGAACCGTCTCCTTCCATGGTCTTATTTCAAAAAAACAAAAAACAAAAACAAAAACAAAAACAAAACAAAACAAAACAAAACAAAAAATTAACCAACAAACAAAAACAACAAAAACAACTGTTTGTGATTTAAATTGAGACAGCAGGTTTGGAAGGACCGCCGACCACCTGGGGGGGGGCGGTAGACGTTGTTTTTGCAAAGGGGGGAAATCTTCCCGGCGTAAGATTAAAACAGAAAGAGAGACCCAGAGGGAGAAGCAGAATCCCCCCTCCGCCCCTGTTTCGCTTCGTGGAACCGTAACAGGTCCTCTTCTCCGAGGGCCTTGAGTATTACCTCCAGATCGCGGTAATTCTTTGATTCGGACAGGTCTCGGGCTGACCCATACCGGCTGAAAGCAATGGGCGTCCAGAGCCGCCCACGTATTATTGCCATTGCTCCATTTCTTGTTACCTTATTTCCTTGGCCCACCTTGGTTAGGACCGGGATTGGGGGATGAAAGGAGAGAGAAAAAGAAAACCAGACCGGATGGGAGGTGTGCATAATAATTTTCCCCGTCGTCTCCAGGATCCAGTCAAGACAATGGGGGCAGGTTTTTTTTATTCGAGGCTGCTCTGAGCTACCCGTGTTGATTTCAGGGAAGCTTCGGCGAGATAAGCGACCGAGATCTCTCGTAGGCCGGAGGAACGGGGAGCGCGGGCAGCTTTACCCACTGATCAGGGAGAAACCTTAATGCCTATATTGATAACAATAATAAATCCCCAGGACCGGGTGGCATTTTAAAAGCGTACTAACATCATTAGCGCCAGGGTTTTCCCCAAACAAAGATGGCTCCTTTCCCAACCTTGATTGGTAACTGGAACGATACGTGTGTGTGTGTGTGTGTGTGTGTGTGTGTGTGTGTGTGTGTGTGTGTGTGTGTGTGTGTGTGTGTGTGTGTGTGTGTCTTGGCATCTGACGCCGACGGTTGCCTCGATTTCTCCCGGTGACTTCAGAGAAATGTTTTCCCGCGTAGGAGGAGACGCGTGTCTGCCTGCCCTGTGAGTGTGTGCGCGCGCGTCCGCACCCACTGGGTTGGGTCCAAAGGCACGCTTTGCAGGGAGGAGGCCAGCCCTTCGAAATGGGGACCTAACCATTAAGGCCAAGGGCTCCTCGTTTGCGAGACAGTAAGAGCACAGGTCGTTGGGTCTCAGGCGGGTTTGCTACAGAGATTCCCAGGATGAGAAAAAGTGTTTGTGTGTTGCAGGGTGGTGAACAGAGAATGATGGTTCCACTGGCTGGACGTTCATTCCAAGGGATCTTTATAAAAAGGAGAAATTTATTAAACGTTGCTCGTTAGGTTTAAGGATGTCTCATTCTTTTCGTTTGTTCAAATGTTAACTTCTGTTGTCGGGCTTGTTAGTGTTTTGTTTGTTTGTTTTTTTTAATAAAATTCGAAGCCAATTATTTGGGGAAGTCTCGGCTTCCATTTGGAGGGATAACTTTTGGGTGTCTCTTCGGATCCATCCGGCTTTTAAAAACAGTTTTTGTTCCGACTAGAAATATGGAAGCATTAACAACTCGGATGTTGTGCCTCTGAGGGGTACGGCGAGGTGCTGCCCATGTCCTCATCCACCACACAAACCCACCTGGGAAACCACTTATTTTGGTACTTATTTTGGAATCACCCTTAGTGAGGTCTACCTCCAGATGTAGTGTTTTAAAATTCAGGAGGAAACTGCTGTGTGTGTATGTCAAACCTGAAAGTGGCGTGGACTGAAGGTGAATGAATGACGTCGGGCAAGGTGTCCTGGGCTGCTACCTAACGTCTCATTTAACTCTTGCAGGGCCGGAAAGGCTATGTAACTTCATTCATCGGTGGAATATTTGGAAAACTGGGAATCCGGCCCACCCACCCCCACCCACCCCCATAAATCGAAGCTCAGTTTAGAAGGAAATAGGGACCAATATTCCTTCGCTCCCACCGCCTGCTGAGAATAAATTTTCACTCTCCTACTTTGCTTGGCTAATACTTTAAAAACAAATATTAGCCAGGAAAAGTCAAAGAAAAGAAACTATGCCTTCGATTTGATAACGAATCAATAGGCCACTATCTCTATTCTTTTTTCTTTTTGTTACCAATTAAGCAGCTTTGCCTTTAAGAGCTGTACTTAAAGTTCGAGAAGGATTAATTGAAAGGTAGTTTTCCTGGGAAACATTGAGGACTGAGTTTGATCCAGACGGGGGAAATCAGTAGGTGTCTTCCTCTGATTGACTGCAGCCAGTGCAGCGATAGTTTGCCACGGTTTATCCTTCTCCTCTCGTTTTCGTGGCGTCTGCTGCCTTGAATCCGACGCACAAGCTGACAAAAAGTTGGTGATGCCCCCTCTACCGTTTTCAGGCCCTGTGGAAACGGTGGGGTTGGCTTGCCGGCATTCGTGTCGCGGGTCTGGGAAACGCAATTACGTTTGAACAGGAGCGTTAGAAAGGGCAGGGCAAACTTAGCGGCAGGTTCTTTGCAGCCGTTCAGGTCATTTGCAGCTCTGTCTCCCTCGCCGCCAATCCCGTCCCCCTGTACGGTAGCCAGATGTCCCCTTTGGGAATGGGGGAAGGCCGCCTCCTTCTCCACCCCATCGGGTCACCCACGGTAGCTCCCTTCCGTCAGGGTGTCGCAGGGGAGCCCAGGCGGCGCTTGGTGATGTTGGTGGCGGTTCTTTCTTGTGTTTGGTTTTGCAATGCTTCTGATCTGTAGCAACGCTGTCCTCCTTTTTCCTCTTTCCTCCCTTCCGCAACCAACCTTTCCCCCGTCGCCCCCTGTGCGCCCTCCCTGTGCGTGTGTGTGTGTGCGTGCGCGCGCGCCTTTGCGCGCGGCGTGGGTTTCTCTCTCCCACCCCCGCATCCCGCCCTCCCGCATCCCGCCCCCGCCTGTAGGTCCCCGCACGAGGAAGCTGAAGAAGAAGAAGAACGAGAAGGAGGACAAGCGGCCTCGGACGGCGTTCACGGCGGAGCAGCTCCAAAGACTCAAGGCGGAATTCCAGGCCAACCGCTACATCACCGAGCAGAGGCGGCAGACCCTGGCCCAGGAGCTGAGCCTCAACGAGTCGCAGATCAAGATCTGGTTCCAAAACAAGCGAGCCAAGATCAAGAAGGCCACCGGCATTAAGAACGGCCTGGCCCTCCACCTCATGGCCCAGGGACTCTACAACCACTCCACCACTACCGTACAAGACAAAGAGGAGAGCGAGTGAATTTGCCGCGCGGAGGAAGGACCTGCGGCTCCCCCCCCCCACTAGACTTTTGGGCTATATCCCGTTTCTTTCCTTCCTTCCTTTTTTTTTTTAAAAAAAAACACCTTTATTTTATTCTTAATATTATTATAATTATTTTTATTATATTATTATTATTATTATGAACTGATCTCCAGGAAAGACAAAGGATAACGATAGACAGACAAAAAAGAAAAAAAGGAGGAAAGATGGAGAAGATAAAAAAGAGGACAATTAGGAAAAACAAACAAAAGACTCCCCACCCACCCACCACCCACCCCCACCCCACCCGGCAGAGAGACACTGGAGGGGGACTTTGAGAAGGGTGCTATTTAAAAAGAAAAGAAATTTATTGTTTATTCATAGTTATTATAAGGATTCCAGTTAAAAGCAAACAAACAAGACAAACATCACACTGACAAAAAAAATTATCTATATAGCCAAACATCTTATGATCTTGTATATATTTAATTTCAGGTAAGAACAAAATAATAATGATAATGTGTACCTTTTTTCCCTATCACTTCAACCGTGGAGCTCCCCTCTCCTGTCCCCGCCTACCTGGTCTTTAATTTGTCCCGTTGGTTTTCTTAATTACGGTAATAATTTGCCCCCCCCCCATCACCTTTCAGCCTCTTGGTTCCTCCACGTCTCCCGTCTTGCTTTCCCACCTTCACCCCCCCCCCCCCGCTTGTGGGTGCCTTCACCTCTTCTTCTTAATTTGTGTGGGTGTGCGTATGTGGGTATGAGTGTGCGTGCTTCTGTTTTTTCTCTCTCTTTCTCTCTCTCGCCCCCTCCTCGCTCCCAAGTCAGAGAACAAGAACAATACGACCCACACAGACTGCGAGACTGAACCACCCCCTTGCTGCAAGCCAAAGATTTTTTTCTTATGTTCAGAAATCTGTAGTCTGAAATAAAGTGTAGATTGTGTTCAGGATATATGTCCATTCTGTAATTCTTCCTTCCTCTCTCCCGGTTAATACCAGTTTTATGTTCTAATTCCATATCTATTCCTCGAGCTTACTGGTAAATATATTTCTTGTTACACACCCTTGCTTTAGTTATTTTTTTAAAGGAGGCAATGAAAATATTTAAAAATATTGTTTTCCTCCCGTATTCGCTCTCTTATCTCTCCCCTCCCTTGTCTGTTCGGAGGTGAAAAATGTAGGCCCTGTACCTAGCTCGATTCTGGACACTGTTCGCTGATAACTAAGTTTCCCGGGGGATTGTTCCAAAGGAAGGTTTGCATGGAAAACGTTCATTGGGAGACCTTCTTCACTCTGTCCCCACTTACTGGAGCTGTACTGCTGGAGGGATGGACCGATGTGGTCCAGGATTTCCATGAGTGTTTCGGGCCTCCTGGCACAATATTGCCATCTTTCTGAGACCGAGAGAAAGAGAGAGTGTGTCTCACACACTTTTCTCGCTGCTTCCTGTTTTCTTTCTCTCACGCGCGCTTATATACTGTACAGAGATTGATAAAAACGAATGAAAGACTAATATTGTCACGGAATTCTCTGGCTCCTGCGAGTTTCAGGATGGGTTGGAAAGAAATTTATCTGACAGCTCCCTGCCTCGCATCCAAGATCATATTGAATTTCTACTCAGGCGCCTTTTGCCAGGAAGAGCAATAGAAGGACGAGGGAGGAGAGGAGGTGGTAGCGGTGGGGGCCGCGGCGGCGAGTGGGAATGATCAGTACTTTGCAAGCGGTTGCTTAGCAGCGCAGCATAATGAATGGAAAGGGGAGGGGAGGGGGGCTTTCCCTCCTTGGCCTTCTCCGAGAAGCCCCTTGCATCCTTGCCGCCGCTAGTCTTATTAGTTTGGCAAAGTAAATTCCGTCTTGCTCATTGAAGGCATTCTCTTCCCCCTTCAGATGGCTCTCTCTCTTTCCAAGCGATATCCTCCTGGCGCAGAAGGCCGGCCACTTGAACTAACAGGTACAAGCAGGTGGATACACCCTTGTCTTCCGGCCGGCCAGCATTTATGGAGAAGAGAAGGGGATTTTTAAAAATTTGCTTGGAGACGCCGCCCGATCACGGGCATTCAGTATTTATTTTGTGGGCTGGCGATTCCCATTCTTTTTCATGGGCACCTGAGCTTGACTTAAAAGGCCGTTTCTTTCTTTCTTTCTTTCTTTCTTTCTTTCTTTCTTTCTTTCTTTCTTTCTTTCTTTCTTTCTTTCTTTCTTTCTTTCTTTCTTTCTTTCTTTCTTTCTTTCTTTCTTTCAACCACGGCTCCTAACACAGCCTTTTAAGTACTTCTAGGAAAGAGCCTCTGCTTTATATAAAAAAGGTCCCAGATTTTAGACCGGTCGTCTCCAGTTAGTTCTAGGAAAGACCCCGGAGAGCCGCTGCCAATCAGCGTCGACCACACTGAGGACCAGGGACCAATGGCCTAACTCGACAGAAGGCAGCTTTTTTACCTCCCATGGAACATCACTGCCAGGATATTAGACGCCTGGCTCCCAAGACCGCATTCTGAATAATAATTGAATATAAATAAATATAGCTAGGATTCCTCAGTATTTTATTTATTTATTTGGATGAGGACGATGATGAGATAGGAAGTCGAATACATTTCGTCCCGTTTTCCCCTCTTTCCTTTATATATCGTCTGCGTTCGTGTTTTGCTTGAATATTTCTATTTATAAGGTGTAAAGTGTATGTGTGTGTGTGCGCGCGCATGCGTTTGTGTTTGTGTACACACTACATGCGTTTTACAAACAAGTGAATGAAAAGGGAGGAGGCTCCTGCAGAGTGTTTCGATGTATTTACACACACACACACACACACACACACACACACACACACACACACACACACACACACACACACACACACACACACCAAATATTGAAGCAAAACGTTCGGCATCTCCCTTCACAGTTTCTTAGGCAGAAGTAGATAATATACCAAGATCCTGACCAAAGTAGAATCGAGTTTATGGCACTGGGTCATTATAAGGCGCCATTTCTTTATAAAGAAGGCCGGCCTTCGTCTCACTTTGTGGTGCGAACCTCCTGGATTTGTCAAATCTCGGAGTTACGCCCGTGTAACTTCGGGAAGCAGAATAAGAGCGTGGAGGACCCGGAGGAGAAGCGGGACTCGGGAGGCAGGAGGCGGCGGTTCAGCCGAAGGAGTGAGCGGCCTTCCGTGAGATGGCTGCCTGGGCGCTTACGTTCTTCCCCACCGAGAGAAAACAGAACGTACAGGAACGGAGCAAGGCGGCACTTGGGCTTGGACCAAAGTGTGCGAGCCACCGCAGGAAAAAGGTTAGCGTTCAGATGCTTAATTTCGTGGCCTTGCTTGAAAGGCAAAGCTGTAATCACGGGGGGGGGGAACCTTCCTGGGCGCTTGGAACCCAGTTCGTTCGTGGACATCTGTCGTCCGGCGGCTTTGCTCCAACTTCCAACTATTGACGGCGAAAAGAAAATATTGAGTAATATTGTGAGCCTGTTTACTCGTCAGCAGTCTCACCCGTGGGATATAACCGTGCCCTCGTTCGTCCAGTCGGAGAGTCTCTTGAACGCAAGGTTAGGGCCCAGAGAGAGCCAAAGGAAAGCGTGCGGCCATATGCTTGCTGGAAAGACGCCGCTTGACAGGCCCATAATTTCTGTTGCTTCCATGCATTTACCCATGCTGTCGCAGTCTGGCAAGATCTGGACTTCCCAGTCCTGTTCCTCGCCTCTTATGAAACGATGGGGATCCGCCGAACCGGTGACTCAAAAGGCCCGGCATCCTCTATGCACTTACTTCGGATTACTACTGTCCCCTTAATCTCACTAGAATGAACTCCGGAGACCACGAGCCAGAGGATTCGGTTCGACCCGAAACGCCACCAACATCGCTGCCTTATTTAAAACGAAACAAGCCGTGCGGCGCTTCGTCTCTCTTTCAAAGGAAGGAAGGAGGCTACTCCTACAGAGAAAACATCAGGTCGGCACAGGGCAGCTGACAAGACCTTGTAATCACCAGAGCATCCATCGCCCCGCGTTGGGCTACTACACCAAGAACTGGTCTAAAATCTGTCAAGCACCCGAACCAGGTGCTCTTTGCAGAGTTCGGCTGGACGTTTATTTTGTCTGCTCCCTCCTCCCTGAGAGTTTGTGGCGCCTTACGTGGCTTTCCCTACCGCTCATTTCCACAACAGCCCTGCTGGGTAGGCTACATGGAGAGATTCTGGTTGGTTTCAGGGCATCTGCAAAGTGAGCTCCCTGGCTCGGCAGGGGCGTTGGGCTCCGGTAATTGAGAATCCAGCTCCATTGTCCTCCCGCCCCCCCCAGGCCACTGCCAGCTCTTGTCCTTCTCTTTAAAGAAGAGACAAGAAGAGGAAGTCTTAGATTAAAAAGTAGTGGCCTGATTCGTAATCCCGATTACTACATTTCTCCTTTTTAGAAAGCTCTGCCTCCCTTGTTCTTCAAATTTAGTTTTCCTTTCTCTCTCTCAAATAGACCTTACAATGTTCAGACGCATCACACACACCTATGGGTTTAAGCCCCTAAATTTTCTATTTATTCGCGGGTCATTTATCAGATGAAACCCGATGTTATTAATATATACTCTTAAATCGCCTCCGATCTAATGGTGATTCTATGAAAATGACACCCAAATTGTGCTGTTATTTATTAACTGCCCAGTTAAGGCAGTCGTCAGTCTGGGGGCTGTGGCTTCATACACATTGGCATTTTCGTAATTTAAACCGAACGCGGTAAGGTTTCCTCCAGAGCAGATCCACCTTGACTTGCACCATCCCAATTCAAAACCCATCTTCTCACTGGGAACATTACAGGAGGCAAGGATGGGGTTAGGCTGGAAGGCTACAGCCCTATGCTTACTTACTCGAGGGTAAATTCCACTGAAGGTAAGGGGGGGATTTACTTTGAACTGTTCTTTGAGTTTCAAGTTGCTTCTGCCTTCTTTCGGAGTCGTAACCTCAACAAGGGATATTGCTGCATGAAGTCTAAGGCTTTAGGATCATGACCAAAATGTTTCAATATTTTTATTCCAACGGGGAACTTTTAACCATCCCCCTCTCCCCGCGGCGTCCTGCAGAAGGAGAAAAGGAACCGAGCCTCGGAGTTCAAACGTTATGGATTCAAGGCAAATAATAAAGGGGAGATTTTAATTTTATTTCCGTGCGGCTCGGCCGTGCTTGTGGCGTTCGGCAGCCTCCCACCTCAACCGAAAAACAGCCGGCCTTCTGCAAATCAGAAGCCGGGGCGGCACCGTCGAAAGATATGCAACGGCTTTAATTATTTCTCTCCACTTAGAGCCGCGGGTCTATTTATAGCAAGGTTAGGCCCCACCCATCTACCACACCTCCGCCTTTACTTACAGGTCTGGGCGGAAGAAGGTAAAATAACTGCTTGCTGTGGGCAAGATCCAGGCGACCCTCCCCCCCTTCTTCCTTGTTATGCTTGTGTATCCAGAGACCCGAAAACCTTACCAATCCTCCTCTCGGTTTCTTCGTGTCTCCTGACCCGCACTTCTGCTGACTGAGAGACAACACACCTTCTCCTTTTCTTGGATTCAGACGCCAGCTTGGTCTCCCTACGGTCCAGTTGCCAACTCCAGTCTGCTGTGGTTCATATAGGCCAGCTATTGATATCTGTGGGTTGCCTGTGTACCTTAGGGATGGGCCCCAATTGCCATTCGAAAGCAATAACCAAAGGCAAGTTTATTAATTTTAAAGTGTTCTGCTTATAGACCGCCCCATACCACTTCAAGTAGTCTCTGGGCAGTATGCAGGCCACACCCCCCCCCAGCAAGCTGACTACTCATTTTACCAACCTGGAAAGGATGGAAGGTTGAGTTGACCATGAGCCAGTTACCTGGGATTGAACTCCAGGTCGTGAGTACAGGCATTTCACCACTGCACCATGAGGGCCTCTGAAGATGCCGGCCAGAAACATCAGGAAGAAAAACTTCCAGACCCAGAAGAGGGCCAAACAGCCCAAAACACTCACAACAGCTATCAGATCCTGGCTGAAAGCCTTTGAGAATACATTATTATTATTATTATTATTATTATTATTATTATTATTATTATTATTATTATTATTATTATTATTATTATTATTATTATTATTATTATTATTATTATTATTGAAATGCTGGAGGGGAGGAGGAGAAGGAGGAGGAGAAGGAGGAAGAGAACTGAGAACATGAGGTAAGGGGAGGGTAAATTCTCCACCTTTCATCTCTTGATTGTCCAGAAATTTGGATCCACTGGTGCTCCTTCCATTTAGAAGGGAAGACACTCCCAGTGGCAAAGGAACACCTTTCCAGTTTGAGGGTTCACACAGTTCCAATGGGAGAGACAGGCATTCAGATATGGGCCGATAGGAGCATCCAGTTGTCCAAGCATGAGGCTGAACCATTAGTGAGTCATGTGTCTCCTGGAACAAGGATTTTGACGAATCTCTTAAAAGAAGGCTGGAAGCTGGAACAACCCCTCCTCCCAGGACAAAATGATTCCAATCTCTCCTTCTCTCCTTCTCTCCTTCTTCTCTCCTTCTCTCCTTCTCTCTCTCTGTGTGTGTGTGTGTGTAAGAGAGAGAGAGAGAGAGAGAGAGAGAGAGAGAGAGAGAGAGAAAGAGTCTTGGACTGAGGAAAAGAGAGCGATAACCGAGTGTTTCCGCTCCCTCAAAAAGAAAGAGTTATACACATAAATTAGTTGAACAGATCGCTAGAGGACTGTTGCATCAAAGGAAGAAGTGGGAAAGAATGATTACAGTTTTCCAACCTGTTTGGTCAAGCCCAGTCCATGAGAGGGCAACAGGACACAATAAATGCCTAGAATGGAGTTAGGCCCTGAATGGCTGCCAGGAAATCACCCTGGCAGTCTTTGGGTGGTGGTGGTAGTGGCTGGTGATGGTGGAGTGAGGCAGGTCACAGAGTCCCTTGAATTTCGTGGGCGATTGAGACAAGGAATGGGGGGAAATGAAAAAAAAACTTCCCCAAAAGTGGAGAGGCCTAAAATAATTCCACAAAGCACCAGGAAAGGAGAAAACGCACAGGCATTTTAGTGTAGACCAAATGGAGTCCTGCTGGAGTCTCTGTGGGGTGGATTTATTTATTTATTTATTTATTTATTTATTTATTTATTTATTTATTTATTTATTGAATTTATACCCCACCCATCTTCCCATGGGAACTCTTGACATACATACTTGCATAATGGAGCTGGGTGACCACGTCCAAGGTGGTCTGTGGACTGCCTCCCATAAAGACACAGGTTCCCTGGTTCTGCAGCAAACAGTCCCCTCACCAGCATACCAAAGGGTAAGATACTTTCTGGGCTCAGAGGAGGGGCTGCTGTTGAGGCTCCATTCGAGGCCTTCTCAAACACTGGGAATCTGGCTGAGCAGGCTGAAGAGACTTTCCTTCCTTCCTTCCTTCCTTCCTTCCTTCCTTCCTGAGAGAGAGAGAGAGAGAGAGAGAGAGAGACATGGGGGATAAGCCATACCTGATCTGTTTGTGACTCCCATCTCCCCTCCAACCGGCCGAGTTTGGAACTCAGAGGAGTTATTTTTCAGGTGGGGGATTCTCGTAGTTGGGTTTGTGTGTGTTTGTTTGTTTTAAAGGGGACCTTTCAAGCTTGGCCTATCTAGACCTTTGTTGTTGAGTAATGTATTTCTAGGCTCCATGGTTAACTGTAACCACCCAGCAGCCCAGAAGTTAAGCACCATCTGTAACTACCTCTGGGGAATATGTCTGTGAAGATTCTCAGTCATCCAGGTGAGTTTATCTGGAAGTTGAGTCATGCCTACTGGACTTCTTTCTCTCTTCTATCTCTCAAAAAAGAAGTCCAGTAGGCATGACTCAACTTCCAGATAACTCTGGGGAAATTAAAAGTAACCTCCAGCCTCCCCGGCTGTTTCTTCTCTCCATTTCCACTTCTGCTAACCACCCCATACTTTTGCAAGAGGAGAGTGACTCAACCTCCATTTGCTCCTAGCAGCGTCAATTTCCTTTGCATGTACAGGTATGACTACAAGCCCAGCCCAACCTTGTGATGCCCTTTAACCTTGCCCTTTATCCCACACTCTGCCTGATGACATACTACTACCTGGGGGGGGGGAATAACTAAGCAATGATAATTTCCCCATTTTAAAAAAGTGGTTAGTAAGCCCCCCTGCCCCACATTTGTGCCATTATTGGGCTACCTGCCAATCTAAACAAGGCTAGGTAGTCTTTGGCATATGCCTAAATCATGAGGTAAATAAAGGCAACTTTTAGTTGACTATTTATGTCAAAGCAACACTTTCCTTCCTCAGAAAAGGAACCTCCCAGAAATCAGAAGAACATAGATTGCCTGCAGCAGATGCATCTGTCCCCTAGGATATTGTGAGGTTGTCTGTTGTTTTTTTCCAGTGCCAAGATCTGTAAAAGCCAATCCAGACAGGAAACAATGTTGATGTAGGGAGTCAGTAATTATTATACACATCATCATTTATATATGGATATATGAATTTGCAAAGAACATGAGTCGTTCCCACACAATGCCCAAAGAGTTGCCAGAGAAATGAAGGGGGACTTTGTTAGGAGCAATCAGTGAGTACCCCTTCTGCGGGAGAGGAACACTGAATGACTTCCACAAGGACAGACCTGCCACAGCCACCCTCTCCCCTCCCTCGGCATGTTATTTGCTGCCTTTCACATATTGAGGGTCAGAACCAGTGAGGATAGTTCACTAGTAGATCTGAACAGAATTTAGGCATGATCTGGGCATGATGGCACCCCATGTGCTCCAAGGGTTTTAAAGAGAAGCATTGCTGGCTCAGCTAAGATGGAAACAGGGAGTCCACACTTTTTGGTCCAGAAAATTAAACTCCATTTCCTGACACCAACTCACACTTGACACACACTGTCTTAGAGCAATGCAGCGAAAGAACCATTCGACACTTTTAGGCATGGTGGAAGACTGATCAAAGAGTATTGTAAATACTATTTGGGGGTGCTGGTGATATTTTGGAAATTGCCTCCCTGCATATAGAAAACTAGCATATCAAAGAGAAGGCTAAACAAAGCCACCTCTTATACAATACACATTTTGTTGCATCAATAACAAAGTTTAATGGAATTCTGTTTCTGTTTTAACTGGGACAAGGAGCAATCAGAATAGTTGAACACAGAAAGCAAGTGAACTAATATTTCTGCCTGATTCTAATTTGTAGAATAAGATAAATAATGTAAACTAGAATGCAAGACCATAGGCAAAGGCCATGCTGAACTTAACTGGATTTGTTTTGGTAAGTAAATTTAGGTAGGACGAGGCTGCAGGGCCCCTCTACTTACCCAGTGCCACCTGGATCTAAGATGGCCAGAGTCTAGAGGAGGCTCTGAAGCACTGAACCCTGTCTTTGGGTTCTAGTGGGCACAGCATGTTCAGTGAACAGGTTAAGGAGGACATCTTCAGGAGCTGACTGAGATGCATGAAAGAACAAACCCTTACAACTAGCAAGTCTCACAAGTATAGTAACAACAAAACAAATGCCTAAACATTTGCTTTCTATTTGGTTCCAAAATCAGCGGCCTCTGCTGCCTGATGGTAATGTCAGCCCTAAATATGCACCTCTCTCTCTCTCTCTCTCTCTCTCTCTCTCTGTGTGTGTGTGTGTGTGTGTGTGTGAGTGAGTGAGAGAGAGAGAGAGAGAGAGAGAGAGAGAGAGAGAGAGAGAGAGAGAGAGAGAGAGAGAGAGTCGAACCTAGATACTCCTTGTTGTGATTCGAGTCCCATGACTCTCTCTGGAAATTCCACCCAAAACATCAATCCTGTCCAATGCTTGTCCAGCTCTTTCCCATTCTAGGGGTTCAACACTCTGGCAATTTGATATAGCCTGAGGGGACCTGGCCTGGCCTGGTCTAGGCTGGGCCCTTTGGCCCTCCTCCTTAGGAAGGCCACGTGCCCATTTGTCTACCCCTTTCCCCACTTCCTTTGGAGGTGCGTCTACCAATGACTTCTGTCAAAGAGCATGTTCCTTTGTCCCTTCTTCCAGGAATCAAAGCAGACACTATTGTGAGCTTGATCTTGCCCAGTCAAAGGTCAGATTTCACCGTCCCAATTACAATGGTTTTCCAGTGATGTTTATCTTGAGCACAGCAAGTGTTTCCAAGGGCAAACAATGCAGGATGGGAGAGAGAGGAAGGGAGAGAGGAGGGGATCTGGTGCATACTTTCTACTCCCCCCCCATGTTTAAATTCCCCAAAGCACAGGTAATCAAAGGAAAATATTTTCCTTACGATGTCGCAATGCACTGGCGGCAGAAAAGAAAGAAAGAAAGAAAGAAAGAAAGAAAGAAGTGTAGCTTGATGTCCTTCATAACTTGTCATAAAATGAGATTCTCTAATGAATGGCATAGCAGAAACTTAGAAGGAATGGTGCAGAGGACGCTTTCCTGTTGTCTTAATAACAAGCTGTGTCTGTTGGATATGCCTCACCCGGTCCCCGACTTTGAGAACAGCTGCCTGGTTCACCTTCACTTCTAACCTGTATTTAGACGCTTCCTTAAGAGGAAGGAAGGACGGGGAAAATCGGAAGTTGAAAACTAAATGGCTGCCCAAGAGCCCGGAGGATATTGTCATGGACAATTCACATGCACACAAGTACCAGTTTTCTCTTTCTTTCTTTCTTTCTTTCTTTCTTTCTTTCTTTCTTTCTTTCTTTCTTTCTTTCTTTCTTTCTTTCTTTCTTTCTTTCTTTCTTTCTTAACCCATAGACATACAGCTCCCATCTGTTACAACTCTGATAATTGTTCCAAACACCACCGTTTCAAAAGTTTTACAAAAGACATAAAAGATTTAGTGCTTTTAGGGTGGCAACTGCATTTTACAAAAATACAACTGTTGATTTATTGGGCAGGATAGCAAATGCAAATACTGTATGAATGTGTCTATATTTTCTTTTATTCTCTCTCTCTTACCAAGCCAGTGAAAAAGATTTACTCATTGTATCAGGAATTGGTTCGCCTTGTTTTTGCTTTTTCTGATGGCAGACAATTGGAAGACAGCTGGAATGGATATGCATTTAGGCTGCAAGCTTTCCTAGGTTTACTCAGAAGTATTCTCAGGTGAGTGCCTCAGAACTGCAAACCTACACAGTAGAATCCTAGCAGACACGTGCACTCAGGTCTCATTTCTGGATAAATCTATGTAGGATTGTGTTACATATTTCCCAATGCATGTCATAATATGTAGATAAGGCAAACTTTAATTAAGCGTGTGTGTTTTTTTCTTGAGAACACCAATTTCGTGTCGTTAGCAAGTGTCTTAAGCCCTCTTTAAAAACAGCCTTCGGGTCGAGAAAGGAAAAGGTCGCGCTGTGGAAATGGTGAATAATCATGGAATGGGAAAAGGGAGAAACCGATCCAGCCTTTGGTCGCGGAGCCAGGCCATTTCCCGGTTTAGCTGACTAGTTCCTATTCTGACGCAGAAGGTCTTTTAGCCCTCATCAGCGAGATCAGTGTATAAAACGGAGATCGACACCTAAGACAGGAGTCTTGATTTTTAAAGGAAGAGGTGCTTTTAAAAGGAGTTTGTCAGATGGAATTCCCAGGCTTTGAGGACGGCTCCCGCGCAGGAGGGGATGAGAGAAGTTTTAGCCATCTCCCCGTCTCTATCCCAGGCCGAAAGAAATCCCTGACACGTCCTTCTCGACGGTTAGGCCAAAAGCAGAAGATTTAAATGAGAATTTCCTCCTTGGTCTTGGAAATGTCAGGGGTGGGGGGTGGGGAGTGGTGGAAGAAGGGGGGGGGGAAGAGAAGAAAAGCCAGGGAGCGAGAGCGAGGGAAGCTGTCCGTTTGGGCCCCTAAATCGACGGCCTAAAAGAGGCTTTAAAGAATGTATGTAAACTTGGCTAATGAAGGAGCTTCCTCTCGGTTGAGTAAGCTCGAGAGGCCAGACTTTGGCGGAACTGGGAAAGCCGTTTAGCTCTGGGATCTGACCAGGTGAGCCCATCTTTTATTTCACGAGACAGAACGACCCGATCCCGACATTTTGTCCTAAACTTAAAAGAACCCAACTTTTCTTTCTTTCTTTCTTTCTTTCTTTCTTTCTTTCTTTCTTTCTTTCTTTCTTTCTTTCTTTCTTTCTTTCTTTCTTTCTTTCTTTCTTTGCGCAATCTAACTTTTGATCACTCTTAAAGGAGGCCGGGCTAAAGTAGGAGCAGTGCCGAGAGGCCCGAAAAGATTTTTCGGCTTACATAGCAGAGCGCTTAGTGATTTTTCGCGGAAACAAACTGGCGCTCAAGAAGATCCCTTTAGTGCTTTCGTGAGAAGTTTTTTTTTAAAACAATTAATTAATATTTTTTTTTGGTGCCAGCGTCTCCCACAGGGTAGTCCGAAATGCGGACCGACGTGAGCTGGGAGGCCGTCCTTGGTATTAAGCAGCAAGTCAACAAAACTATAACAAACCCCGCCGTGCATAACTAATACTGTTCGGCGGTTTTAAATTATTTTACTTTTAATTAATGATTTCCGAGTTGTAGGCACAATATTTGGCGTCTGGAGAACGTAGCGGAACCGGCAGCGCCACTTTCTAGCAGGTAAGTGAGGCGGCGTAATTTTAGAATGAGAAGCGCTGGGGTGTGTTGGGCGATGGGTTACAATTTGGCAGGCTGTGTTTTTACGACGCCTTTTCCTTCTTGGGGTTCAAGCCCCTCTCGGTCGCCTATGCGCCAAGCCAAAACGCCTCTGCGCTCAGCCGCCCTTCCCTCCAGGTCCCGGAGGTTTCTCGGGGAAAGGGGTTTTCTGCCTGACCTTCTCCTGCCCCTGATCCCTAGGAAGAATTAACACCCCCCCCCCCCAGCTCGTAGAGCGGGACCCCAAGACACGGAGCCAAAAGATCGGGAATGAAAGGCGGAGGGGGGGGGCGGGCGGCAGGCAGGAGGAGAGGGTGATGATACACACAGGGAGCGAAAGCGAATGTCGCCGGTCAAGCCTCGATCTCTCAAGCTATGCGGCCTTGGAAATACGGAAAATAAACCCCATTGAACTCCGTTGGCGCCTGCTTTCGAGGGCGTGCCTGGCAGCGTACCGACGTTTTAAAAGAAAACGTTCTTTAATCACCCCCCCCCCCAACCGCCACGAGGAAGAGGGATTGATCCCTGAAGCAAGAGATAGGATGATGGACTTTTACAAGGCCTTGTTTTTCCCCCCCATGGTCCATATGGGTGGAAAATTTTTCGTTTTAAAGCCAGGACCATCTCAGTCGCCTATTGAGTTGATGGGAGTTTTGTTGTTCCAACATGGGTTGGTCCCTTTTCTCCCAGGGGGAATTTATCCGGGGCCTGAGTTAAAAAACGACCCTGGACGGGCGCTGGTTTCTTCCGTTCTTGCCCGTGCCTAGACCCTCATATCTGGGGTGTGTGGGTGGAAAAGACCAAGAGCAGCTGACCCAGATATTTCTGCCCATACGATGGGGTCATTTATTTCACTTCTCGGGTGTCCAGCGCTCTCCTCCGAGACGCTGCTTGGGTCTCGAATCATTTCCCCTTAGAGAATGGGGTGCTGTTGTGCTTTTTTGCGGGGGGGGGGAAGGAGACACCTGACCAAAAGCTGTGAGGCTCCTTTCCAGAGTCCTCCCCCGTCTCAGGGACCGTTTCGGGAGAGGAACGACCTGGTCCGTATTCAGGAACACGGGAAGGACAAATGGGGTTGAGACAAACCAGATGCGGCGGGAAGACCGCTCCGAGGCTCGCCCTCTTTGCAAGAAGGGAAAGGAAGGACTTAGGGAGACCACGGAGGGAGCCGCGGCTGCGGGAGATCCCGCGGGTTGACCCGAGCCACCTCCCTTTCCCTCCGCTGGGCAAGGCCCGAGAGCTTTCTGTCCTGGAGTCAAGGCCGGTGGGAGTTTCATAAGCCCTTTCAGAAGAGCGCAAAGGGGAGGTGGGAAGAACAGGGGCCCTCCACCTCGTCCCCAAAGGCTCCACCACACCCCACCCCCGTCCGCCTTCTAAAGAAGAACACAAGAGGGCAGTTGGGCCAAAGACGCACTGGCTTCCTGCTTCTCTAGGTTGCGGTCACGGGCGAGAAGGATACAAGCAAGGAAGCCAGCTGATTTGTCAAGCCCTCCTCCTGGTGGGACACCGCGTGACTGGCAGCCATTTCCCAACCGATGGACGCCAGGGCTTCAAGCTGCTTCTGCGACTTGCCTTCCTGGAAGGGGTGGATCGGGGCGCCTCCCTGTGCAGCCGTGTCCCGAGCATGCCTGCCCCCTCTTAAATCCCAAATGCTTTTGAGAGGGCTTACACCCCAGAAGGCGCCCCGCCTATCAGACACCTGCCACCCGCCGAGCCTTGGCCTGGCATTGCTCGTCTTCACGGCGGCTCCCCCCACGCGCTGCACTACAAAGCCCACCATCCCCATCCTGTATGGAGTGATGAAGTGCGGTACACCCGAAGGGCAGCAAGGTGGAGAAGACTGGCCCAGGCAGTCCAATGCCATCACAACTGAAAGAGAAAGATTTTCCCGTTAACACCTGCTCCTATTAAGTGCTGGTGGTTTCCATGGGTGGGAAGCTAGAGATGCAGCCTGTGTACCACAAGATCAGAGAGCATCCAATATCTGAGCCTGGCTTTCCATTTATGAAGGACAGCATTTCCCCTTTTGTGTACATGTGCCTGTCTGCCTGTGCGTTGTAAACATATTATTGGACCTTATTTGACACTGGCAAAGCCCAGCTTAGTTCATAAAAGCTATTGGTCTGGCCTGTATTTCGATTAGGAATGGGGAGGGGGAGGAGAGATTTTAAATCAAAACAATTAGAGTGATGTTAAGAGAATAGTAATAATAAAACCACTTCCAACTACTCTGGGCTTTATTGCCAGAAAGTAGGGTCTGCTAAACAACCATTAATGCCCTTACAGCACAAGCTGATTTACACTTGCTTGTTGTAACCTGAGCTTAATTCAAGGTTACAGTATTGTGCTTGGATGCATAAGGTCACATCCTTAGACTATTCCGAGGTACAGTGACCACTCATTGTCTCCTTCTTGTTCTCCTGCTCCTGCTCTGAACTTGACCAAGTATAGATTGAATCTCTGGTCAAATCGTCTCTCTCATGTCAGTTGGTTTTTCAGAAGTAAGCCAGGTTCATGATTGTCGTCCAAACATCATTACCATCACGTTCCCCTTAACTCTCATTGATAGTTTATAGAAATGTTCCCTTTCACGCCTTTAAAATATAAGATGTCAGTAACTTTTAAGTGTTTAAATGCAAGCCTATAATTGCATTCACTAGTAAGAGAGAACACATACTTAGATGTGAAGCTATGATGCTGGTAATATAAAGCAGCAGAGGAACAGAGGGAGGAGCAAGGGTCTTCCCTGTTAGAATGAGTATTCCACTGAGCTGAGAAGAAATGCCACTTTTATACTGCACAGAATATACAGTAAATGCACACGACATTTAGGTGCTGTGCTCTCTCTCTCTTTCTCTCTCTCTTTTCAAATGGAGACACCGTGTGAAGCCAAATGAATATATGTTTGTCAAACAGATTATATTGTCTGTCCTGCTTCTATGAAAAATGCTTCTCTAGTTAAACCAAACTGGCACTGAAAGGAAATATGGTGCAAGAAATAGCATCTAGGTGATCCCCCCAAAAGCAACCCAGCTCACCTATGCCAAGACCTTTGCTATTATGTTGAGGTGTAATGCAATGAAAAATGGGAGGAAGAGCTTGCGATGTCACTCAGAACACGAGGGAGACAACTCTTCAAAGGAACAAAATATCTTTTAAGCCCCTTGCAGTAAATCCATCATAAATATTTGACAGTTCTTCATTACAATAAGTTGAAGGGAAAGCCTCAAACAATTTTAGTTCTGTGCTTTCTTGGCTTTCATAAGTGCCTTGTTAAATGTGATTAATGTTAAGATAAACTGTGTAGCTTGCAAGATCTTTATTGGCAATGTTCAAGCGTTTAAAGAGACAGCCGGTTCTTCGAACCCCTCCTGAATAATGCCGTGGTAACACAACCAGAAACTGAAGAGAAAGGAAGGGTTCCCTTCTTTCCAACCTCATCTCCTAATCACCTTAGAGGTCTTCAACATTCTGTCCAGTTTATCTCCAACATCTGTGGGCACCTTCACACACCAGACTCTTTAGGTTTAAGGGGGGGAAAAACCCACCCGTTATTTCAAATCAAATCAAATCAACCTTTATTGGCATTAAAATAAAATAAAACAACACAACAAGAGAAAATGAGGTCAGCAAGGAGGGTAATCAAACATGGAACTGGTGATTCTAATATATGCATTAGCTACTCAAGCCAATGAGATGGGGAATAGGGAGGCCCAGATCCTCGTGCTGCTATAATTTCAGAGGCAAAGGTTTCTCTTCAGATCGTATAAATCTTTCGCCTTTTACTAAAGATTTCCGTTATTTCAAATGCATGAACTATACCCTAGGGAAAAAAAGGGGCAGAATCCATTTAGTTATTCATGCCAGCTAAGTGCTGCGGTGTAAATCTCCATGGTGAATTTCCACTAGTTAACAAGTTGACACTTATGCTCCTCATCACATACCAAAGCTGGTGTGGAATGAAGAATACAAACCGTAATCTGCCTGTGATTTACACTGTTGCGGTTAATGCGAGCATATATAACCCACAAGATTCCAGTCAATAGAAAGGGTTGATGTGAGAAAGAAATGTTTAAAATTATGTGTATCAGTCATGAAAGAATTAATATTTCCTGGGGGCCCCAGCCAAATGTTAGTTTCATGCCACCTTCTGTCTTGTAGTTGCCAAGTGGGTGAAATGGACTCTGTACTATTGTTGGATTTATGCACAGTTGCTTGAGCGGGAGATAAAAACCAAACTCCTTCACCAATCTTGTTCAATCCCAGTCCCAAGTCTGATCAAGACAAACACTCACTGATAAAAATAAAGAGGTTTCAGGATTTATGTGATCCAAAAGTGGTCAGAGGAATTGGATCTTCTGAATAATCTGCTCTGATAATAGTCTTATATGAGCTAATCAGTAGAACCGTGTTCTTGCCGACATTGACTTGAAGGGTGTACATGAAGGTGTGGGCCTCAATCCATGAAGGCACACAATGTCAAACCTAAGTTCTTTTACCAGAGGGAGAAGTAAAAACAAAGCCAGGAACAGATGGTCAACAGCCATGTTTATAACTCAACCAAACAATAGCAGTGAAATAAATTTATTACTCTTAATGGCATAATAATACTTTTTTGTTCCTATCAAAAATGTAATCAAAGCTATTGTCTCAAATTGCCACAAAAGGGTTCTATTTAGCAATAGATAGGTAGGTTCCAGTGTTGCATAAACAAGCAGATAATTTGGGAGTACTTTAATTTCTTCATGTAGCAGCTCAATTCTACAGGACATATTGGTCCTTTACTCACTAGAGGAAAGGTTTTCCTATTCCCGGAAATTTCATTCTTCTTACGAGTTTTTCGTATTAAGGGGCATTCATCTTATGAGGTACTACTGTATTTGTTCTTACCCTACTCACATCTTCTTGAGTATTGAAATGTGTTGCGTCTTGGAGGACTCTAGTGAACTCTTGGCAACTACAATGAGTTCAAAATTCAGCAAGTATGCTGTTCAGCTTCATGGGTTTAGCAGAACACAACCAGCTAGTTTTGAAGGAGTTAACAATGACCTTTTGAGATATTTTGTGGTGTAATCCAAAAGTGCTAGATGTAGTGTCTGAGGCCCTGCATGGCCTGAGATCAAGTTATGGCAAGAATTACATGCAGAACTCTGAAATTACTTGAGAAAGATCTGTGATCATCTCACCCACCTGGCTTCCTGGAATGAAGGTCATTTAGCCTGTGGTCACACAGCACTGAAATCTTCTCCCTTGATCTGTTCACCTGGCTGAAAGTTTAAAAATTTCTTTTCTTGCCAAGGGAACCGATGTTGCCCATGCTCTGCTCCCATCCTGACTACTGCAGTGTGCTCTCATGGCACCAGACTTTGTATTATTTTGTGGTTTCTTACTTCTTTGTGCCACTGGGGATTGGAGACCCCCAATTGCTTTCTATTTTAGTTCTGCTTTTTGTTAGGGACATATACGTGTGCTTTGCTTTTTGCATGTTTATATCATTTCCTGCCCCCAGAGCACTGCTTTTATAGGAGATGGCTAGAAATACTGTAGAATGAAATGAAATAGTTAAACGAATGAAAGAATAAATGAATTTTAAAAACCACAGAATTATCTGCATTCCTCCAAGGAAAAATTGCTATAGAGCTGATACAACTTTGAAAGGATGCAACAAAATAAGGCCCACTGACAGGGACTAATGAACCAAAGTATGTTAAAAACCAAAATCCAAAGAAAGTTAACAAGACTTAATTTTGGGGGATTAACGGGTTCTGTTCACTTTAGTCACAAGTTATTATCTTGTCTTGTTGCTTTGAATGAGATTTTAATACAATTTCCTCTTTATTCCTGTCAGACTACGAACATTTATATTCCACTTTTCCATCATAATTTGTTAGGTAGACATGGCCTTCACTGCTGTAAAAACAAAATGTCTATTCAGTTAAAAAGTTACAAATGTAGATGGATTCCAGTACTGCCCTTAATGCTCTGATGAAGATTTCTCCCTTGACAATTTTGACCATTCTCGGTCAAGCCGATAGAGAAGAGATTTCCTTTGAAAAGATTGTCAAAAAGGGGGATAAATTTCAGAGACTTTCTTATGGGTGAAATCCAGATTTCTCAGCTTACCTGACTCACGAGGTGGGTGAGGGCTGCATGCATGCAGGTTTTGTCTTCCATTTTACATCCCTCTCTGAGGCGGGAGGCAGCCAGTGCCCCTTTGTTCACTACAGGACAAATGATACCCAGGGAGAGATGGCACAATGTAATTCACAAGCCCTTTTCAGATGAGGAAGTGTGGGCAGTTAGGCAAGCTGCAGAGTAAGGAACAGATGTGAAACAGAAAGAAACAAGAAGGGCTTCATCACTCTCTCTCTCTCTGTGTCCAAATAAAATAAAATTCTGAGATGATGATGATGATGATGATGATGATGATGATGATGATGATGATGATCATCATCATCATCATCATCATCATCATCATCATCATCATCATGCTCAGACTGATTACAAACAACATCATAATGTAGTTGCTCAAATGGTCCACTGGAATTTGTGTCAGAACTATCATCTGCCTGTAGCAAAGAACTGGTGGGATCATAAGCCTGAAAAAGTGACTGAAAATGAGCATGCAAAATTACTTTGGGACTTCCGAATACAGACAGACAGGGTTTTGGAGCATAATGCCCCGGATATTGTGATTGTAGAGAAGGAAAAAGTGTGGATCATTGATGTTGCCATACCAGGTGATAGTAGAGTCACTGAGAAACAACTTGAAAAAATTACCCGATATCAGGATCTGAAAATTGAACTTCAGAGATTCTGGCATAAACCGGTACAGGTGGTCTCAGTGGTAATCGGCACGCTGGGTGAAGTGCCTAAAGAACTAAGCAAGTATTTAGAAGAAATTGGAGTTGACAAAGTCACCATCAGTCAGATGCAGAAAGCTGCCTTACTGGGATCTGCTCACATAATTTGCTGATACATCACTGAGTCCTAAATGCTTGGGAAGCGTTCGACTAGTGATTGGTAATACAAAATCCAGCGTAGATAGCTGTGTGGTTAATAATAATAATAATAATAATAATAATAATAATAATAATAATAATAATAATAATAATAATAATAATAATAATAATAATAATAATAATAATAATAATAATAATAATACATTGGGATTTGTTATCTATCCATCACCATCACTGCAATGCCTTAGACCAGTGGTTCCCAACCATGGGTTTTCAAATGCTCTTTGGATTACAAATCCCATAAATTCTGGCCAGCACGGCTAGCGGTGAAGGCTTCTGGGAGTTTCAGTCCAAGGACATCTGGGTACTCAGTTGGGAACCACTGCCCTCCAGTGACACTCGGCAGGAGGCACTGAGAAGGAGAAGGGGAGCAGGAAGAAGCAAAATGGCCAGCAAGATGCTGGCAGGATTGCTGCTGCCACCACTTGCTGTGGTAATGCCATCTCTGTGGTGGCAAGTCAAGGGGTACTTATTAGAAGAGCCTTTGGGGATCGTGGCCTGCACAGGTTCTAGTACAGTTTAAGAAAATGGTCTTAATGGTTCAGTGGTTTAGTTTTTTGCTGTTTGATTTTAAATTGTTTTAAATATTTTGTGGATTAAAATTGTTTTATACAGTTCAGCTTTGTAGTCCACTCTAAGATCCTATTATATAGGGTGGTCTATAAATATTTAAATATATTAACGAATTAAACTATTGCAAGCAAAGCAAAGCAGAACAAAACCAACCAACAAAATACACCATAAGAATCCCAGGAAGAAAACAGTATGAAGCAGTGCTTCGACTATTGGTAACAGTGAGCTCTGCCTTGGATAATTTCCCCTTCCCTTGAAGAAATGGGCTGAAATAACCTTACTTCCATCCAAAAATTCTCTGCCCCCAAATTGTGTGGAAAATATGTGCATATAGCTGTAATTCCTATCCATTTGTGGCATCTTTATTTAACAGGGACACAGAAACACTCCTTTGAACACTCCCTAGTTTGCATTAAAACAGAGGGAGTTGAGTTTTACTATTCACTGGCTGAAATCCTCTGGCTTAGCGTAGTAAATTAATCTAGAGGAGACCCTCTGAAGCAGTGTGGATGGCCAGGCCATTCCTCCGTAAATCCCATGGATTCAAATGGGCCTCCATTAGTTGGGGCTTATGACAGTAAGCTGCAGGATTTCAGACCTTTTTAAAAAAAATCACTTCAGTGAGCCCAAAGTACAACTAACTCAGTGATTTTTGTTTTCTTAATAGTAAATGATTGTGTGCCATCATGTCATTTCTAAATTATAGTGACGTCTTTCAGGGTTTCCAGGTATAGAGTACTCAGAAATGGTTTGTAATGTCCTCCTGGGAGGTGCCCTGGGACTTTGCAGCAGTACAGTAGGCATTCAAACTTCCAACCTTTGACTCTGCAGCAAGATGCATAAACACTGAGATACCCAGGCTATTTTTCTGTTGCACATTCTGTTATAATGAGTTCAGAGTGCATGACATGAAATTTATACCTCTATTCATCATGGGCGATAGAGTTCTTATTCTTCAAAAACTGTAAACGGAGAAATTGTCCATGTTGCTGATGGATCTCTCTACCCCTAATGGGTTGTAGATGTATGTCTTAGGGCGTTTATACACGACCCCTAAGCTCCGCCGCAAATGGCTGCAAGGTCCGGACCTTAAAAATGTTTACCCACCAGCTCCGGACTTTGCAGACAATTAAGTACGACCCTGCCCTCTTTAGCACGACCAAACAGCAGTTTTCTTGTACCTGCTTTTTGGAGGTGACAAATATTTGATCCGGTGTAAGGATAGTGAGTGCAGGGCTCTCCTGGCTTCTGTTTGTTCTTTTTTTGCGCCCCGCCCCTTTAAGAGATCTGAATGATGCCGGGAACAAAATGGAGGTAAACGGGCATTATTTTCTTTCTTTTTTCTCCCTCCCCCAGGCAGCCAGCAACCAGGAAGTGCGGAGGGGGGTGGGGACAGAGGAAGAGCGAGGAACCCCTAAGATCTCTGGTCCGAATTTAAGTGGCCAGCGGATCTTAGGGGTCGTGTAAAAAGGCCCTTAATTGACTACAACCATTGGCTTTTGAACATAACTTAAATATATTTTAATATGTATCAGGGGCTCAGTAGAGATGGGCATGAACCTGCAATATGGTGGTTTGTGATGTTTCATGGTGTGTGTTTAACCCCAAACCCTAAACCAGCACAAGCCAAACAGAAAACTGAACTGGTTTGTGGTTCAGTTTCCAGCTTGTGCTGGGGGAGGGGGCAAGGGGGTACTTGGTCCAGTCATGCCACTACTTTCCCATCACTGCCCCAGTGCCACAAAATTTTAAACAAACAAAGAAAAAAATGGTTCCTTTGCATCTTGGTCCCTTTTGACTTAAGTTTGAGTATTGTGCAGAAAGGGGGCAGCACTGAGATGCAGCTGGGGCGGTTTAGAATAAATGCAAGAAGAGAAATATTGACAAGGGCACAAGAAAAGTTGATCTATGGGAACCGACCTGAACACCCAGGTAGATTAGGGTCCAATGACCTTTTTGTGGATCCTCGCTTTGGGTTTTCTTCAATTTAATCAAAGGATACAAGTCATTCAGTGATCTAAATGCAGAGAGACACCCCAAAATAACATAAAATGTAAAACTTGCCCCTTACTGTTCTTTCTCTGGTTTGTTCTTTGTGGTTTGGAAGGAGGCATTTTATCCAGAAATCAAATTACAGCATTTCTCCATAATGATCATATCTTAGTGCTGGCATCAGTCAACAATCACATTTTACAGTAAGAGTGAATATCAGACCATCAATGTGAGCATGGCATATCCTTTTTGTTGTTTTGGGATGCACATTTTTAGAATATTTGTATTAGGAAACTTAGAACTGGGTGCAGGACCCACTAGGCAGGCAGAGCTCAGAAGCCTCAATGTGTGCATGAGTTGATGGTGTCGACAGGAGGGCTTCAGATTTGTCAGGAACTGGAGAACATTTTGGGACAAGCCAAACATGCTCAGGAGGAATGGGTTGCACTTGAAGCATGATGGGACCAGAATGCTGGCACTCAAAATCAAAAAGGCTGCAGAGCAGCTTTTAAACTGATAACGGGGGGAAAGCCAACAGGAGCTGCACACTCAAGTGTCTACTTGAGTAGTGAGGAGGATGCAAAAATTACTGAGCAGAGTGAGGAGCTAGTCACCAGCACTCCAGCAGAAAGATGCAAGAGGCAATCTAATGATGCAACTGGATTCAAAAAGACTGCATCAGAAAAGCATCTATAAATGCTTGTATGCAAATGCCAGAAGCCTCCGGAACAAAATAGGGGAGCTGGAATATTTAGCAATAGATAAAAATATTGATGTCATTCGCATTACTGAAACCTGGTGGATACAGTTATCCCATGCTACAAACTGTACAGGAAGAACAGGAAAGGGCAAATGGGAGGTGGTGTAGCCTTGTATGTCAAATAAGTGATAAAATTGTACAATTGGAATATTTAGGTGATTTGGCATCATCATTAGAAACTCTTTGGAAAATGTACCAGGCCACAAGGATGGCTTAACAGTAGGCATATCCTATCGGCCTCCGACCCAAGCTCCTGAGAGGGACTGGCAGTAGGAAAATGTTGTTAAGGAGGCATTCAAGAAGGGAAGCCTCGTTATAATGAGGGGCTTCAATTACCCTCACATAGACTGCATGAACTGTTGTTCAGCACATGAGAAAGAGATAAAGTTCCTAGATATGCTAAATGATTGTTCCCTGGAACAGATGGTTGAAGACCCAGCTAGAGTTATAAGAATCCTTGACTTGATCCTCCTGAGTAATACACAGATTTGGTGCAAAATGTCAATGTGGAATTGGAATTGGAATTGGAATGCAATTTATTGTCATTGTATAAATACAACGAGATTAAAAGTGCCATCCAGTCATTCATTCACACAACCCAGCATAAAAATCCAAGACGTAAAATCTACAATTTAAGAACAAAACATCTATACACATACTCCAACATTCACACGCCGAACATCACTTACACTCATTTAAAACTGACATAAAAACCAAACATACACACACAGCCCTACACTCTTTCACCTGACAACATTCATACCCAATCCATAAAAACTACAATTAAAAAACAACAGCCATACACAACCCCCATACAATATATGTGTAACACATTGACCACTAATATTACCCATCAACTTAATTTTTAACAGAATTTAGCATGGTTACTGCTATTGGGTAAAAACTATTTCTGAATCTTTCTGTCCTTGTTCTAATAGATCTATACCTTCTGCCTGATGGTAATGGTACAAACAGAGAGTGTCCAGGATGAGAAATATCTCCTACAATATTCTGAGCTTTCTTAAGACAGTGGGAGCTGTGTAATTCCTCCAATGTGAGGAGTGGGCATCCGATGATCTTCTGTGCCATATTGATAACCCTCTGGAGCGATTTCCTCTGAGCCACCGTGCAACTGGCATACCACACACATATGCAGTACGTCAGTACACTTTCTACTACACAACAATAAAAAGACACCAATAGTCTCTGAGTGATGTTATTCTTTCTGAGCACTCTCAGAAAGTACAGTCTCTGTTGGGCCTTTTTCAGCAGCTCAGAGGTGTTTACACTCCAGGTTAAATTCTCCTCAATATGGACTCCCAACAAACGGAAATCGGTCACCCTTTCTACACAGTCCCCACTGATGAATAGTGGTTGAAGATCTGTTTTCTTCTTCCTGTAATCTATTATAAGCTCCTTAGTATTTAAGGTGTTCAGAAGCAAGTTATTCTCTCTGCACCACTCAATCAGCGGCTCCACTGATCCAATAGGGAACTGTGAACACAATACAATTACTTTTAACTTAATCATAGACTGCAAATCACTGATAAAATCTAACATAGAGATCATAAACTTTCAAAAAGGATATTTCCAAAATATGAGGACACTAGCAAAAAAGAAGCTGAAAGGGAAAATTGAGAAAGTCCAAACACCCCAGGAGGCATGGAGGCTGTTCACAAAAACAATACCAGAGGCCCAATTGGAATGCATACCCAAAAGGTAAAAGGGCACTGCCAGGTCCAAGAGGACTCTGATGTGGCTTACAGGACCTCTTCAGGAAGTAATCAAAAGCAAGAAAAGCTCATTTAGAAGATGGAAGGCTTGTCCAAACGAGGACAACAGGCAGAAACATAATTCTGGCAGAACAAATGCAAGGCAACAATCAGGAAAGCAAAGCAAGACCTGGAGGAGTGTATAACTAAAAATACTCAAAGAAATAACAAGTTCTTTAAGTACATTAGAAGTAAGACCCCAACCAAGAAGGCCATTGGACCATTGGATGACAATGGAAGGCAAGGAATTATTAAAGAGGAAACAGAGATTGCAGAGAAACTCAATGAATTCTTTGCTTCAGTATTCACTGAAGAAGACAGAAACCACATGGCCCCAACAGAGCCTATTTTCATAGGGAGGGAAACCAAAGAATTAAGCCAGATAGAAATAACCAGGGAGGAGGTCCTTGCATGTCTTGTTAAACTAAATGCTAACAAATCACCAGGACCAGACAACATCCATCCACGAGTTCTCAAGGAACTTAAAGATGAAATTGCTGAGTTCCTAGCCAAAATATATAATCTTTCCTTCAAATCAGGTGTTGTGCCTGATGACTGGAAGATAGCAAATGTAACACCAGTCTTCAAAAAAGGATCCAGAGGTGATCCAGGAAATTACCAGCTGGTCAGTTTGACATGTGTCCCAGGTAAAGTGATGGAAACCATCCTAAAAGATAAGATTAATAGGCATATAGAAGAGAAGACGCTGTTGAAGGAGAGCCAACATGGCTTCTGAAAGGGCAAATCATGCCTCACTAATCTGTTGGAATTCTTTGAGAGTATCAACATGTATGCAGATAAAGGAGATCTAGTTGACATTGTTTATCTGGACTTTCAGAAGGCTTTTGACAAGGTCCTGCACCAAATAAACTTGCCAGTCAAGGGATCAAGGGACAGGTCTTGCCCTGGATCAGCAACTGGCTAACAGAAAGGAAGTAGAGGGTAACACTAAATGGACACTTCTCCAAGTGGAGGGAGGTAAAGAGTGGGGTCCCCTAAGATTCAGTGCTGTGACCCCAACTTTTCAACCTCTTCATAAATGATCTAGAAGTAGGAGTAAATAGCAGGGTAGCCAAATTTGCTGACGACACTAAATTATACAGGGTAGTAAAACTGAGAGAGATTTTGAGGAGCTCCAGAGGGATCTCTTGACACTGTGGGAGTGAGCAAACCAGTGGCAAATGAGCTTCAACATTAGTAAGTGCACAGTGATACACGTTGGGGCAAAAAACAAACAAACCCAATTACATTTATAAACTGATGGGGTCTGAACTCTCTGCAACAAACCAGGAAAGGGACCTTGGTGTCCTGGTGGGAAGCTCAATGAAGGTGTCAACCCAGTGTGCCGCAGCAGTGAAAAAAGCAAACTCAATGCTGGGGATCATTAGGAAGGGTATAGAAAATAAATCAGCAAGTTTCATTTTGCCTCTATAAATCTATGGTGAGGCCCCATCTGGAATAATGTGTGTGTACAGTTCTGGTCACCATAACTTCAGAAGCATATTATGGGAATGGAAAAAGTGCAGAGGAGAGCAACCAGAATGATTAGGGGGCTAGAACACCTTCCGTACCACCTGAGGCTGCAATGGCTGGGCCTCTTCAATCTTGAACAATGGTGCCTAAGAGGTGACCTGATTGAAGTTTATAAAATCACACACAGTTTGGACAAAGTAGATAAGGAAAAACTATTTTCCCTATCACACAACACTAGGACTAGGAGGCACTCCATGAAACCTTTGGGTGCTAGATCTCAAACAAATAAGAGAAAGTACTTTTTCACTCAGAGGATCACTGGTCTGTGGAACTCCCTGCCAGAAGAAGTTGTGACAGCTGTCAGCCTTGACAGCTTTAAGAAAGGATTAGACAAGTTCATGAAGAACAAGGGTATTAATGGCTATCATTATGGATGCCTAAGGACAACCTCTGGGTTGGAGAGATAGGCAGGATATCTCTCAATGCCATTTGTGGGGAAACAGAAGCAGGTGAAGACATCTGCTTGGGAATACCCTGAAGCAGATGGTGAGGCACTGTGTGATACAGAATGCTGGACTGGATGGGCTGTGGCCTGTTCCAGCAAGGCTGGTCTTATGTTCTTATGTTCTAAGCCCCCAACTTCATCTTTCTACAACATTTTAAAACCCATCTTGACTCCCACGAAGCCAAGATACTTAAAAACAAGGGGACACATTTGGGGGGAATCTGAAAAGAGATTTGAGCAACACTCTGTAGGGCTGAAGTCCTGCGAGGCTTTACATGGGCTTTTAACGGTGTGCAGGAATACACGGTTGATCCACATCTGATAGATGTGTAAAGGCGTTCATCGAATCGCAGCCCTACAAGGACTACAGATAAGCAGTATGGGTTTGAGGTAGCACAAGTGTCATACATGTTATCTGAATTTTCTTTTAAATTTTTGGGGTGAATAGTGATACTTTCATCAGGGCATGCCTGGTTTCTATTCCAAATGCACACTGACTGTGATATCCATGATGCAGTATCTGACCCAGCACATAGTCTACTAAACAGGGCACTGCAGCCAGAATTGCAGTTCTGTGCTGGCTGAAGGATTCTAAGAATTCTAATCCAGAAAGTCACTTTCTGAAGTCTTAGCTTCAGTTAAGTTCTGAATTGCTTGTTCTCACCTTCTAATTTCTCGTATTCACTTTTTGGGGTTATATTTTTAGAAAGACAAGAAGGTGCAAATATGTTATCCAAACTCTGATAACAAATTATTTGAAACTACAGTTTGAGACAACCATCTGCTCTTTCATAGAGATTCACAAGGCGGTTCAACCAGAAGCATCAGAATGAAATAACGAAAGCTGCTACTTCTCTATAATCTCAGAAATAATACTAGTACTACTGTGTCCCTTAGGCTTTGAATATATGAGGGTCCCTCAAAATTTCCCATTTGTGACTCTGCAAATGAAGGACAGATGATGCATGAGAGGAAATCTTCATATGTGTCTCAGGCTTACATTTTGCTTCAGGATCATTAGAGTCTCTCATTTGATCATCATTATGCTAAACTCATAACATTTGAATTATTTTAATTGCAGTAAAGAAATGCAAGGGGATAATCCAATTCCATTACAATGACTCATCAAACAATTAACCTTGCCATTTTCAGTTTCTATATATTTAATGGATATTTATTCATATATTTTGAGCTTGAAAGGTTCATAATTATGGACTAGAGGTTAGGGGAAAGCGCTTTTTCATTGCAACTTCTAGAATTCCCATTATCCTTTCTGGGAGTTGTGGTCTAAAAATGGATGCTTCCCAGCTTTGCTACAGGACCTTTACAAGTGATCTTCTGCTTTCTCCATTCCATAGTGTTCTGCTGATACATTCAAGTCTACCTGACATGGTTTTAATGCAGTTCAGTTGGTTTTTTAATGTTCTTCTAACTTTGTAGACTGCTTTAGCCTTTTCCTACATCTTAATAACATGCAGGATAAAAGTGATTATGTATGGACCTGTCTGCAACAGATGTAAAAGCTGATCTTCAGAAATGGAAGGAATTATAGGTGTCTGTAATTAAGCAGCACCATGCATTGGGGATGGGGTGACCCCCCCCCCCCGAAAGTATTCTGCCATGACCTCCCTTCTTGCCTGGCCATAGACACCACATGATTGCTCTTCACTGCACGTAGCAATTCAGGACGCTATAAGATCATTTGCCAGAGCTTAGAGATGCCATTGTAGGATGATCGGAGTTGATCACATGTTTGTGTTTCCCCTGTTGAAATCACTGGGGCTCAAAAATGCTTGCCTTGGAAATATTTTCTGGAAGTGGTTGAAACATGGAAAACAACAGCCAATGTTCTTTCTAAATGAATATCTTCTTCAGGCAAAACTTCTATTGCTGTTTGTTTTATTAGTGGACTGCAATGAGCTGTAATTTAATAAGAAAAAAGGCCCCCTCCTCCCCCCAAAAAACTTGAAAAGCCAGCAAAATGCTTATCCCAGACAAACCTACCTAACACCTAATATATGGCTGGTTACTATATTTCATGCTATTACATCAAATAAATGATAAGCATCCATTAGAACGATGCCAGCCAATGCCAGTGCCAATGCTAGCATAATATGAACATCAAATTTGCAGCAGATACTTCAGCAAAATCAAAAAAATTTATTGAATCCGTTCTGTAAATAGAAACCTTGGCAGTGGTTGAGGAGTTTATAGCCTTTTGCTCTTCACGCTCAAGCAATGCAATTATGCCACTCTTTGAATGATAACCATAATGGGCTTGTTCAGACGCAGCTGCACTCACTTCTGTGAGTCATCCTATAGACAGCAATGCGCTGAATCACTTTAAATTGCCATTTGCCTGCCTCACCCAAATGCTATCTTCATTTTCAGCTTTTATGTGATGTTGTCTCCTCAACAGTTCTTCCAGCCAGGACTGCAGTCCTGGCCTCCCCTTGAAGAATGACTTTTGAGTTGATTCCTGCACACCACAAGCTGACCTGCTCAGCCATCCCTTTCATGTATGTGTGTGTGTTTTAAATAGCCATTCATTCACCTTCCCATATCGCTTCTAATGAAATCCGTGATAATTTTTTCACTCCCATCTAATGCACGAGTGGAAAATATTTGCCACCCTCCAGGTGCTCTTAGTCTTTAACACCTCCAGCTGATGGAACAGAGATGATGGGATTTGGACTCCAACAAGATCCAAATCCCATCATTCTCTCCTGTTTCTCCGCCCCTTATCAAAGGGATTCAGGCCTGCAACTGCAGGCCTGCAACCTTGATCTAAAGAATCAAAATCCCATTTTTGATTATTTGCTGTAGCAGGAACATGACATTTAGAGCAACTGGGTATGCAAGCATTCAGCAGATTTCTGTTGTTTCTTGGAACCAGGACTTCCTTGCATGCATTTCTGTCATATGCACTCACATGCAACAATTAATCCAATCTGAAATATTGTTTAGAAGCATTTCACTTGGAAATCACTGCATTATTTCCTCTCTGCTCAGCTAGCTCTTCTAAATGTTGTCTTTGCCATTTTGAACTGGAAGAATTATTCCTTTCAAGAGTAATCTTCTCATGGTTCTTTCTTCTTCCCTTTTGCAAATGTCATCACTATGTACTAGCCTACACACACACACACACACACACACACACACACACACACACACACACACAGAGAGAGAGAGAGAGAGAGAGAGAGAGAGAGAGAGAGAGAGAGAGAGAGAGAGAGGTACCTTGTATAAAGGAATTAATTCGTTCCAAATGAAACTCTGTCAAGCAAATTTTCCTTTATACAAATTTCCCATAGGAATGCATTGAAAATGGAGTAATCCCTAAATGTGACCATTTATATGTTGTACGGATTTGCCCCATAGGTGATTCTGTTAAGCAAATTTCCCCTCTCTCCGCAATTTTTTTATCCTGTACAGATTTTATGTTATACTGTACAAACTGTTTGTTATACAAGGGTCCACTGTATTGCATAGTAAATGCGGAACCACAATAGAAGGGACTTGAGGTCAGGGCAAAGTGAACAGGGAAAACACAAACGTTGTCATATTTGCCTCCCCCATTAAGACAGATATAATGGTCCAAAATGGTTTTCTGAGAGGGTGGGTGTGTTGACTTCATGATGGCAGCCGCAAGGTGGGTGGCAGCAATGCAAGGTGTGCACAGAGTGTGAGTTGCCAGTCCACAGTGGAAGCAAATGTTCCCAGCCTCAGTGGGCTCAAAAGGCAACCTGAAGGTAGCTCTAAAGAACCCAACATGTTTGCAGTCATGACAGGCAGTCAACTCCAAAGGAAAATGTGTTGTGCATGTGTTAGAAACAACATTTTCCATCAATGGTGTAAAAGAAGGGATACCAGGAGAGTAATTTAATGTGGAAATATGGGGGAGAATGACTAGGGTATATATTTACAGGATTGCCAAGATATTGCCTCAAGGGCACCTATTTAATTGGAATCTTCTCCGGGTTACTCTACTTTAGATGCTCCTTATGCTTCAGTTATGTCTGACATTTTGTACTGTAAGGTAGATAACCTTAGGCAGATTGCACAGAACATTCAGAAAAGCAGTTCAATGTGGCAGTGGCCTAAGCAATGATAATGAGAATTCATTTACAGATATGTGCTTGAGGAATCTGTTCCACCCACCCCCCAACACATAATGAATAAATGTTTCTTTTTTTACTTACCTCTCCAAAGGTACACTGGTTGGGATGGTCCATGGCCATGCTACATGGCCATACAGGGAATGCAACCTTATAAAGGAGCTTTCTTAAGCTCTGGGAGAAAGATACTATGGATAGCATAATGTCAGATATTTGGTAAGCATGGATAGAAGAAGAAAGGATTGTATGC
Organism: Phrynocephalus guinanensis; assembly: GCA_037367245.1. Taxonomy (NCBI): domain Eukaryota; kingdom Metazoa; phylum Chordata; class Lepidosauria; order Squamata; family Agamidae; genus Phrynocephalus; species Phrynocephalus guinanensis. Next base: position 68,147,073 of record CM074732.1, on the reverse strand, counting down.
CAGGTCCTTCAGGGACTGCAATATCTCTCAGCATTCTGTACGCGAACAGGCATATTACAGCTATGTGGGATAAGTGGGAATTCCAGATAGCACTCTTTATCCTGCTGTAGTCTTTTGAATTTCCTTTATGGGTGTTTTCCATAAGGAAAAATATAAGGAAAACACTATATTCTGTGCGCCTTCCTTCATTTTGCTTCCAAATTTATCAGCAGTCTCCTATCGGTTCTCTTTGAGTTTCGGCAGACATTTGGAAACACAAATATGATGTCGAAGGGAATTCCAATCACAACAGAATGAGGAGGAATGCCCAGGGCTGCCGTGATTGGCCACAAGATAAAACATGCCCACTGCTGCCCTGTAGGGTTTTCTGACTAATACATTAAAAAGTGAAAAAAAATGCCATGGAACAGCCTCTGCTCCTGTCCAGTTATGGCGAAATTCCTGTGGCACAGAAAGCCTCCACCTTTGCATAGATTTCCCCTCAGATTATACCAGGGGAAGGTGTGTGTCCTTAGGATGAGGATGACGACGCATGTGTATTTATCACACTTTGGCTGGGTATGTCATAAACCCTGTGTGTATTTTCTCTCCAGACATCAACAAGCTGAGGCTCCCAGAGCAGGGGAGTGGTCCCCCATGAGATTTTGGGGTGAGGTCAGTTCATAAGCCGTCCACAATGGGAGAAAGACTTTTGCTCACTCTCAACGCCATGGCACCTCTCCACATTTTTCGCTGTTGCCACAAATGCTTACTGTCTATTTACATCAGAGGAAGTAAAGGACAGGACTTGGAAGGGGAAGCTAATCTGCTTTCTTGCTTCAATGGTTTTAGTCAGGGACGATCCAACCTCCCCCCCTCTATAGCAATTAAAACGTCTGGGCATTCCGGAATGCCATTGAATGTTGGGTGGGTTGCCCAGAAATATGTCAGAAAGGGACTTTGAGAAAGATTTACAAAAGATAGTCAGACACTCCGGTTCATCTGGGATTTCCTCACACCATATACTGACACTGGCATTTGAATGTCAACCTCCACTAAGCTTTGGACACATATGGTACTTGTTTTATATGTGTGATTTTAGTGGCACAGTTTAAGATGGACTGAATTTTGACTGTTTGTCTCAGTACCCTGCTATTGTAAACCCTCTATGATCTCGTACTTTAAAAATTCAAATTAAAAAAATGGTGTCCTGCCTTTCTCCTTAAAAAGGACCCAAGGTGGCTTACATAATTAAAAACACAATATTTACAAAAAGCTAAAAATTCAAAGTAGATGAATATTAAAAAAGAATTAAACAAGTGTTATATTAAAATAGCAAACTGTTCAATATTAAAACAAAGAGCACTATCCATTTAATAACCCCTCTCAAAACCCCAGTCACTAAGGAAAAGCCTGTCTGAAGAGGAAGGTCTTTGTCTGCTTGTGGAAGGACAGAAAAACATGGGACCCAGCCTAGCTTTCCATGGGGGGGGGAGTTCCATTACTTTTATTGATTGATTATAATATTTATATCCCAGTTTTCTGTGCCATGGCTTATTCAAGGTGACAATAAGAATAGGAAAAAAATTAAAAATTAGGAAAAACTCACAACAGTGTAAGCAGGCACCAGAAGTAAAGCAGTATCATTAAAACATATCTACAAACAACAGATAAGACAACCAAATGATGGCCCTCAGTAATTCAACACTTGCCAGGAAAAAAAGCCCACTTAAAATAAAGAACCTAGTTAAATGGAGGGATCCAGATGGGTCTATTATAGCAGAATTTTATATATATATATATATATATATATATATATATATATATATATATATATATATATATATATATATATATATATATATATATATATATATATATATATATATATATATATATATATATATATATATATATATATATATATATATATATGCATGTTAGGGTGGATTCGGGTTTCTTCCCGTGTAGAAATCTGGTTGTTTTGGTGATGTTTCGACGAGGTCTCACTCGTCATCTTCAGGCTGGTGTTCTGGCTTCTTTCTTCTTGAAGCAAAGCGTGATCTCAGTTGAAGTCCTTCTATAAATACTGCTGGGTGTGTGTGGTTTGCTTGCTCTGTTGCTGATTGTAGGTTCGTTTGTTCTTTTGTGATCTGCTGTGTGGCTGAGGCGATCGTTAAGGGCTTAACTGCTGGTGGGTTAGATGGCTGTTTAGAGACATCATGTGTGGGTGAGGTGCTGGATGTGTGTCTATTAGCCTTTTGTTTCTTAACGACCTTGGTGATGGGTGTTCTGGCAGCATCCTGGGCTTTGGTGGAGTGGGGTCCTGTGTCTTGTGAATTCATTTTGGTCTGGCTGCGTGTCTGTGGTCTCCCAATGTTTTTTTGGCGTGTGGGAGACCACAGACACGCAGCCAGACCAAAATGAATTCACAAGACACAGGACCCCACTCCACCAAAGCCCAGGATGCTGCCAGAACACCCATCACCAAGGTCGTTAAGAAACAAAAGGCTAATAGACACACATCCAGCACCTCACCCACACATGATGTCTCTAAACAGCCATCTAACCCACCAGCAGTTAAGCCCTTAACGATCGCCTCAGCCACACAGCAGATCACAAAAGAACAAACGAACCTACAATCAGCAACAGAGCAAGCAAACCACACCCCCCCAGCAGTATTTATAGAAGGACTTCAACTGAGATCACGCTTTGCTTCAAGAAGAAAGAAGCCAGAACACCAGCCTGAAGATGCCGAGTGAGACCTCGTCGAAACGTCGCCAAAACAACCAGATTTCTACACGGGAAGAAACCCGAATCCACCCTAACATGCATACCTATACCCGTGAAAATCTACGAAAACAAATATATATATATATATATATATATATATATATATATATATATATATATATATATATATATATATATATATATATATATATATATATATATATACCTGCCTGAATCACCTGGTTAGTACATTGGCTGGCCATGCAGACTGGGTAATTTTAAATGCAGTCTAAAATTGTTTCCTTCCCTCCAAGTAATATATTTGGGTATTTGGCCATGAAAAGCCAAAGCTAACATCTTCAGTTGAGTCCTGAATAGCATAGGTACCAATGGACATGATAGATGTTGTACATAATCTGATCCACTTTGCAGTTGACCCAGAAAAAACCCCATCGATAGCATTCTGAATCCATTGACATTTCCAGTCTACAATGGCAGCCCCATATAGAGTTATTACAGTAAGGGTAAAATGATGGAGACTTCTATGGGTTTCATTTCTGTACATTAAAAAGAGTTCATTGAGTAAACAAGGCAAAGCCGATTTAAAAGCCGTTCTGGCTGCAATTTGTCACATTGTCGAAGGGTGTCGTATAGGATTGGGAAGAAAGACTGTTTCGGAGTATAACAAGAAAGAGTTTTGTGGCATCTTAAATATGAACAAGTTTATGTGACATACACTTTCACAGTTTGTATCCCGTTTCTCTAGTTGCAGCTGAAGAAGTAGCCTACAGCCTAGGAAAGTTTATGTCAACTAAACATAGGTTAGTGCACAGAGCTGCTGGTTGTTTTTGCTGCAAGTGACAAAACATGGCACCCCTCTGGACATTTCTAGTTATGAGTAGGCTCTCCAGAACTGTGGAATGGAATGCAAGGTTTCTGAAAGTTTTTGAAAAAGGTTCAGAGAGAGAGAGAGAGAGAGAGAGAGAGAGAGAGAGAGAGAGAGAGAGAGAGAGAGAGAGAGAGAGGGAGAGAGAGAGAGAGAGAGAGAAGGAGAACCCTTTATCTAGCTCTGGTCCAGGAGCATTATCAAATGGTTTCAGGGGGAGTGCAGTGCAAAAGCAAAGCAAAAAGCAAAGTGTCCTGCTTATATACTGCCCCATACCACTTCAGGTGGTCTCTGGGTGGTATACAGTTTAATTACAGTATGGATCATCAGTATCCCAACCAGCAATACCTTGATCTTACCTGGATAATTATTTCTATTCCAAAACATGCCAATCATATCCCTTTATAACCCAATAGCATGGTAGTACGGAACTACCAGTGGATCTCATTGAGAATGATGGACTACCATGTGTATTTTATATGATTCTATGGGTTCACATAGACTTTGTGTTTATGGCTAGAGATGGGCACGACTTAGCGGTATTCCCGTTTCCGTTTCCGTTACTCGGTTCCGTTACTCTACGGAAACGGTAACGGGAATTACTCCCCCAGACTTCGAGCTCGAACCGACGAACGAACAATTTTGGTCTGATTTGTCGTGCTCGTTCCTTGCATCGCGCGATGCCACGCGGCACAGAAAAAAAGTTTTTAAAAGTAAAAAAAACCCGGTTCCCGGCCAAAAAGCAGGCGGAAAAATGCCTGCCGTGCCTCAGGGCACCTACCAGAGGGGTTGTTTCTGGAGGGAGGTCCCCGGCCTCCCCCCCATCCCCCATCCTAGTGGGCTGCTCTGTGGGACTCGCCGCAGGCTCACAGCCAGCAAAAAGCCCAGTCTTGCCGGCCGCCGGCCGCCGCAATTAAAGCGCAAGCAAGCGGCACGGACGGCACAGGAAAAAACTTTTAAACTCTCCCCCCACCCATTCCCGGGCCAAAAAAGCAGGCGGAAAAATACCTGCTTGACTAAGGGCGCAGGGCACCTACCGGAGGGGTGGTTTCTGGAGGGGGGGTCCCGCCTCCCCCCCATCCTGGGCAGCCGGACTCGCGAGTCGCCATCGCCATGCCATGCGGTGCGGGCGGGGGATCCAAAATGGGCCGGCGAACGCAATATTGTTTTTGAAATCGTGGTCCAAAAACACACAAGCACAACAGAAACACGCGAAAATTTATAAACTGCCAGATTTTTCACAGTAGCAGTGGGTTTTTTCTTGCAACAAAATGTCTCTCCTCTCCTCCTCTGTCCTCCATTGATTTTATTTTATTTTATTTTTTTTTACACCTGCACATTGGATGGGCTGGCCGAGTGGCCAGCCATGTGGGAGTGGACGACCATGCAAATTTTTGGAGCCATCCCACCAGTTGCATGGCCACTTGGCCATGGAGACTTCTGGGATGTGCCAAAAAGCCCCCTAAAACCTGCCCTAGCCCTAACCCTAACCTTTGACTCCGTACCCATACGTCACAGACTGTCTTCTTAGTGGGTCAGAGAGGCACCCAGAGGTGCAACCCACTAGCCCACCGTAACCTTACCCGTCACTAGCCTAACCCTAGCCATTGCACTAAGCCACCTTAAAGCCAGATCTACTTGCTTGCATTGCACTACACGCAGCAAGTACACTTCCCTTCTGTGTGAGACATGGTGGTGCGAGAGCCTTGTGCAGGGAAGGCATGATTCTATCACTCTCACACTGGTCTCACTGTCTGCACATTATGTTATGCAATATCCATATGGCTATTGCATAGCATTTTGCAGCAGCAGCAGGTGAGGAAGGGAGACCCCCATGTAGAGGGGTCTCTTGGAGCCTGCTTCCCCTTCCCAGTGGGTGAGGATAGGAGGCACCCACGGGTGCCTCCAGGAGCCCACTTTCCCTTTATAGCGGGCCAGAGGAGGCACCCACCCCACAGAGGTGCCTCCAGGAGCCCGCTCCCCCCCAAAAAAACCAGTACTAACGACAACAAAAAAACAAAAAAAAACGAACCGACTAATTTTTGCGAATTTTCGCAAAAACCGGAACCGACCCGAAACGGGACTGGCCCGACTAACGACAACTCGAATTTTTTTTTTTCAAGTCATGCCCATCTCTATTTATGACTACTTATAACCGTGTTGCTTTAATGTAATGTTGTCTATTAAGCCTGTTAGATGTCCCTCAATTCCTTGTTCTCAAATACTTGAACATGTCTTAATTGTACTGGACTGTATATTATCCCTCATTACTGTAAGCTGCATTGGGTCCTTTTCCAAGGAGAAAGGCAGGGTAAAAATACTCTAAAATAAATAAATAAATAAATAAATAAATAAATAAATAAATAAATAAATAAATATTTGGCACATCAGCATCAAGCCTGTGACATTATTCTAATATCACTGCATCTTTTTCAGCTGAGAAATCACAAGGATCTCAAAATCGTCCAGAATGATTAACAGAGGATGTGACTCTGTATGTACAGTATTGTGTCCAGGCACAGGGAATAATGGGTCACACAGTGGGTGGTTCCTTTGAAGCATATGGCATCTGCTGGCATGGCTAATATGCAAGCCAGTTCTGAAGGGAAACCGGCTTGCCCATCTCCAGGCATATAAATGTCTGCAGCAGAAACTCAAGGGCATCTGAAGTTCCATTTATGTACGGCACTCTGCACCCAACATGGCCTTAGTACTGCTGTACTTTAATATCAGTATAAAGGTTACTTGCTTAATGCTGATGCGGCTTGTGAATGTCTAATTTGATTACCTTGAAGTATAAATGTAAGGCCGTGCCATTACTGTTGCAAAATGTAAGGAGTGGCAGGCAATGACAGAACTTGATGAAGTTACTTTTTCAGATTATAGTTCCCAGAATACTCAGACAGTAACTGTGCTAGCTAGAGGGCTTTGGGGTTGCAATTAAAAAAAGAGAACCCTTTTCCAAGGTCAGTGTCTGATTGCAGGATACCTTAATAATAGTTTTGTGCCGTCAAGTCAATTCTGACATACAGAGAGACTTTTCAGTGTTTTGAAAGTGCTCAGAAGGGGTTCAACCTTCCTTTCTTCTGGGGGCATCCCAGGACTGAGCAACTTCCCAAACCTTCAGTCTTCTTCTGGGATGCACAGTGAGGAATTGAGTTGCCAGCCTCTAGAAACTTAACGAACAGAGCTAGCCAGTCACTCAAAGGTTTACTTTGCTTCTGTCTAATGTACCTGCTTCCGTCAAAGTTGTATTGCCTCTTTTGTTTTCCTAGTGGTTTTATTTGAAAATGAATCATGCATTTATGTATTTTGGGCTTCCTTGGCACAGAAAAGGCCACGTGAAACTGTCAAGTGAGACTCTAAAATTACATGGTGGGCCATTTAATCAAAGTCAACATTGGTTCATTTTGAATACTTATCATTCTCTGTAGGGAGATACATTCTATATCAAATTAACACTAGAAAAATAAATACCCATACTTCCTTGGAGGTGTGTCCCTTTAAGGTCAATGGGACTTACTTCTGAGTATACATGCAGAAATTTGGGTGGGATACCCCATAAACACAGTAGCTATGGACCTGTATCATATTGCATCACACACATTGCATCACCACTCTTGCTGCTGTTGCTGCCAGTGCCACCTGCTGTAGAACACCCTACCGTCCTTAAAACTTAACCACAAAGGTTATTGTTGTTAACATCTGTCTATTTGGCTGAGTGAAAGAAGGCCCTTGACTTAGCTGTTGAGATGCTCCAGAATGTTGAAAAACTGTCCAAATGGAAGATAGGCACAAAATGACACACACACACACACACACACACACACACACACACACACACACACACACACGTTGGTGTTGGGAGCAATGTGGTTTAAAAGCAGGGCTGTACTACAGAAGTGTTGGTGAAATGTTAGATGGCAACTGCAAAGGTGCGTCTTAACCTGCTGTTCTGAAGTAGTGTGAATTAGGAGTGTGGAAGGAAAGATAAAGGAGGGATAGCCATATAGAACGTACACCCACGGAAAATGTTTCACGAATTGACACAGGTCTTCACTTGTATATTCCTATGGATCAAAGCTCCCTTCAACGAAAGAGCAACTCAAAAAACTAGCTGGAGAAATGTTGGCTCATGTTGAGACATTCATCTAAAATGTTAATTAGGACATATTTTGATACATTCAATTCCTTGCCGGTTACTATGATAGGCTCTCACAGTTGTTGCTACCGCCAAATGTGTTAAAAGAAGGCATTTGTTTTTGAAAAGGCTTGTAAAACCTGTCAACATTTGCACGTCAGTTGGAGGACAGTTGTGTGTGCGCGGCAATTCAAAGCCGTCTGCTTGATGTCTGGCTTGGAGTGGGCACTGCCTTGAGACGTGTCCAAATCCTTCATAAGGTTTGGATTTTTTCACTGCCAACGGTATACAAATGCACGCCTTTTTGGCATCCACCATGTATGGATAGGATGGCGGTGTATAAACCAGCCCATCTCCTTCTTCAGGTGCAGGAAAGAATATGTGGTGTATTATGAATGAAAGGTGTTTTACGGGTTGCCTGTGGAAGCTCAATGCAGGCTTTCTTCCTGGCATATGAAAAATGTAACCAAAAGGCCCACCTGCTGCCAGCGCGAGTCATAGCTTGGCTTTTTCATATTGTTATACTGGAACTGGCGGATGCTGTGAGTTTAAAAAACGGCAGCGGCTGGAGGAGGGCAGGACTGAATGAGGGCGAGGGCCTTGTTCTGCCTGCTCTCGCATCCACAACAATACGAAGCAAGGAGGAACACTTGAGAGGGAGTAGCAATTCTCAGGCCCATGGACCTTTTATGTCTTTTTGAAAACTATTCATTTATCAAGGCCATCTAAGCACTGCAGAGGGTTTGGCAGCTGAATGTATTGCCTATCACATTTTGTCACATGTGATGATTGAGAACCTTGTGGCAGAACACAACACTCTAATTTTTTTTCATGTACGAGGTAGGAGGACTGTGTACATCACTTTTAGGGGGGAATTATGATTTGTATTATGAAATGCTTATCAAGTGTTTCCCCCCCCTCCACCCCTTCTTTCTCCAAGATTAGTTTAGTTTTAATTAAGTAAACCTTTCTCAGGAGAAAGCTCCCCGACTCTTCTTCATACCCAGAGGCGATCATACTTGTTGTTTTTAATTATTTTTCACTGTTACCCAAACTGCTTTGGGTACTCCTGCCCAATTAAATCAAAGGCACGGGGATCCTCATACACAATATGTTTAATATTTAATTTTAATTAAATTAATTAAATTGTTTATTTAATTTTACGTCGCATTATTGTGCACCAAGTAATGCAAAATTTATGATAGGGTGAATTTTGCAAAGGGGTGGGATAGGGTGTGTGTGTGTGTGTGTGTGTGTGTGTGTGTGTGTGTGTGTGTGTGTGTGTTTGTGTGCTGGAGAGGAAGCTTTCAAATAAGCTAATCAGAGTCGGCAAAAGAGCCTTCTGTATCATTTCCTTGGGGAATAAGCAACCAAACAGGAGGAAATAACAAAAATCGCAAGTTGTTTGGATAAAAATAGGTGGCTGCGCAGCACCGACAGCAGTTTGTTTTGCGCGAGTTATCTTGCCACCCTGACTTGCAGCTATTACAATAGTCACAATGCTACTTCCTGAATTAAGCAGGTAATCAAGTCAACCCAAGTAAAACTAGCATTTCAGCTTTGTTTCCTCCTTGCAGAAGATCGAGGACGACAAATGTATTACTGTCATTACAGGCAAACACTGGCAGCTCCCATTGAGCTCTGCTGCCTGGGATCAGTTACCACTGTTTTCCATGCCGTTTCTTCTCTTTTGTACTTGAATTAATAAAAGGAACTTTGACTAACTTCTTGGGTTTGTGCTGGATATAAAATGTGTTGAGTAAATAAAAGAATCCATTGAGTTTCTTTCCTTATCAGGCTTTGTTTGTCTTGGTTTTTATCGCACTCAACAAGAACCAACAGCAGCAGCAGCAACAGAAGAAGAAGAAGAAGAAGAAGAAGAAGAAGAAGAAGAAGAAGAAGAAGAAGAAGAAGAAGAAGAAGAAGAAGAAGAAGAAGAATTGCTTGAGGTCAACATGATTAGACTTCTTTCATGTTTGTATCTCTCTCTCTCTCTCTCTCTCTCTCTCTCTCTCTCTCTCTCTCTCTCTGTGTGTGTGTGTGTGTGTGTGTGTGTGTATTGGTGAGCAGGGATTTCATTTTAATAAGCAAGTTTTCAGTTTTCATTTTAGATATTACATCATAAATTTTCCAAAGTTTGGTTTTATGCCTCATGATCTATGATACCATATGGTGATAGGAACATAACATATCATAACATGAATTACTGCTCACTTCAGTATCTCTCGCAACATATGGATCTATATCTTTAGTTATATGAAAGGGGATTTCATATAACATTAATCTATGTTATTGCAGGAAGCCATTCAAACAGACTGTAAATACATCCATTTGTGGTGCTGCATTTTTTTCCATAATTTGGATGGAGGATGTTGTTGAAATTCATTCCTAAGATAAGAGAGCAGACAAGTGTGTGCACAGAGGCATACACATATGTGGAGATCCAGAGACATACATCTACAAAAAATATGAAACATTAGGATCTGATCCTGCAGGATGAGCGATGCCGCTCTCTAAATTCAACAGCACCTAGTGGCAATCTCAACCATAAAGGTTGATAGAGCTGCTGTCTTGTGATTTTACCTGTTATGCTTCCACATGCATCTATATCCTAGCAGATATTTCCTTAGTCTTTTTACTATTTTTGCCCTCCAAGGTTCAGTTCTCTCTGCCCATTTTGGAACTCTGCCAAATGAACCATATGCTCTTTGTAATCTACATGAATTTTTACTGATCTTATTGGTTATTTTCCCGCCTCACACATAACACTTGTCTTGACTCCGTATGCACAGTAATCAAATCCATCACCATCTTTTCTCCCTTCCTGAAGGCATGGTTTGTTTTTGTTTGGGCTTTTTCCAAGGGGTGGCCTTTAGTTTTTCAGGGCTTCCCAGTGGAAGTTCGTATCTTCATTCACAGACTCCCTACTAGAAGCTTTCAATGAAGTTTTTAGTTTACAAACAAACAACAATAACAACTCCAAAAAGAAGCAACAGCAGTGCAATTCTCTCTCTCTCTCTCTCTCTCTCTCTCTCTCTCTCTCTCTCTCTCTCTCACACACACACACACACACACACACACACACACACACACACACACACACACACACACACACACACACACACACACACACACACACCACAAACTGAAATACAGCACCAAAGATTTCTTGAGCAGGAGCAGTTTTGATAGAAATAGATTTTTAAATGAAATTTTTATTATGGCCCCATTATTCTTTGTGACCAAGAAGGACCAAATGGAAGAAAGAGAAGTGGACATTTCCCCACATCTGAAAAAGCCCTTCTTCTAAATCATTTGCCCCTTTCAGTATCCCCAAAGTATTATCAGCTAGCTGGATAACTCAGTAGTTTAGGTATCTGACTTTGGAGCCAGAAACTGTTAGCTCAGTTCCCCACCATGCCTCCTGGGAATAAAGCCAGCCTATAATGCCTTGGGCCTCACAGCTCGGCTTTACTTACAGAGAAGAAGGTGCACCTTCAGAAGAGAGTAAATCACTTGGTACTCTCTTGCTGGAAAATCCCGAAAAAGGTCACCGTAAGTCAGAACTGACTTGATGGCACACAGTCATTCTTCTTATTAAAGGCATTCTTGTACAGCCGCTCCAACATGTCTGCTGTTAATTATGATATTAGCAAAATGTTAAGATGACAGTACTGTGTTTTTTTTAGTTATATGGAAATAACTTGTTTTAAGCTTTGTCTGTGGGACCTCCTTTGGAATAAACACATACAAGTTGCAGCTATAGGCTTCATATGTTCTTCTTCTCCATGGTTTCATAGATGCCCTAAGCACATCCGATTTCGACTGATTTTGGAAGCTAAGCAGGGTCAGCCCTGGTTAGTACTTGGATGGGAGACCACCAAGGAATACCAGGTGCTGTAGGTGCCTCGAGTAGGAATTGGCAAACCACTCCAGTATTCCTGCCAAGAAAACTCAATGGACGTGGGGTCACAAAGAGTCGGTCACAACTGTAACGACACACACACACACACACACACACACACACACACACACACACACACACACACACACACACACACACACACACACACACACACACACACACAGGTCCTGAATATAGCACTTCAAAGATAAAACCCTCTTGTAACTAAGCAGCTTTGGCTATTTTCTGAGTGACAGCCCTGTCACTCAGCAACCTCCTGAAGTTTTTCAGTGGCAGGCAGTGGCTTAGTATGCTGGCAGTATAGATGGCAAGTATTTCATGGGTAGAAGCCTCCATATGGAACAAAATGGCTGACTACATAATGATGGCTTTTATTATCTTGACAAAATAATGAAATTTGTTGTTTTCCCCTGTCTCCTTCCTGACAATGCCCATTTCCCAGATTTAATTGTTAAGAATTGATAAAGTCTAGTCCATTACTTATTTTTAAGTAAGTGACAGTGAGACGAACATAAATACATATCATTTCACATAGATTATTCATATTATAATAAACAATGGCTCACCCCTGAGGAGGGACTGCTCAAAACCCAATCTTTCTTCAACATTATAGATATTCATAGGGCACTAGTTGTGTTTCAGCAGATTAAATATTATCATAAAAACAGCTGATGGTGCATTAAATTAAAAAATCTGATTAGGGTAGACTTTACAGAAGGCTTTTCAAGACTAATGCAATTATCCAGTGTGCCTAAACAGTGGGTTTAAACCAGCAGCACTTGCCAGAAAGGTTCCCCCCCCTTGAAAAAATTAATGGGAGGACAATTCAGGATCAAACCAGATTAGTGATCATACAATATCTGGCAAGGTCTTAATTGTAAATACAGGTGGAAGATGGAGAAATAATTTGTTTCTCCATCTGAGCTCTCTGTATTTTCAAAATTGCAACTAATGAAGGTTCATGTGGCCAGCGTGGTGTAAATTTATCAAAGGGTAGGGTAGGGCAACTCAGGCTTTCACATGCCTCTAATCTACAGGAAAATTCATTCTGTATATATTCACCTCAAAATCACATCTGGATGTAACTCCACAATGACCGGAGAAACATAAAATCAAAGCATTTGAAAGTGAGAGCAGGCTTTCAACTATAAGTGAAGCAGATGGAATATTTGTATACAGGAGCTATTTTTCATACCCTTCTCTGTGCAATTGAATACAATGGTAATCAAACTGAGTAACATTGTATATATTCCTTATCTTTCTATATCGGTTTTAGAGATAGGGACAAACCAGAAAAATGGTGATTTGTTTTGAATCATGATTCATCAAGGTCAAAGCATTACAAAAAGAGAGAAGAATTTATGATTTTTTTTCTGATGAAATCGACAATTTGATTCATAAATTCATTTTTTTAATTTTTAAACCCCCCCCCCCAATGGCTCCAAGGCACCTAGAGACACCAGGTTTGCAGGGAAGCCTCCCATGATTCCCCTCCACAATTTCTTCAAGTTCGGTGAAGTTTGGGTTTCAGATGGTCAAGTTATACCCCCACAAACTGTTTCCCTTAGGAAAGTGCCCTTTAGCAATTGGCTTGAGGAAAACCAATGTTCACCAAACTTTAGAGATTGTAGAGGAGAGTTGAGGGAGGCTCCTCTTCAAGTTTAGTGTCTCTTGGTACCTTGGGGGTGGGGTGGGACTTTTCTGAGGAGACCTCTTTGTGGGTGTGTAACTCCGAAACCGAGCTGCTTAGATGCCCTAAGCACATCCGATCTCACTTGATTTCGGAAGGTAAGCAGGGTCGGCCCTGGTAAGTACTTGGATGGGAGACCACCAGGGAATAACAGGTGCTGTAGACACCTGGAGTAGGAACTGGCAAGCCACTCCAGTACTCCTGCCCAAGAAAACTCCATGGACATGGAGTCATGAAGGGTTGGTCATGACTGTAACAACACAACACACACACACACACACACACACACACACACACACACACACACACACACACACACACACACACACACATGTTAAAAATGAAAAACAAAACAAAACAATTTAAAAAAATTTAAAAACACACATTAAAGTTAAAAACGTATTTTTAAATTAATTAAAATGTTTACAGAAAGGAACAGAACAAAAGGAAAAATGAAATGAAACACTATTTTACCGTTTTGTGCCCATCCCTAGATCTGATAGCTGTTGTGAGTTTTTCGGGCTGTTTGGCTGTGGTCTGGAAGTTTTTCTTCCTGATGTTTCTCCAGACTTTGAGAGATATTTCACCCCAGAGCACAGAGAGAACTCCTAGTTCTCTGAGCTCCTTGCCCTCTGAAGATGCCGGCCACAGAGTCTGGTGAAGCAACAGGAAGAAAAACTTCCTGAACACGGCCAAACAGCCTGAAAAACTCACAACAACTATTTGAGGAATAACTTATTTTTAAATACAAATTTTATTTATTTATTTATTTATTTATTTATTTATTTATTTATTTATTTATTTATTTATTTATTTATTGGATTTCTATACCACCCATCTGACAGTGAGGTCACGGCACTTCTGCAGAAGTGTAACAAATGTACTTCTCAGAGACATGCCATATTTTGTTTGTTTGTTTTAAGGATGATGTTAAGGATGAAGACTTGGCAAGTTAGCAAGTAAGATACTCTTCAGCAAAAAATAGACACTGGCCAAGTGGAGCTAAAGGTCACCAGTCCCAAGGATGGAGAAAAGTACACCTGTGAAAGTTTGCAAGACTGGACAGCTTAGGGGCAAGTATAGTGACTTCTGACACACATAAATGCAGCAAAAAGTGCCATCCCTAAAGAGATTCTATTCCTGTGCATGCTCAAATGTGTCCCGGGACAAAAAGAAACAGCATGAAAAATAACATTGGCGCAGGGAAGGAAGGGAGGCAGAATGACTGGGATGGGGAATACGATGGGAGTCTCTGAGTTTAACCTTTGTAAAGCTAAATGAATACCAAGGTGGAGAGAGAAAATGAGAACGAGAGCAAGAAAGCATGAAGGAAGAATATGGAAGGTAGAAGAGAAGAATGAGATTATGCTTCCTAATTCAGTTGAAGCCGGGTGCATTTGATGGTGTGTAATGTATACATATGCGAGACACCACCGTCAGATTCAGAACAAAGCGAGACGCCACCTTCAGGGCAATGGAAGGTGGTCTCTCAATTCATTTAATTTCTCATTTCAGAATCACTGTGATCAATGTTCACACAAAGTTATGACCTGTGCATGCCTTCAGACAAACAATAACCAACCCCAAGCCCTGCACTTGGAGTTGTCTTTTTGACCTCTGAATGGGGACTCTTGCTCATACATTATCCCCCTCATCGACCAAGGCAAACAACCAGTGCTTTATTTCACAATCTTGCTATCATTTTGCCATGGCCAAGGGCTGCCTTCACAATGTCCTTTTAAAAATAAGATTTTGTATATGTATGTGTGGCTTATTTATTTGAAACACTGAGTGATGTATGTGAGGACAGCCATGCATGTATGTGCAGGAGAGGCCATGTGTGTGTGTCTAGATCATAAATCCATATCACACATTCTTTCTTATCTGTGATAAAGAAAGAATTTATATGAAAAGCTGGATATCATAATTGGTGACTTACTGAAGTTGCTTAAATTAGTAAAATAAACCCCAGTGATACCTTATCAGGCAGAAGGCAAAAATAAGGTTGTCAATGCCATATGATCACCTGGCAGATATCAGTCATCACATAGAGGTGAAGTATACACTGGAGTTTTTTAGTCGTGACCCAGATACCACTTAGGGTATTGGTGATTTGATCATGTAAGTGATCACCCCCTTCAAGACATATGGGTTGATGACAGAAATGCTGAGAGACATCACAATGACCTCAAGGGAGCATGTGAGTTATGTTAATTCACGGTACAGTAATATTTACTTTTGCATTGGCATTAACCTTGTGTTATAAATCAGTCTAGGAGGAGGGAAATGTGTTCAGGGAGACTGTTAAAGCCAAATGCCTCCTCTCAACTCATCATGATAGCCTCTGGGAAATGATCTGCTTTATTCATGGCCTTCAGAAACTTAGAGTCTGCCAGCACAGGCATTTGTCCTGCTGTTAGGTGAACTGATGGGTTGGGATGGCCTTTGTCACAGTCTGTACAAAGTAAAACAAATCAGGGAAATACACATTACCATGTTCACATTTTTACTTACAATACATCTAAAACTTTATACATTGTTCACCAAGAGAATATTGATCTAGTGGGTCTTAGTCCACAACTGTATTTGTATCTTCTTGTATTTCACCACAGGGGAGAACCATCTTCATGTTTTGATGTTCCACTTGCATTGTTCCATCAGCCATAACACTTAGAAGTGCTCTGATTGTAATGTGCTTGATTTCTGGTATGAACGTTTGGTCATAATGTTGTTGTGCATCTCTAGATCTTGATCATGCATTTTCTTAAAGGTCAACTTTCATTCTACTCCCCCCCCCTTCTGGATGGTACCTCCATTGCTTTTCAGGCTTTATTCTTGTAGCATGCATACAGTTCTTCCCTGACCCCCTCCTTGCATTTGTTGGTTTCGTCTTTGGGAAAGTCATTAATTTCTTCTCATAGTATTTATTTATTTATTCACTGCCCATTTGGCCATAGTATGAGTTCCATGGCTTCGTCTTGACTTGTGAATAGGATGATTGTGGTGCTGGCAAGCCTTTGGTTGAGGGGCCATCTTCCAACTTCTTCTGTAACTTCTTGTTTGGCTATTTCCTCTTGAACTATGCTTCTTTCTGATTGAAAAGCTTTGTCTGAATCTACAACTACCGTTCAACTTTTAGCATCAGCATGCCACTATTCCTCCATGATCTCTGTGTTGTGGATCAGCACCATTGTTTCTCGTCTCTTTTCCTTCAGAAAATTCTGAGAGCAAAAGGAGAGAGAACTGTACAAGGAATGCACATATTAAGGTAATGCAGTGTCAGTACAGGTGTGCAGGAGGGCAAGACCTTGAACTATAATGATGCCTTTGTATTAGAGACTTCTGGATACTTTATTTTCTGCAGGTGTCTTGGCTCTGGCACATTATAAAGGCATGAAACACATTTTGGGGTTTGCTTGTTTCTTTAGTAACCTTCAATTTGGGTTGAATGTGTGTTACTGCCGTTGTGTTATTGGATTTATACATTCAAAGCTTTGCAAAGTTTATTATGTTTTCAGTGCTCATTTAAAAGACAACCCCTAGAACTAAGATAATGCTACAGGTACATGGGCTCCCACATTCATCAACGCAGATTGTTCTGCTGGTCTTAAAGGCTTGGTATCCCTTGTCCTTGTGAAATATTCTGGAATGTACAGTAAGTGTAGGTTTTGAACATTGTTTTACTAAGAGCGCACCCATGCCAGTGTTCATATGGCATTTTATTCATAGCTTTAGTTTACTTCGTAGATGGTTTTGAGAGTAGGTGGCTGTAGAAGCTGCTTCATCCCAGTATCTTGTAGGTAGTTGTGCATGTTTCAGCATACATCTTGTCATTTATAAAAGAACATGATTCTTCATTTTGTAGTATCATTCCACTTTGAGTTCTAATACACTTTGGTGTGTTCTTTGCTCATGGAGATAACTGATGTATTGTTCCAGATATGTACTCCCCCTGTGTTATCCCATCAAAGTGGGATTTTATGCTTCATCTTCTGGCTGCATCTCCTCATATACTGTGTGCCACAGGCTAAGTGGGAGACTTTGCTCTTCTCAGGAAAAAATGTTTCTGCTGTCTAGTCCCATAACTCTTCCTACTTTAGTCCTATGGGTGGGAAGCCAATCCCTCAACAGAGGGCTTAACAGTCAACTCTGGTGTCATTGGTTATTAATGTCAATGTGATAACATTTTCTTTTCATATGCATGACTTTGTGAAAAGTGCCATATGAATCTTTTCTCAATTTGCTGCAAAATATTAACATGGCTATCCCTATGGAGGTAGAATATAATGTTGGCATATGGTGTACCACTGATGGATAGTTGCAGCATGAGACACAGGCTTAGTTGCCTAGTTTATAGAGTCACACTACAGTGGACCTGCAGTAGCATGGCAGAGGATAAGTATAACCCTCTCTCTTTTAATAGAGTCTCTTGCCTGAATGCTATTGACAGCATGAACTCTTTGGGCAAAGTGCCCTCCTGAAGTCATTCCTATTGAGCAATTGATTATAAAAAGCCACCAGATAGATAGATAGATAGATAGATAGATAGATAGATAAGGCAATGCAGGGGCAAAATTATGAAAGCAAGATCTTTGGATGAATTACTATATTTTTCTATCTATAAGATGCCCCTATGTATAAGACGACCTCCACCTTTCCAACCCAAAATTACAGTTTTGCAACTGTGCAGTTCTCTCCTTGGTTACTTCCACGGATAAGACAACCCACAATTTTTACTCTAACAATTTTAGACAATAATATAGCCTTATTTACAGAAAATATACAAAAGCTGCTGCTGGCTTTCTATCATTGTGCAATTGAGAGTGTGCTTACTTACGGGTTATGTGTGTGGTATGGAAGTTGTACCCATCAGGATAGGACAGTGTTGCACAGAATCATTAGAATTGCAGAGAGTATTTTGGGCTGTTCACTCCCCACACTAGAACAGATTTATACTACAAGGTGCCACTGTAAAGCATTAGATATATTAAGAGATCCATCACATCCTGGTCATCGCCTCTTTGAGTTGCTGCCATCGGGACGGAGATATAGAGTACTGAGGGCAAGAACAAACCGTCTCAAAAATAGCTTTTTTTTAGAGCAATATTGTCCTTAAACGGAAATTCTGGACTTTGAAGTCAGCTTATTTTATATGTCATATTTTATGTGTTGTAGCTGTTTTGAAATCTATGTGGAATGTTTTAAATGAGTTGAATATAGCAACCATGAAATTTCGTTGTTCCTGCAAGGGGGCAATGACAATAAAGATTCTTATTCTTAGTCTTATTCTTCTTAAATACTGTATATACTGTACATATTCATGAAGCAGGTCATCACGAAAGTCTTAAAAAGTCTGAGGTGTCAATGCCGTTTTAATTTTTTTTAATTTTAAAAAATCCAATCTCAGATTTCTTATAATATTCATTTCCCCCCTCCCCCAACAAAAAGGCCATCTTATAACTGCAACTTAAATTTTTAACCACAAACACAATTTTCGCAATTTTCTACAGTGATTATATTGGCTTTACCATTATATATTCACTGAAAATATACCAACCATTTCTCTTTTGTCTCCTCTTTTTAAACACCCATGCCTTCTATTGCTTTAAACATTCAAATATATTAGATTGAATATATTCATACAAATAATCATTCCAACTTTCTAAGCTCCATTTTGAGTTCTCCTTCTATCCATATGTTATCACTTGCATGTGCAGCTAATAACATTGCTTTAAAAGTATTCTGATTTTGTTTTTCAATTCTATTGTTTCCCAGTATAGCCATAAATAATAGATCTCATCTATATTTAGCTTAACTTTGCATACCCCGTACCTTTCCCCCAAAAGTTATAACCTTGGGCACTCCCACCATAAGTGGGAGTATCGCCCTTCTTTTGCCTTACAATGTCAACAATTGGGTTTCATCCCTTTAATCATGTATGCCAACTGGGCAATTGTTCTATACCACTTCCATAATAACTTCCTTTTGAGTTCTCTATACCTTTCTAACTTCATTTTCTTCACATTCACCTTTAACTTAACATCCTCAAAAGTTATTTGTTTTTCTTTATTCCATTTGTTATTTAATGTTCTGAACATGAAATCCTTATCTTTCACCATTTCAAGATAGGTTTTCCCTGCCAATCCTTTCTTTATTCCATCCGCATATAATATGTGTTCTAAATTATTGTCTTCCCTTTAAATGGCTTGTTTCTATTTGTTTTGTTTAATTAAATGATATAGTCCCATTAAATTTATCCAGTGTCTTTTTTCCATTTTTTGACTCAAGTCCTGAAATGATACCAAATACCCTTGATAATTAAACATATTCTTAATTCTAATTATACCTCCCTCCTTAAGGTCTTTCCAAAATTTCTGATTCATCTCCTTCTCTCAAATGTGGAGTCCACTTCAAATTTTGAGGCATTAATGTCCTTTGCCATCTCTTCCAAACATTCAATACTATTTTCCTTGGGCCTATCGCTTGTCTTATCTCCTTTCTCAGGTCTCTGGTATAAATTCCATAGCTACCTGTTCCCTTATTAACAGCTGTTTCAAATCGTATCCACTTATCTTCTTTCCTCCGTTCCATCTCCATCAATGCTTTCAGTTGAAATGCATCATAATAAGCCTGTAAGTATGGGAGTCCCAAGCCTAAATCATTTTGGGGCATGTATACCTACCAACATTTTTTGAAATCCTTGCTTTTTTTCTGCCAAACACCCAGTTTTTTTTAAATATTTTCATCCCATTTCCCCATATCTTTTTGATCTAATTCTATTGGGAGTATCTGGAATAATTATAACACTTTTGGTAATATAAACATTTTTACTGCTCTAATTTTCCCTAAGATTTTTACTTTTTCATTCCTTTATTTTTCTTGATATTTTTAACCAAACCTTATTATAATTAATTTTTGTAACCTCTCTATATTTCTATCAAGAATATACTCCTAAATATTTCATTTTACTAACTTCTGATTTGATCCCCATTAGAGTTAATAGATCTCTTTTAATTTTCCTATCTACATTGAAAACCATAATTTCAGTTTTCTTAATATTAATTCCTAACCCCGAGCTTAATTTAAAATCCTCTAAAATAATTAACAGTTCTCTTATTGCTTGTGTAATGGGTTACTTAATATCAACAGAATATCATCTGCAAAGAGATTTATCTTAAGTTCTTCCTTTTCTATTCTAAATCCATGCATTCTGCCACTATTTCGGGTCATATCTGCTAAGGGTTCTATTGCTAATGCAAATAACATCAGTGATATCGGGCAACCTTGCTTTATTCCTTTTTGGGTTAGAACAGGCGTGTCCATACTTTGGCCCTCCAGATGTTTTGAACTGCAAGTCCCACAGTCCTTTGTCATTGGCAATCTAAGCTTAGAATTCTGGGAACTATGGTCCAAAACATCAGGACGGCAGAAGTTTGCACATGCCTGGGTTAGAATTTCTCTAGAATGTCCATCGTTTATTCTAATAACTGCTTTACCACCCCTGGTAATCCCAACTCAATGCCTATCGGAACATCTGTCCTACAAAACAGCTATCTGCCCTGTCCGTTCTTCACAGATCAGGATGTTGAAAACAATAAAACCATGAGAGGTAAAAAGGGTGATTATGAAGAACTGAACTTTTCTCAGATGTAGTCACTTAACTTCCAGCAGACATTCACCGGGTGTCTTCCCTTGAAGTCATTAATAAGTAAAAACAGAACTGTTCAAAGCTGCTTTTTTAAAAGCTATTGTACCTGTGGTGTCTAAAGACATTTTTTTATTTATCTAAAGATAGGTTAGTTAGTAAATGGGGTTATTAATTGCTTGATTTCTTATTTGTGGATCTGAATTTGCACTGTATATGGTTTGTAATTTTTTTTCTTTGTTGGTATGCTTCGTTGTGAACCATCTACGGAGTGTGTTGTGTTATGTGGTGGCACATAAATCTGGAAACGAGTTCATCCCATTTTAATTCTACTGAGAACAGTGGGGCTGTTTGGTCATGATTAGCTATGTGAGCTGTTTTCAAACAAATGTGTAAAACCAGGCCAAACTGTGTGCAAAGACAATCAAGGATATGGAAGGAGGGAAGAGGAACTCAAAATAATACAGTTGACCAATCTGTTGTTACCAAAGGAGAAGGTGAACAACAGCTGATCCCCCTGATAAAGCCCAATATCTCCCCTAAATGCTCCAACCACTAAGGTATTGGTGAGGGTACACAAGGGATCACCGTGCAGTGAAATACATCGACTTGTGGCTGGCCATTTCGCTAAGCTGCAAAGCGAAGAGAAAGACTTGTGTTGCTGATTATACCGACTTTTTGTGTTTTGTAATATCCTTCTTGTTCTTTCCGCTGTCACTCAGCTTAGCTGACCAAATTTTTCTAAAAAGCGTATCATACTTTTAGGACTGAATGTGTGCATGTCCTGGTGGAAAGAGGATTGTTGTCGGGGCTTGAAGTGGAAAGGTGTCACAATGGTGATGCTGAACAGTCCTCCTCAAGTCACAACTGCTTGCATTCTTCTCTGTCCATTTGATAGCTTCCCCAATTGAGGTTCTGAAAATGCACATTTAATATGGTTGACCCAAGGGCAGAATAGGTTGAAATTTCTCCCAATACAGTAGAGGATGGTGTACCGCTAATCTGTACATTAAGGTACAACCTTGTTGCTCCCATTAATTTGAAAAAGAGAAATATTTAAGACAGCTGGAGTTCAGCAGTTAACTTTTGGTAGTTGCTATAACATTTTGGATGAAAGTTGGGAAAGAGATGAGCCAATGGCCAAAGACATTTTGCGAAGTGAAGAGCGTAGGAGCATCACAGCAGGTAAAACAACTTCTGTCTACCTTAATATTGCTCATTCTGATTGGCTGCCAGGGTGGCCTTCTCTACTGGATCTGTGAGAGAAGCCTAACCTAGGGGTCAAGGACAGATCACAGAGCTCACAAAGTTCTCTCCACCCCATGTTCCTCAGGATGAAATTTCATTTCATTTCCATGTTAAGATCTCTATTAAACAGACCATCAAATAGATTGGGGTTATGCAAACAGCTGTGACCTGATGGCAACTGTGCAGCACCAACATAGTGTAAGCTGTCAACTCAAAGCCCACACAACAATTTTCTTTCCACAGTCACAATCACACACACACACACACACACACACACACACACACACACATTCAATCCTAAAAGTGCAACAAAAAGTCAGACACATTTGATTTCTTTCAGAAAAAAAAAGAATAGGATTTCAATAAAATCCATTTTTCTTTTCTTAGGGAAAGAATAGTACAAAGGCAGGGAAGTCTTTGGATTTATAAAATAGCAGCACATCTAGATTGTTTATAAATGAAAATGGAGACATCTGCATTTCCATAAACAAGTATGTAAGTAAATTTCACAAAATAAGGCATTTAAGAGATTTGCATAAAATTGCACGGGGAATTTTTATCTTAAAACATATATAATGTTTAAAGGGTCTTCAGACTCAGAAAAATCTGTTTCCCCTAAACATTTAAAATTTTGTACTGACATATATTCTTAATATTTTTAATTGGAAAATAAGTAATCTGGATTGAGTTTTTATCCTATTGCCTACTAGGGATGGAAGGTCAAGGAGACTTCAAATTGGGAAGGTTGAAGTTATTTGAATACACCCATCATGCAGTTTCAAGTAAACTGCAAAACTACAGAGTTGATGAAAAAACTGATAATGGGAAATATCAGTCTTTGGATGATAATGTGCCAAATCTTCCAATCAATTGATTTATACAAAAATATTGATCCAGGCTGGGTTCATAATGAATCAGGACAAGAGGTCGAAACTGTTGAGTTACAAAGCATCCTATGTATGTGGTGGAGAGTAGATGGGTACTAGAGATGGGGAAAAAACACCAAAATGGTGATTCATCAAATACTCCACCTGTGAACCAATGAATGGATGAACTGGTTCATTGGTATGTAGTTGTTTTAATTAGTCCATCACTATCGCACCCGCTGTTGCCTTCCTACCTTTGTTGCCACAACCCCTGGTGTTCAGCTGCTGTTGCTGCCATTATTACCATCTTGGACAAGATGGTTGCTCGGTTCTCCTTAGGATCTAAGGAAAACTGAGCTGCCCTCTTCCAAGATGGTGGTGGTAGTTTTCCTTAGGGCAATGGGAAGCTGCTGTGTCAGTCCCCTTGTCATGGTCGGACCACCTCCTTTTGAAATGCAGCCTTACAGTGGCACCTCCTCTCTGCAGGGAGCCTGGACCCATTAAGATGGTCCACCCATGTAGACTTAGGGATCCTTTGTGATTTCAGGAGGTCATGCATGGAATTCCCGATGAACTGGTTGGCATGCCTGTTGGTGCTTTGGTAGAAGGGTGGTATTCCTCTGCCTCCAGAGCAATTGACATGCTCGCTCCTGAAAGCACCGTTTGCTGCCGGGTCCATGGAACACCTTGGTTTAACCAGGACCTTTCGGCCCTAAAGTGGAATAGAAGGAGGCTAGAGAGCATTTGGAGGCAGGCCCCAATGGTAGCTAATTTAGCTGCCATCAAGATCATGTTGACTATCTACTCAGCTAAGATTAGAACTTCAAGAAGATCTCACTTCACTATCTGGATAAGCGAAGCACAAACCCATCAGACTCAGCTTTTCCGTATAGTCCGCAATCTATCCAGGATTGGTTGCAATGACAGGCCTCCCTCTAGTATTTCCTGCAACCAATCTGTGGCATTTTAAAAATATAAAGTGGAGGCCATCTGCCGGGACCTAGACCTTCAGTTGACAGCAGTAGATCGAGCAGAGACATCCAGTGCTCCGCCTTGCCCGGCCACTCTGACCATCTTTCAACCTGTGAATCATCTCAAGTGGACAGGGTCCTTGATCGTTGTCATGCCACCACGGCCACACTTGATCCTTGCCCATCCTGGTTTATAAAAGAGGCCAGGCTGGTCACCAATGAATGGGCCACAGCAATAATTAATGGGTCTCTCCAGGAGACCAGGGTTCCACCTGCCCTTAAGGAGACACTAATTAGGCCCATTCTGAAGAAGCCACAGCTGGCGGTGGAATAAATTGACAACTATAGGTCCGTCACTAATTTACCATTTATTAGCAAGGTTGTGGAGAGAGTGGTGGCCAACCAACTTCAGGGGCTCCTGGATGAAACTGACGCTCTTGATCCATTCCAGTCGGGGTTCAGGCCGCATTATGGAATGGAATCGGCATTGGTCACCCTGCATGGTGACCTTTTGAGGGAGGCTGACAAGGGCCTCAGCTATGGCAGAAGATGTGATCCCATTGCCAATGCTGGTTTATGATTCAGCTGCCAGTTCAGTCAGCTCCTGTATAAGGGATGGAAGGTGTGCAATTTTATCCTTGGTCTCAGGCAGCAAAGTATGTTGGGCAAGCCCTGCTACATAAAATCCAGTACAGGGTCCATGATTGAGAGAGTCACATAATGGTGTTTTAGAGGACACTAAGGCAGAGGGAGAATGCCTAGATGCCCTAAGCACATCCAATCTCGCCTGATTTCGGACGCTAAGCAGGGTCGGCCCTGCTCAGTACTTGGATGGGAGACCACCAGGGAATACCAGGTGCTGTAGGCACCTGGAGTAGGAACTGGCAAACCACTCCAGTATTCCTGCCGAGAAAACTCCATGGACATGGGGTCACGAAGGGTCGGTCAGGACTATAACAACACAACACAACACAACACAACACAACACAACACAACACAACACACACACACACACACACACACACACAAGTCAGAGGGAGAGGCATGTGTTCTTAAATGTTTTGAGTTCAGTATGTGAAGATAAATGGCTGGGTGCCTAGCCCTTTCTAGATTCAAATAGTAACACACTCTGGTCATTCTTTTAGAAACAAAACAATTTCATAATAATACAAATAACGAAGTAATTTGAGAAGATTGAGCAACTAATTCCAATCAATATGAAAAGGAAAGCAATGCTGACAGGAAGAGCAGGTACTAGAAGCAGGGGAACAGACCGCTAAGTAGGCCTCAGATACTGTCATTGGGAGAAGAATACACATAATCAGGCTGAGACTCAGCAAGTTTTGAAAAGCATAACAAAAGTATGCATTTTAGATCTAACAGCACTGCACAGTTCTGCACGGCAACATTGTGGTTGTTTTACTAGACAAGCATAATACCACAATTGATGGAGCTGTGCCATGGTCTCCTAAATGAACTGGAATAAGAGATTTAAAACAAGAGAGAAAGAAAGAAAGAAAGAAAGAAAGAAAGAAAGAAAGAAAGAAAGAAAGAAAGAAAGAAAGAAATGCTGTAGAAGGTAGCAAATAGTTACAGCTGGAGAATATGTAGTTTTGTGAAAATGTACAGTATTTTTCTGTGTATAAGACTATATTTTGTCTAAAACTGTTTGTTAAGCTAAATATTGATGGTTGTAAAACTATAATTCTGGGTTGGAAAAGTGAGGGTCATCTTATACATGGGGACGTCTTATAGACATAAAAATACAGTATTTTTAAATCCTCTGAAGAGCTATTTGGGCCCAGTTCTTGGGAATTCTTTTGCTCAGTTTCACCTTTTAGTCCCTAGCTAATAGAATAAGAAAATAACACTAAGGTGTTAGGTTTCCTGTTATAATCAAGGATAAGATAATGTAACTAAATGTCAACAACAATGAGTATATGACCGTTATTGGAGCCTCCTATGGTGGTCAAAATCATATAAAGAACAGCAACTGCAAATGTATATAGAATTAAATACTATGTTCAAATCATGTTTTTGGCTGACACAACAGAGAAAGCTTGGCTGGCTCCAACTGAATTCCCAAAATCCTTGGAATTCCCCTCCTTTCCCTGTAATGTAAAATATTCTGAGTTTTGATTTAGATGTTTCCTAAAATGTAGCCCAGTGGTTGGTACATTTGAGGGCAGCAAAGCTCTCCCACCTCCATGCTGTGCCTTACTTAAAAATATTTGAAACAAAGACTTTAAGGCATCATTTGCTGCTTCTTGTCTTCCCAGGCTATGTCCTGATGTGCTAGCATTAGTGGCCTGTGGATTTCTGAAACTCAGTGGAACAGAAATCTACTCAGACCAATGTAGTTTGCTCAGGCATAGATAACAGCCAAAAGCAAAAATCTTAAAAAAGAAATCAAGTGAATGAAATGACATGAGTTCTTTTTACTCCTCTGGTTTCCTGGAGCACACATGTGGACCAAGGCAGATTCCTGCTTAGGTGCCAGAAATAATGATTCAACCTCTTTATTATGAGTTTTTATTTATTTATTTATTTATTTATTTATTTATTTATTTATTTATTTATTTATTTATTTGACAGCTGAGATGCACTTTGCAGCTATTAAAAGGAAACTTGTTTCTTTCATTATTGCTGAAGTGCAATCTACAAAGATTCCAATATAGTTATTGGCCTTAGGGTACATAGACATGGTATTGTAGGAACTATATTTTGTAAACAATTTCTCACAGCGATGAAAAATGCTGAAATATTAATTTGGTCACAATTGGCAGGGAAGCAATTAAAAACACAAGCAAGCTGACTTCCTTCCTTCTTCTTCTTTTACATCTCAACCCCACCCCAGTTTATCCACAGTGTAGGAAGTAAATGTAAAACAATAGATCCCTCAGCTGCCCAGAATTCTAAGCTGAATTTGCCTTAAAGCTACAATATGGATTTAATTTATATGCAAATGTAAGCAATAAAAAAGGCAGGCACTGTCAAAATTACAGTATTTTTAGAAGATGCTGCTAAAGTGGCACGTAAATGGGTACTGTGATTTCAGTGTAGGAACTAATTATTATTGGTCACAGTGTTACCTCTTTCATTTAATCTCTCTCTCTCTCCCCCCTTTCTCTCTGTCTCTCTGTCTCTCTCTTTGACTCGTTTTCTTAACAAAGTGGAAATTACTTTCTTCAGAAGAAAGGGAGGATGGAAGGAAGGAAAAGGAGGGGGTGAGGTTGAGAAGGAAGCAAGAATATTGGGGAGTGGGACGAGTGACTGAAAGCAGTCCGAAATATCTCCTGTGAGATTCTGCATCAGGATAATTTCACAGTCTCGCTTTCTGACTGTTGTGTTCTGAGCTGACCAGCAGCATGCAAGGCTGATCAAAGGCCTATCGGAAACATCAAGTAGAGCTAAATAGGGGCTAAAGTATGCTAATAGAGAAGCTAAATGTACTTTAATCCTGTTATAATACAAGGTAACTGGAAGGCAGTGAAGGGCCTTGTTGCTGTCCCCCCACCCCCACAAACCCCCACCCCCACTGCTGCCAGGACCCCTGCAAACCCTGAATAGAAGTTGCTTCCTTTCTAAAAAAGCTGCTTCTAGTGCGGCTTGCTATGGCTTTCTCAGATGCAGACCCCGGGCCCCTCCTTCTCCGTTTACTAAGTGTCAACAGTCGGGTGAGCAAGGCTTCTGAGCTCCTTAGATCAGTACCCTGTGACCTTCCACATTTAAGCGCAGACCATTAGGCTAAGCTTTCCAGCTGTTGCCTGAATTATGAGGGATTTTTTTTTCTCTTCAGAGGAGGACAGAGCTTAGTGGAACACTAGGCAACAATTTTATATTATGTCCCCATTGCCACCCAGCTTGCTGTGCTGATCCTCCACCTCAAGCACTGGAGGACTACACAGCTTGTCTCTTGGAGCTCCTCATACAACCAAGGACCAAAACCAAGGAGTAACACATGTTTCAGACCTCTAGTTTTGCTAGCATGCCACATGACCTTGGGTGGAAACCCTTGACCTAGTTTCTGGTTGCCGTTCAAAAGGGGGAATTAAGATTTAATTATGCCGCACTCTGCCTTGATAATAAAATGGCTTTCCCCACATCCTCACCAGTCCCAAATTTAGTTTCTGTCCTTCTATATTACAGTTCAAAACTTTTCCCTGAAGCTTCCCTAACACACACACACACACACACACACACACACACACACACACACACACACACACAGACAGAGAGAGAGAGAGAGAGAGAGAGAGAGAGAGAGAGAGAGAGAGAGAGAGAGAGAGAGAGAGAGAGAGAGAGAATGGGGCAGTGGGGAGGGCACTGTATATAGTTAATTATAGTTCTGTCTATGAAATGATATGCTTTGGTGGGGTGGCCCTCCAAAACTGCCTGTGAGCCCTGGACGATAAAAGACTGATGTAATTTTCAAGCCAGTCAACTGCCTGAGCAACTGTATCAGAGGATTTCTGTAAAAAACAAAGGTTTCATTGAAGCATTACCTCCCACCATGCAGCTGAAAATCTTATGGCTGGAGTATATGATCCTAAATATTGTTCCATTAAGTACAAATTACATACTGGATATATAGAGCTGAAATGGTGTATTTCCAAGAGTCAGTCTGTGTGAGAACCGAGCTGAAGAGCGAATACATTTTGCAAAAAAAGAAGAAAAGGGTGGATGGTGGGTGGGGAGGGCAGACTATGTATTTTAGATTTTCTTATAACATTTTGTTCATACTAAATTACAATATCCTCCTATGAAATGACAGCTACCAATACCCTGCCCCCACATTATCCTGCTATCCCGAGGGAACGTTTGAGTCTCAAAGGCCATACATTCGGAACATTCTTTGGAAATGTAGCACAAAGATATTATATCCTGGCCGTGTGAACTATTATATTTACACGCACAAGTCTCCTTTTATGAATTAGGATTGTTACAATCGGTTTTATCTGCTGAAAATATTAAGGAAAAAGAGTTTCCCCTACCCCCACCCCATAGGACTTTGCAAATATAGAATGATCTTGCATCCACATGGAGCTGTAGATCCTTAAAGGAATGTTTGTGGGCTTTAGGCTACATGAGCAATATGAATTGTCATTAAATGCTTAATTATTAGGGTCCATTTGGATCCTTGCAACTACCAATGGCATGTTTCCTAAGACATGAAACTATAGAGAGGGCTGTGAATGAGTGGATCCTACTTTCCATTGTATAAAGGACGTAAATGAAATATACTTTTTTGGGGGGAGGGGGGGGTAAGAGCAACAAGGTAAGAGCCATTGCAATAATACAAACCTGGTGGGTAGGTAATAATGCTATTTTTGTTCCAAGGCTGCTGTCCTTTCCCAGCCAGTCCGATCTTAGGAAACCACCGCAGTCTAAAACTCCACTCGGAAGAAGTGACAAGCAAACCCATCGGTCAATAAGAAAGTGATACATGCATTTTTCGAAAGCCATTTCAAACATTTTCAGTTGCTTCCTATTCCTAGTATGTTGTTGACGATTGTTATTTGCTGAGAAGAACTTCCAGCAAAAGTGCAGGGCTTACTGTTGATTATCAGAATGACATAAATTGGATTCATGGAACCAACTCCTCTTTTTCTAATGCATTTTCTTTTAAAAAATCATAGAAATGTTATATTTGACAAAGATACAACACACCAAAATGTTTAATTGTAACATTCACTAACAACCATTATGGTGCTATTTTTGTTTCCATCGCTGTGCCCATCCCCAATTCTCCATTAAAAATTATTTCAGAATAATTGTTTTTATGTCCTTTTTTCTGCTGCTTTTTTGTGATGTGTAGACCTGTTTTCTTTTGGAAATGATTTTGTTTTTAAAAAGGAAAGGAAAAAATTCATAACTATCCCTTCTCACCAGCAAGAATTTTTTTAAAAAATGCAAAACAAATGAAGCTAAAAGTCTAGACAGTGGTAGACTTCTTATTAGCATTTTAAAAATGTTTCAATTTATGGTAAAAAGTTTTATATGTTAAAGGGGGATTCCAGCATTTTGAAAAGGGCTAGCACAGCAAATTAAACCCTTTGCTGATCTCATATGCAATTTAAACTTA
>CM074732.1:67755746-68116404 GCA_037367245.1 Phrynocephalus guinanensis | reverse complement strand
ATTAAAAAATATTAAAAAGCAGTGATTTTTCCATCTGATAAAATCATCAGAGCTAATAAGCAAATTTTACAAATTTGTGCAACAGCTTCAACCCAAGGCCAAATTACCAAGCCAGTTTCTGTTTTGGAGAGAGTGAAATGAATCTACTAATTCACTCTGATCTGGAGCTCAGAATGAATCAGATAGAGAACAAATAGCGCCGAATCCCACCTTCCAAAATCAAATTAAAAAGTCACCTAATACAGAAGCCTCCAAAGCTAGCTGTCTGCAATATACCAGGTTTAACCCCCTCACAAGGGTCTATGCCTCTAAATGACAATTGCATTTGGTACAGTGTATAAAGAGTAAAAACATTCTGGGTTTTCCTTGCAAGGAAATAGAAGACTGGTGATCTGCACTGATAATTTGAATTGGATCCAGGGAACAAATTGAATCAGATGGGCCAGTCTGCCTGGACCATGTCAAGATCCATCCAGAAAGTTCGACTTCATCTGTAAACCATATTTGGGGACTTTTCTTCACTCCAGATGCCAGGTGATGATGACCAATTCATGCCACGTTGTTAGCTGAAGCTTGCAATGAATGCTTCTCCCCCCTCACCCCATGTTCCGGTATTAACATTGTCAAACATGTATTCTTATTTTAAGACTAGATTTCAAATAACATCCCAAGTTAAGTAGGTCATAGATTTTTTAAATGAATTGTTCAGTTTCAATCTCCATGATGGCAAAGACTAGCTGGATGAAGTTCTTGGTGACAGGATGAAATATATTAGAGCTCAGTAACTTTTAGGATAAAAACTCATTTCCCAATGAAAACAACATAAGGGGATCACCATATTCCCACAGAAATTAAGCTTATACCTGACAAGAGAGGAGCTGATCGTAGGAACTTGAACCCCTTTCTTAGCCTCCTTGCATGTATTAAGGGCTGAAAGAGACATGACATTGGAACTGCCTGGTTGGATCGTCTGATTTGATTTTCAGTAAAGCAAGCCATGAATTATTTTGATCAAATCAATGGAGTGTTGTTTAAGATGGGGGTCTTTAATTCAACATAATTAATAATAATAATAATAATAATAATAATAATAATAATAATAATAATAATAATAATAATAATAATAATAATAATAATAATAATAAATTGCCAAGAAGATCTAAGCAAGGGACTCCTGTCTGTTATATTTGTCCATCTTAGTCAAGAACTAAACAGATACACAACATTTCAGATGGCTTGGCAAAGCAGTGATCTCAGTAGCTAGTATCCACAACATTTGAGCAACATTCCCTTCTCCACTCCACCCTTTACCATGTCATAACTTGTTTTGGAAACAATTGCCATTAAAAAAAAACAACTAGCAGCTTTTTAAAAACATGTGTTTGAAGTTGGCACAAATAAGTGGAACTATTTGTGGGATTTGGGTCAAAGCCACTAAGATGAATTGAGTTGATGGGGCAGGGGAGAGGATTCTGCAGGATAAATGCTGCCCGTACCATCTAAAGCAAAACATATATTTTCTTCCCTATCCTAAAATGTCCATAGACATTCACATTTAAAACTCATAAAGCTTGTGTCATATTTTATTCTAAATGATGGCTACGCTTTCTTATCTTGGTTTTGAGGCTGATACGTGAATTTATCAATAGTAGGAATCTATCTATCTATCTATCTATCTATCTATCTATCTATCTATCTATCTATCTATCTATCTATCTATCTATCTATCTATCTATCTATCTGTTAGTCATATATTTTCAATCAGTAATCTAAGAAAGGGAAGAAGGTAGAAACAACAATTTGCAATAATAATCTTGGTTTTACATCAGTAGTAAAAGTTAACATACAGGGTCCCTCCCCCAAAACATGTTTGTGATAATTTGGTATTTAGATGATTATTCAGGACTTTTCGTGAATAAGAACACCTCAGAATAATGAGAGCCTTGCCTCCCAAATCTGGATTGCCTTTAATTGGACCAGTGTGACTGGTAGTATAGTGTTGCATACGTTTTTGAGCATTGTGGAAGTGTTCGGTAAGAAATTAGCTAAATTCTCAATGTGAAGAAAGCTTCTTTTCTAAGGCCATGTGGTTCTGATTTATTGGACTAGAAGAGGGACTCAAGATATATTTGCACGTAACTCGGCCATCTTGTTGGTGTTGTGCCACAACTGCTGCATTGCCTATGTGTTCAAAAGAGAGCAAGGATTTAGCACTAATGCAGCAGGGTGCCTGGGCAAATATCTCAGCAGGAAGAGCTATTGTTTGCAAATGTCTCAGTGGTGCTTTTCAAGCACTCATACTGCAGCTGCACAGGCTCTTCACCAGTCAACACTGCATGTTTAATAATAAGAGACTTAAAAAACAACATACACGGAAATGCAGAATCTAGTGGCTGGGCTTTGGGGCATTGAGTAATCATGCAGAGAACTCCACAAATATGTACCTTTTCCCAATAATCTACAATCATAAACATAAAATCAACAAACAAAAAGATAACAGAACTGAAAAAGCCATACTTAGCATCAGTTTTATTTGGGCCAGGAGGCAGTGAATTGATTTCTCGACACCCCTGTCTTCAGAATCCATGACAGTGCTGAAGATCCAAGTCTTCCAAACAGAAAATCTTCTAAATGGAAAATCTTCCAAAGATTATGTCCCAAATGTCTCTGTTGGTCTGGGTCGGCATCTCCACATCAGCATTGTACTTTTTTCCCTGCTTGGCTTTCTGTTGCTCTCACAAGGGAGAATGAAAATGCACTTTCTGAAATATGGTTTGTGCAATATGAATGGTAGACCCCTTTAAATAGGAAGGCATTTTTCAGAGTGGTAGTTTCTCCTTACACAAGCTCCCGCTCCAGATTCTTATTCTTAGAATTGCTGGTTCTCCACTCTTAATTATATGTAACAGATTCCATTCCATTCACATGCTTTGGAGAAATCCCCACATTCCTTACATTTTTTCCCCTTTCAATCTCTGTGCACTAGAATATTCTCTTTTGACACTTCCAATGTGTGCTTTGCTGATGACTGCACTTCATCAACTGTGTGGTGATTGCTGCTACCATCAATTACTAACTGGCAGCTTGTTTGACATGTACTAAGCAGCATTGTGCCCCCAGTGCTAGTGCAACAATCTGTATAATGATCAGCTGCAAAAACATTACCACCATAAGCTTAAAAACTACATTTCCAGTAGGTTCACGCTCAGTCAGCAACTGTCCATGAGATAGTGCTGCCTGAGGTGGAAAAGTAACTGGTACCTCCCTGCCATGTCAAGGTACACAGATCCAAAGACATGTCAAGCTATTTTGGCACGTTAGGCAAACAATCTAGACAACATATGTTGTCCTCCTTCTGGGTAGTATAAATGCAACAATAATATTAATTATTAACATGTTGCCTTCCTGTTGTGATATTCGGAACCAGTTACCTGAAGCATCTGTTTCACTTGGAAGTTGGAGTAACTATGGGAGAGCCAGCCCTAAGAAAGAACAGCAGTTCCTTGCCATCTCATTTCCTTCCTTGATTGAGCCCATTTAGCACATATGCTCTTCCAAATGTCCTGAGATTTACTGTATTATCTAGTCCATGTCACTGATAAACCACTTCCTTTATTTATTTATTTAGTTTACTTTTGGGGAAATATTTTGTTAATTTGGTAGCCTTCTAAGATTCTCAGTCATTAAATCGTCATGCAACCAAATGTATATATGCGTGTCTGCTGGGGGGTGGGGAGTGGGTAGAGTGTTTAGAAAAGTTAGTCTTGGAGAGTAATGAATTAAGTGCAGGGATCATTCAAGGACCCCAAAATGAGTGGATGGCATAGTCAACATTATTTTTAAAACCTTTGCTTTTTAATTTCTCAAGATAATAGCAGTTATTTTTGGTTGCTGAAACAAGCTCACACTTGCATGTGCACATGCATGCATGTGCATGTGCATGTGCACGTGCACACTACACACAGACACACAGACACACACACACACACACACACACACACACACACACACACACACACACACACACACACACACACACACACACACACACACATGCACTTTGTCATTTCTTTGTTACAGGGTCGTAGCCTTGCATAATGGTGGAAGAGGAAAGTCAAATGCTGTAGCTCCAAAGCTAGTTTATGCTGTTCCTTGTGTTATTGCCTTGTGCTCTTGTGTGATTTTCAAGGTGACTTTAAATGTTCAAGTCTCAATGCTGAAACAGTGCAGCTATCCCTCACTGTTTAAATCCTATTCAGTCATAATCTAAACTACATGGAATCTGCATATGTTAAGGGGAAGGTCCTAGCCTTTCTTCCTCTCTAATTGCTGTCAACAAGTAATAGTGGCAGTCTAAAGAGGAGGCGGCTGCTGTATTCAGATAATGTCTCCCTAGAATCTCAGTTTTTTTGGGTTCTAGCTCAGGTGGACAGACTACAGGGATAGGGTAGCGTCCCCCTCTTCAGACTGTAGCTTCCATGTGTTGAAATTGACAATAGAGGGCAGCAGGGCAGTGCATGTGGGCTGTATAGCATTCAATAACAGAGGACTGGGGCTTGTATCTAAGGCAGCAACAACAATGTTGTGATGTCTTAGGGAAGAACAATCATCACACTTTTCACTTCAACGTGCAATGTGGTTCCCCTATTAAATTTGCTCTCCTCCACTTCCTCCCACCTTTGCTCTTTGCCTTCCATCCCTCCCGCAACAGCTAAAAGCACAACAGTGAGACCAGTGATGTGGCTCACTTAGCATCACCTGACCAGTAACTCTGGCTGGTCCATCGCCTCCTTACTTTTCTTCATTGTTCTTGATTTCTTCATTATTTGTTAATGTTGTTGACTTGCATTTTGACAATTAAAAAGGATTCTGTAGGCAATTTAAAAAGGAATGTAACACAACAACACCCCCTTCTCCGCTGCACTGCCTGCATTCCCATCATGGGTGCAGGAGGTTGACCTCTTTTTCAGGGCAACTGTAGGGTAGATCAGGGCTCTTCCAAACTCCCTGCAGCTGACCATTCATTGGCCAATGAACAACTTGAAATTTATATTTTTGAGACTCCACAATGTTCTCTGTAGTGTATACATTTTCAGGGGTCAGTTGGTTTATTTTGAACAGGTGGCGGGGGTGGCTTATTCTGTATGAGTTTAAGAAGTATATTTCCCATCCCTTTCCTCATGTGTCTTATCACCTCTCCTTCCATTTCAGCCTCTGCAAGACATTCCTTCTTGAAGAACATGGCGGATGTTGACTATCTTGAGGGGGATTTTTTTTTTAAAAAAATAAACTTTCCTTTCCAATTTAGTGCTATGACACCCAGCTTGTTTTCTATTTGGTTGCTTCATTCCACTCGTCAGCTTTTGTGAACTTGCACCCCTTGGCTTTAAGGAAGAGCATTATGGCAAGCGGAGGGAGACAAACATGGCCTCTTATGCCCGACATACAGATGCTGTTCACAGCTGGATCTTCCTTTCCCCTTACCATTCCTTTTTCTTTTTATATTAGAACTACTAAATGGTGAGCCTGCAGCCAGGAATCATCACATCTTCAATGTGGTCAATAGATGGATTAAAATAAATTAATGTGTGGTGAATAGCCACATCAACAAAATATTGTATGCATCACAGACTATATTTCAAATGCTAATATGATGATCTATACTAGGTTTGGTGGACAATCATATCACTTTCATCCAGATTTGTGTTTGATTCTCTTTTAAAAGAGCAACACGCCTGCTTGTTTGGTAAATTGGGATGTTTACAAGGCAATATGGTACAAGGAGGGCTTGGAAAAATTATGTTTTTGACTATGACTCCAGAATTCCCAGCCATGATTCCAGCAGCTCTAGTCCAGAAAAGCAACTTTTCCAAGCTCTGGGAGCAAGTCATATCCGTTTGAGGTAAATGGCACTATTTGGATTAGTTATGATGGCTGCAGATGGTAACACCAATAACCCCTTTGTAAGTTGCCTGTTGTATACCATCTGTCTTATGAACCCCCACCCGAAATGCACCGTTTATTTGTTAGCTAGAAGTTGAGAGGGTCAAATGATTATGGCACAGAGCCTTTGCAATCCAGGTGGGCCAGCTGCGTCCCATTCCAGGGAGCCGCGATTACATCTCTCTTCTTCTGTCTCCCTGCCTGAAAACAAGGAGACTGATAACTTTCCTGCTTTGGAGGATGATGGAAGCAAAGCACCAGAAGCATTAAAGTGTAAAAGGTTTAAAAGATGGATGACAGGAGAATTCCATTCTCCCCCTTGCACCTGCAAGTGGTAGCGTAATCGCAAACATATGAATCCCATTCGCCACAGATCCTCTCCAGAACCACATGTTTATGGTGTTGCCGGCCTTAATGCATTGGAGATGTTCTTGTTTGGGAAGTTGTCTCTGGAAGTTTTGTTGAGAGAAATATAGAAGGTTTTTTCGTGAAGGAGGTTCTACCTTTTTTTAAAAAAATACACCCTCTCTAGCAATGCTTTCTCCAGTTAATACGGCACAGGAGACAAAAAGATCTTCTTAATTGCATTCTTTTTTTTTTGCCAGGGAGAAATGGTAAACTCCAGATGCTGACCTGGGAGAAGCTGCGTCCCAACAGGACCATCTGGTTTCTTTGTACATTTATAGGAAACTGTGTGAAGGCTGACTTTAGACCAACCTTAGGTTCAACCAGGTGGCTAGCGGAATGGCCAGCTCGAAATGTTTGAAAAATCAAGCTATTTTCACCTCCCTTTTAAAAGAGAGTATTGATGACCTAAGAATATCTGATATAATGATAAAAATGTTGGGTCACTCATGTTGCACTGCTGTTGTGTAGGCAGGCTGCAACTATAGAAGTCCCAGTTAAAATAGGCTAGGCAACAGAAGGCTGAGTTTATTGTGCTTATGTTATAGATTTCTTTTATTCCTAATTGAAATATTTATAGCCCACATTTCACCTCCACTTGAAGCTATGAGTTAAAGTTATCTAAAGTATCTCATTGTGATGCAATCCATAAAATAAATGTTATTAACATTTTAAAGGGAACAGATCAAATCACAAAAGAGAGAAACCCCACAACAGCCCCAAAGTATAGTAGGCTTGGACAGTATGACAAAACAAAAATAAAGTGTGTGTGTGTGTGTGTGTGTGTGTGTGTGTGTGTGTGTGTGTGTGTGTGTGTGTGTGTGTGTGTGTGTGTGTGTGTGTCTGCAGATTTTTGATGTCATAAAACAGCAAAATTGTTGGTCATGCAGCTCCAGTGGGAAGAAGAGGTGCCACTAGTATGGGTCCTCTGATGGCAATTTTAGTGTGATGATTTTAGTGTAAGGTTTTTATTATTGTTTTAATTATTTATTGATATTTGATGTTTTAACTGTTTTAATTCTTTGATTGTAAGCCGCCTAGAGACCTTTGGGTAGTGGGCAGCGTATAAGTTGTAAAAATAAATGAATGAATGAATAAATAAATAAATAGTATGCCCTGCCTCGGATACCAAAATAACTTGCATTGGGTACCGTGGATATTTGGAACTGGGTGGTGAAATGGGTGCCATTTTTTGTTTCTTTCCAGGCTGTAAAATATCTTGGGCCAGCCCAGAAATTGGAAACATTTGCTATTTGTGCTACAACTCCCAGGATCCTCACTGGCTTCTCCAGTTGCAGGTTTCTGAGAGTTGTAATAAACAACTGCACTCCTCTTCAGGCACTAGCCAGCTCATGATTTGTCCTGCCTCATTAATAGTGCAAAGGAGGGACTTGAAACAAATGCACCATTTTCAATTGGTGTACTTTGTCATGCAAGTTACATCAGCAGAAATCCCTGTCTGTACATTTTCCTCCTTCATTTTTTTCCTGGCCATTAACAAGTGAGGAATAAGCTTACTTGAGTAGGATACCATCAACACAATGTGCCTTGTCCTGCCAATGAAATGTGAAACACTGTTCAAGTGACAGTTAAGGCTGGCTAGGAGGCAAGGAAGCAGACAGGCAGACTTGTATGGGGAAAACAAAAATGTCGGTCCCAAATTGTTTGGGGTTTATTTTGAGATTCTTAGAATCATGAGGCTTGAGTAAAATGCTTGAAGAATTGAAAATCCCTTGTTGGCGGCAAGCCATCGTACCATTCATACCAGCTTAGGCCCCTTTGTTTAATTGAAACAGCATCCCATCCACATTTACCTAGGGACCAGCCCGGCTGAAAACAATGGGAACTGGCTTGCCAAAGGCACTGGCTGTCTGAGGCAAAGAACAAGATGGCGTCTCCTCTTCATACCACATGCTGAAGCTGTTTGTAACGGCAGCTGACTCTTCTGTTGCTACTCGTGAGGAAAGTCTATTTTTCCAAACAGCTGGTCTAGTTTTGGGAACCAAAAAACAACAACAACCCAAAAAACCAACAAGAGGAATTGGGTGGATGGGAGAGGATTGTGTAATCCAGCAGAACCAGGAATCTGACAAGCATCTGTTGCCTGAGGTGATTTCCTACCTTCCAAATGGTAGAGCTGCATGATCTTTAAGTGCTGTAAGCAAAAACAAAAAACTGTTTAGTTAATCTAAAAATAGCCTTGTATTTTAACAAAATGAACACAGTTCCTTTTATGAGGGAAGAATGTTAAGGTTTGGGATTGCAACAGCTGGAAGGATATAGTGGGCAGGGAGTTGGAGCTGAGGACAGGACAGTGAGACAGGATAAGTCATCCTGTTAGGCAAGAGAGAGACACATTCACCTCCCCCAAAAGTCTTTCTGCCTGAGCTACCAATGTTAGTCTCAGGGCGTTTATACACGACCCCTAAACTGCGCTGCAAATGGCTCCCAGCTCCGGAGCTTAGAAATGTTTCCCCACCAGCTCCGGAGTTTAGAGAAAATTAAGTCCGACCACGCCCCCATAAGCGCGACCCAGCGCACCTTTCATGTACTTGCTCTCAGCAGACGAAAATTCCTTGATGCAGATAAGAGTGCCGGGCTCTCCTCGCTTGTCTGTTGTTTTTTTGCATCCCGCCCCTTTAAGAGCCCCTTGAGAAGGAACCTGGAAGTAACGGGGCTCGTGGCAACTTCGACCGGCACCAGCAGGTTAGTAAAGGCTTCTTTTGTCCTTTTTTTCCCTCCCTCCCCTCACGCCGACAGGAGCAGGAAGTGCTGAGGGGTGGGGACGCAGGAACAGAAACGAACCCCCAAGATCTCTGGTCTGAATTTAAGGGACCAGCGGATCGTAGGGGTCATGTGAAAAGGCCCTCAGAGAAGGTGAGATGAGCAGAGTTCTAGTTATTCCACCTCAAAAACCCCCCATCCCCAGCGGCAGGGTTAAAGCTTTGTCACTTCTCCTGCAGTCAGAATCCTGCCCCCCCCCCCCCCGAGATCCTTCCTTATTTGCTCATTTTCTCCATTCTCTCCCATCAAGCAGTCTGTGCCTCTTCAGAATAGCCTCCTGTTCAAAACCACCCTTCCTTTGCATCTCATAGGGCTATAAAAGTATTTCATCCGCTTTACCTCAGACCATTTTCCCCTTTGGGTGAAGGAAGAATCTTGTCCTGCCCTGCACTCCATTCAAGGCAACAGGAGCTGGCTTGCCCACTTATTTGCCTGCTTGCCTTTATGATTAGGATGGCTTGGTTGCTGTTTGGTTTTATGTGCCCCAGTCTTTGCATGAGTACATGCACAAGGCCCAGAGTGACCTTTGTTACCAGATGGTGCAGTATACAAGTCTAATAAATAAATAAATAAATAAATAAATAAATAAATAAATAAATAAATAAATAAATAAATAAATAAGGCAACTACTAAAAGGCAGAAAAAGTAGCCCATCAGCAGGCTATTGGAAAACTTTACTCCCCCCCCCTTGTGCCCACGTATGTCACTTTTGCAGTGTCCTATTGCTCATTCCAGGAAGAGGAGGGAGAGATATGGTGGGGATGAAGCAAGAAAACCACAGCATCCTGCTAGAGATGGGTAAATTTTAAATGAAACGAAACAAAGCGAGAAAAATTGGTTTAGTTAGGTTCGTTTCGTTAATGGGGGTGGTGGTGGAGATGTCTCCTACCTGGTGCTGGTCCGGAGGTCCAGTCTTCCTGGCTTCTGGGAAGGTGACCAGGAAAAAAAAAGCCAATGGCCGAACAACAACTGTAGTGTGGCCATGTGGTTGGCATTAAAAAAATGAAATAAAAATGAAATAAAGGAAATAAAGACAATAAAAAGGAGCACCACCCAGGCCCCAAGGGTGGCCTGGTCGGCACCCTATAATAAAAATAATAATAATTTAAAAAAAAAACCCAGCACTGAACGGGCCCCAGGGGCTGCGTGGTCGGCACTGAAAGAAAAAAAAACCCACGCTACAGCTGTAGTGCGTGGCCTGAACCCAGAAGTGTGTGTGTGTGTGTGGGGGGGGGGAACAAAATAAATATATATATATTTTTAAAAGGGAGCGCCGACCAGACCCCAAGGGTGGCCTGGTCAGCACCCTAAAATAAAAAATAAAATAAAATTTAAAAAACAGCACCAACCGGGGCCCAGGGGCTGCATGGTCAGAGCTGAAAGGGGGAAAAAAGCCCCATGCTACAGCTGTAGCATGGGGCCCGAACCCGGAAGTAGGGGGGTAAAAACCAAAAATAAAAATAAAAAGATAAAAAAAAGTTCTGGAGGGAACCGACCAAAGGGTGCGCTGAGGTGGAGGCAAGGCAGATTTTTTCAGCCTAAAGCCAGGCAGGTGCAAGGTGGAAGGCTGGAGGGTTGCAGGCGAGTTGGCGGCATGGCCAAAATCAGGCTCCCCCAAAGCGGGTGGCGGCAGCGGCTTCCTCGCAAGCTGGGTGCCAGGGCAAAGATGCCTTCGGAGGCAGAGCAGCCCGTCCGTCTCCCTGCCACCAGCGGTGAATGGTGTGGGGTTTCACTTGGTGGCACCTCGGGAGCCTGCTGGTGAGGAGGACATCTCCGGGGATCGGTGTGCCGCCGGGCAGGACTGGGGCAGGGCTGCGCTCAGGATTGGGAAGGTCTCCACAGGCTCCGTTCCTGGATGGCAGAGGAGGCGACAGAAGCCCTGCCATGCAGCAGCGGCAGCTGCTGCTCTCATGGCGCGGTATGACCCTCCTTGGGTTTGCAACCCACCTGTGCTGCCTACCTTCTGCTGACCCTTCCCTTTTATAAACAAAAATAAAGGTAAAGTAAAATTTTTAAAAGCACCGACAGGTCGGCGCTGAAAGAAGAAAACAAAACAAAAGACCCACACTACAGCTGTAGCACAGGGCAAACCCGGAAGTGAAAAAATAAAATAAAATAAAAATAAAAACATATAAAAAAGGAGCCCTGACCGGGCCCCAAGGGTGGCCTGGTTGACTCGGCGGCACCCTGAAATAAAGGAAAAAAACAAAACAAAAATAATTTTAAAAAACCAGCGCCGACCAGGCCCCAGGGGCCGTGCAGTGGGCGCTGTGAAAAAAAAAGGGTAAAAATGAACAATAAATTAACGAACCAACAAAATGATTTTTTTTGAAAAAAATCATTAAAAATGAAACAAAATGAACTGAAGCCTTAAATTAAATGAAACGAAATGAATCGCCATTTTTTCGGTTCGTGCCCATCTCTAGTTACTGCCTCCATGTCTGACAAGCCGTGCAAGATGGAGTTGTGGGAACCAGTCTCTGGATGGCAGCTTCCTAAAGCTGTAGCTAAGTCATG
Organism: Phrynocephalus guinanensis; assembly: GCA_037367245.1. NCBI lineage: Eukaryota > Metazoa > Chordata > Lepidosauria > Squamata > Agamidae > Phrynocephalus > Phrynocephalus guinanensis. The sequence goes on along the minus strand of CM074732.1, from coordinate 68,104,755 downwards.
ATATGGAGTATGAGAAAGCATGTGTGCATGCACTCAAGAAGGAAGGGGGCGCACACATGGAAAGAATGTGTCTGTGTCCGCAAGTGTCAGGGAAGGGCCCTACATTTCTGAGTTTGTGACTACCACTACTGGGTATGAGTGTTGCCTAACCTGACTGTTCCGAGGGATATAATACCCTGACTGTTCTGAGAGCCTCGAGGAGCTCTCAGCTGATGCCACTCATATTTATGTGGCATCTGGGAAACTATAGATAACTCCCTATTAATATCTGCCTCTATGTATTATGCAGACCCTAAGGTTGCCTTTGCCTCAGCTTGCTACCATCAAAGCTTTGGAAAAGATTCTCTTAAATGCAAGATAGATGTTTTGAAAACATATGTTCATAACAAATTTGTTTCAAAATAAATACAGAGTGGAGATTATGCTACCTTTGGAGTGATTTTTTCTCTGTTTATTTAACTTTACGTGCCAGTTCACGTCATTTTGTACATGATTTTTGAAGCCTCAGGTCATTCTGTTATCAGTTCTAGGAAAATGTTTTCATTGTGTTCGGTTAAAAAAACTACCCCACCCCTCACTTATATAAGTGAAAAAAGTCAATGAGCAACACAGCAAATTCCTAAATATTTTTGATAATATTAACCAGAAGGAATCATAGAGCGTGATGCTTGATAATGAGTGATATAAGAAATAAAAAGTAATTTTCCAAGCTCTGGTCAAGATGTGAGTGTGACATGGAACAGATTACAGACCAAGAGGGGTTCAGAGTTACTGTTTCTCTGCAGGAGTGGAGAACTCTCTGGATCGATCTTGCAGGATTCCTAAGTGCTCTGGGACTTTTGCTTGCCACTGGGTTGCTTCCGTTTAGAGATGGGCACGAAACACCAAAATGGCATTTCATTTCATTTTTCATTTTGGGTTGTTTTGTTTCATTTCATTTCATACAAAATGATTTTTTTTAAAAAAAGCAATTCATTTTCATTTAGTTTTGTTTTTATTATTTATTTATTTATTTTACAACTGTTGGGGCCCTGCTGGTGGTCGGTGCTTTCTATTTTTTTTCCCCAACACCAACCAGCTGGTGCAACAGGCCCTGCCGGTCGGCACTTTAAAAAATATATAGCGCCAACCAGCTGGTGCACGGGGGCCTGCCAGTCAGCACTTTTTTCTTTTCTTTCTTTTTTTACTAGCACCGACCAGCTGGTTTGTGGGGTCCTGCCAGTTGGCACTTTTTAAAATAGCGCTGACCAGCTGGTGGATGGGGGCCTGCCAGTTGACACTTTTTTTGCCACCCCAAGCGCCGATCAGCTGGCGCACAAGGCTTTGGGTGACAAAAAAGAGTTAAAAATCCCGCACTTTCCCTACGCCCAGTTGGGTGGGATTTTAAAACTTCTTTTTTTGCACACCAGCTGATTGGTTCTTGGGGAGGCAAAAACAAATTAAAGATTTCACAGTTTTCCCCACCCATTGGGTGCATTGGGGGGGGGAACCATGGGCTTTCCCCCCATAGGAATGCATTGCTTCAATGCATTTCTATGGGAAAACAAAACATGAAATGGAACAGCAGAATGATAATTTCCATTTTGTTTCATTTCATTTTTATTTGATGGGTCATTTCATTTTTTGTTTCATTAGGGAATGAAATTAAAAATTACAAAATTAAATGAAAAAAAAAGTTTTGTGCCCATCTCTACTTCAGTTAAACACCACCACACGGTTAAATTGTGATTTTACTTAAACCATTGTAGGTTGCATACAAAGGCTTTCACTATGTTCCACAAAGCCACAAAGGACTGGACGAGTCTGATTTCTTTCCCAAGGAATATGTCTGTGAAGATTCTCAGTCATACAGGTGAGTTCAGGTATGTAGAATGATACCTGGGTGAAAATCAAGACTCGGGAAGTACAGGACTTTACAGACCACACCAATGTGGTGGACTGTAATATTAAGTTCATGAGGGAAGACACTTATCAGGCTGTGATTTTAACAATACCCAGACAAATCAAAGATACTTCATCCCTTCACCACCAAGGCCATAGCTAATGACTATGGGTTTCAGCTCCTTAGGCCATTGTTCACCTTAAGGCTGTTGAGGCTGTTGTCTACCTAACAAGCCTATTCAGGACATTGTCAATCTTATGAGCCTATTTCAGACCAGAGTTATAAGAGGTCAAAGTGGAATATAAAATGGAGGACTCACAACTAGCTTTCCTCAGACTGATGAAGCTGTTTGGCTGAGCAGCGAAACATTTCAGTCTCTCAAGAAAAATAAGTCCAATTGCCATGACTCAACTTCCAGATTTCCCAAGGAAGTTCTCACAATGGCTTGCTGGAGACATGAGGGTCCTCAGGACCCTGGAGAGACTGCTGCCCATACTTTAAATGATTGCATGAGACTTTTTGCCATCAAGGCAGAAGCCCTATTATGCAGGTACACAATTGGCATAATTTTGAGATGTGAATTGCCATAACTTATGAAATCTCTGTAGTCATTATCTGCTGCACATCCAGGCACACAAACCAAAATATCTATGACATTTTCTTAATTTTTGGTAATATACTTTCAAAAGTTATGCTGCTTGCATAACTCTTCAACAGGATTTCAGCCAATGAATTTGCTAGTAAGATGTCACAGATTTTTTAGCTTTGTTGTGGGTACAGTTGATCAATGCAGAATCTCTTTTGGAGGTCAGCCGTGTGACTTAGCTTACATCAGTACATTATTAGCAGAAGCACCCTGATGAAATCTGCATTCAAAGAAAGGGCATATAGATTTGTGCCATCTCATCCTTTACCCTCCAGGAGACATTCCAGTAGAGGTGGCCATGAACCAGAAAACCCATAGTTCGGGTTCGTCTGGTTTGGGCTCACCTTTGGTTTGGTTTGGGTTCAGGTTCGTACAATTTTTTTTTAAAAAAATTATACGAACCCAAAATGGTTTGGGTTCTTACCGGCGGCTGTAGCGGCTTCGTGGTGGTGGTGGCGGCGGAGAATCCTGGCCCCTGCGGCTGGTGGCCCGCCTGTCAGCCCAGTGTGGGGCCTGGCGAGAGTGGGGTGACGACGAGGCTGTTGGGGCGGAGGAGGTGGCCAAGAGCGAGGCGCTGCTGGTGGAGCTGCCTCAGGTGACGCGGCTGCTGCAGCACGAAGGGCCCGGCAGCCCAGGGACCCCGGTACTGGTGCTGCTCCACCTCCTCCTGCACAAGAGCCGCCAGAAGCAGCTGCAGCATCGGCAATGAAGGCAGGAGGCCCGCAACACCTGAGAAGCAGTGGTGGCCCACATGGCCAAGCAGGGGGTGCAGATCGAGTGCTGGCGGGAGAAGAGGGCCCAGGAGGTATATATATATTTCTGGTTTCCGGCACGATCTGCACTGGTTGTTTATATATACATATATATATTAGACATCGGCACGACTCGGCAAAATTGTCGTTTCCGCTTTCGGTTATTGTTTCCGTTACGTAACGGAAACGGTAACGATAATTAAGCCGTCAGAATTCAAACTCGAACCAAAAAAAGAAATTTTTGGTCAGGTTTTTCGTTTCCGTTTGTGGCATCGCGGCGATCGCGCAATGCGAAGCACAGAAAAAGTTTTTGAAAGTTTTTTTTAAAAAAACCCGACTCCTGGCCAAAAAAGCAGTCGAAAATCTGCCTGCCTGAGGCTTTGCCACCTACCAGAGGGGTGGTTTCTGGGGGGTCCCCAGCCTTTCCCCCCCTCTTCTCCTGACCTGGGCTGCTTGCACCAGGCTGGGGGGGGTCATCCTCGTCGTCTCGCCATGCCATGCGGTGGGGGGGATCCAAAATGGCAACTGCAATTTTTCTTTTGAAATCGTGGTCAAAAAACACACCAAATCACCACAGAAACATGTGAAATTTATTTATTTTAAATGCCTGAATTTTTATAGTAGCAGCAGTGGGTTTTTTATAGCACTAAAACGTCGTATTGATTTTATTTTATGTTATTTTTTTATTTTTTTTAGACCTGCCCATTTTGGCTGGGCATGGGATGGGACCATGCAAATTGTTTGAACCATTCTACCAATGGCATCGCCAGGTTTTTGACTGACACTTCTGGATGTCTCGGAGGGCATAAAAAGCCGAGGCACCTTCCAGAAATCGCAGTCGGGTGTATGGATGTGGTTGAGGGAGGAGGGCTGGCTGCTGCCTGGTGCTGGTGTGATCCGATCGAGATTGAGGAGGGAGGCTGGAGGCTTTAGGATTTAAAGTTAGGATTTAAGTTAGGCAGGCAAGGAGGGAATTGAATTTAGAAAATAATTTCTTTGATTCCCTGCAGCTTTGTCTGCTGAAGGGAATAGCAGCTTATTCTTTATTTCTTCTCTGGCAGTCTGTGTGGATTTTTTCTGATATTGGATAAAGGAGGAGGCTCGACTGGGAGTGGGAGGTGTGGATTTATTTTAAAAATATATTATATACTACCATTTATTTTCTATTTCCCCAACTTCAATTTGCTTGCACACACACACATTTGGGGTGCAAGCCAAGAACAGAACCTCTATCCTAAGTGATATCCTAACTGCCCACTCGCCCATCTGCCCGCGCTGCCACCTGCCTGCGGCCTGTGCCGCCGCCCGCCCTCTCGCCCACCTGCAGCCGCCGCCCGCCCACTCACCCGCCCCCGCCCCACCCGCAAAAACACCTAGCGCTGGCCCTGATTGCGGGACGCCCCTATGCTCTGGGAAGTCAAATCGCGCTAAATCGTGGTGGAAATGACAAACGACAAATGACAAATGGAAACGACAAATTTTTGAAAAATTTCGCGACAAACGGAAACGACCCGAAACAGACCCGTTCCGACAAATGAAAACTCGAAACGTCATTTATATATATATTTTAGGGTGCCAACCAGGCCACCCCTGGGGCCCGGTCGGCGCTCCTTTATTTTATTTTATTTTATTTATTTTATTTTTTATTTTATTTTTTTACTTCCAACCACATGGCCCGTGCTACAGCTGTAGTGCAGGCCGGTCAGCTTTTCCCTGCAGCCAGGAAGACTGAAGACCATCTAGCACCAGGTAGGAGACATCGCCACCATTAACAAAATGAACTGAACTGAACCAGGTTTTTAAAATTTAATTTCATTTCGTTCTAAATTCACCCTGGGGTTTGTTATTCGTTTTGTTAGGTAACTAAACTAAAAGTTATTTTCATGCCCAGCTCTAAATTCCTGTCTGATGCCTGTGACATCATTCATGCATTTCCCAACTCAATTGTTTTTGTTTTATTTTGTTTTTTTAATCCATGAATGTAGAAGGAATGAAAATGGCAATAATATACAGTGCCTTAATTGTGTGTCCTAACCATTCAAAGCTATATAACAACCATCCATCCATGATTACATGCATGCTGGTGATCACAGTTTGTGCCTTAGTGATTGAAATGTAAAGGTGATATTTTGGGCCCCTTCATTGGCAGCAGCTCTGTGTAATAAATAACTTTCAATTTTCCCTTTGTTCAGTTGAAAATGCTGGCCATCTTTTTCATCATACAAATGCCAAATGAGACACACAGGTTCCTTTGTGATGTTGCTCCTACCAGGCCTTAACAGTGGCTCATCCTGCAGTCACTCCAGAATTGCACGAATATCTGGGATTCCATCAATTTTTGCCAATTTGCCCAAAGACAATGCGCATTCCTCTTTGTTAGCTTACATATCTGGATGTAACATGGACACTGGCAGTGATTTTTTTATATAATAAGATATATCCAGTTTTTAAGAGGTAAGCTTTCACCAAGGAGCTTATTGTAATTCAACAAATATAAGTGAAGAACAACAGAATGGAAAATAGAAGGAGAAAGCAGATAGCTTTTGAAAAGAGAAATGTCCACTGGGCCCAAGTCACTTGATTTCAAAACTGATTACACCCATCCAAGTCATGTGGCAAAACGGGATGGGAATTCAAACATGAAAAGATGATTTGTAACACCCCAGGCCATGTTTTCTGGCTGATTTTATTGCAACACAATCTGATCTCAGTCTAATGTGGAAAATATATTGGAATAAAGTGTGCGTTGGATGGATAAGGAAACCTCCAGAAATATCCCCAGTGCCAACATAGCAGCTGGAATGATAATGTAAACCTATTTTAATTTCCACCATCACCAAAAAAGGCAATGCAGAGATCCAATAGAAATAATTCCAGAGGTACAGAGCTACCACTGAAAAGGCCCTGTTTCTTCATGCAACTAATACCTGCCTACCCTGATGGTGAGTTGAATCATACTCTAATGTTGATGCCAGTATTAATTTTACAGTAACTAGAGGAAGCTCCATGTATGTTTATTCAGACATAAGCCCCACTATGTCCTATGAAACTTAAAAACTAGTAAATTTAGGGTTCTTGCAATTTTATGCATGGCTTCTTAAGAGGAAGCCACAGGGAATTCACTGTGATTTGCTTCAAAGTAAACATGTGCATGATCTAGCTGTTGGATAGATACTAGTAAAGCCTTGTAGCATATACAGAACTGAAATGTCCCAATGTTCAATAATATACTAGTAATAGATGTTCTTGAAATGAAATTATACAAATTATCCAAATTACTCTAAAAATTGATGGACTCTTTGGAATCCATATTGAAAAACTGATCCCTTGGTTCATATTCATAATCTGAGTAAAAAGCAAGGTGGCCATGTGAGAACATGATGCTGTTTGGCAATAATGAGTTCATTCAGTGAGGTAGGTTTTGGAGTTTCAGTATACAGAATTCTAGGCTGATTAGGACTAAGCAGGGACTGTTTTGATAGACAGGTCAGATGTGGTGTCCTTGGCATTCTGAAGACAATCTCATAAATTAAACAGGGATATCATTTACTAGAAAGGGAGGCATTCTGAGTGGAGAAATAAATGAGCAAGAGCCAATGGAGCAGAAGCTGGGAACACAGAAATTGAGAGCTGTTCCCTGCAATGAGGGCCCCATCCAGTTTAAGTTCTTTTCTGCTGGTTCTGTGTTGGTTCTTCTTATCTTCTTTAGACAAGTCTTGGAAGTCCATCATGATAGTGGGACATAAAATGATCATGTTTGCCATCTGGGGGAGCTCCCACACAGTTGAGCAGTTTGCTAGGGTGGAGGAAGGAAAGGGGGATGTGGTTGTGCCTTCATTCTATAGCTTCAGTAAAAAAAGAAAGGTTTGGAGCCACACAGCCATTACAACAATAGCAAAACTAGACTAGGGGTGATACCTTCATAGGCTGCTAGTAGAAAAATAAAAAAAATGCTGAGATTTTGAGAGCAAGCTCTCTTTTTCAAAGCAGGTATAGAAGTCGAAACATGGCAAGGAATGTCATTTGCCTATGAAGCAACCTATGAAGGTATCACCCCCTAGTCTAGCTTCTTCAGTGTAATGGTTCTGATACCCTCCAATCTCTTAGCACCAGCCCTGGGTCTGACCCAAATCCCCCAACCTAATCCTCCCAAAGATAATAGATAAGAGGACTAGAGATGGGCACGACTCAGCGAAATTTTCGTTTTCGTTTTTGTTTTTTCGTTTCGTTTCACAACAAAAACGAAAAATTTTTCAGAAGCAAAACGACAACGGAAACGAAATGAAAAATTTTGCCGTGTTTTTCGTTTTCGTTACGGCAGACACATTGCATTGAAAAGAATGCTAACGAAACAAAAAATTTTTGTTTTCGTTTTGTTTTTTTCGTTTCATTTCATAACGAAAACGAAAACAAAAAATGTGCAACCCCCCGAAAAACGAAAATGAACCGAAATGGACCCCTAAACGAAAAACAAAAAACAAAAAATTATTTTTTTGAGTCGTGCCCATCTCTAAAGATGACTGCTCTTTGAGACAAAGACAGTCCAGTACACACAAGCAGAGAAAAAAAGCTCTCTCTTCTACACACACACAAACCACTCTCTCTTTGTCCACTCACACAACAACACACACAAATCAGCTTTGCTTTTCAGTAATCACAACAAAGAACAGCAGTAAAGATTAGAATCTGAGAAGACCCAAGCCAAGCGCTAACTAACACCACACTGCCAGAGACCTCTACCTCCTCTTAACTCCCACCACGGATGAACAGAACTGAAAGTAGTGCATCCTTTTATATACCCTGCTGTCATGAGGCACTCCCCATTCCCAACCCCAAACACACACTTTAAAATGGATTCCTTATGGGCACCCCATTTGGAGTTGAATAACTTGCCCCCCCCCCCGTATCCAAAACCTCTCCAAATTTGGAGTGCTTCAAGAGGAGAGTTAGAGGATGCTCCACAGCAATTTTCATGCTGCTAGGTGCCTGGGATCAGTATTTTCAAATACAGTGGTACCTCAGCTTACGAATTTAATCCGTTCCAAATGCATACTCTTAAGTTGAACTACTCTTAAGTCGGGGTACCTATCTAAAAAATTTAAAAAGATAAGTTAAAAAAATTAAAAAATGAAAAAATATTTTTAAGTCCAGCAGACTTAAAATTTGTAAGGCGGCAGTTAAAACACCAAGAGCTTTCTGCTCTTAAGTCGAGCAGCTCTTAAGTTGGGGTACCACTGTACCTTAAAATTACAAAGGTTTTTACTGGGGGCACCCTGTTTGGAGTTGAATAACTTTGCCCCCTGTACCCTAAACTTCTCCAAATTTAAAGGGGAGATCTTGAGGAAGCTCCACAGCAAATTTCATGCTGCTAGCTGCCTGGTATCAGTATTTTCAAGCACAGAAAATCACACTTCGAAATGTTTTTTCTAGGGGGGGCACACTTTGACATCCCCCAACCCCAAATCTCTCTAAATTTGGAGGGCTCAAGGGGGAGAGTCCATGGATGGTTCACATCAAATATGGTATCTCTAGGACACAGGAGAGCCGTATTACAGAGAAACAAATCAGTTTGTTTCAACAGAAAAAATGCTGATTCATTTCATTACTAATGAAACGGCATGTCCCTGTTTCGTTTCATTAGTTAATGAAATGATGAAACGGCATGTCATTTTTTGTTTGGTGTCCATCCCTAGATTATTTGGTATATATGGGTTTATATCATTGTTACAGGCTTCTACACTTTATGGCTGTATTCAGTAATGGAAAACAACAACTGTCTGGAAGAGCAATGGTATCACACTTAATTTTAAATATGCAAAATCTTTTCATTGCAGTGCTCTTCATAGTTTTGCTTTGATTTTTGTAGCCACAGTTGACAATTCTGGAGGGTCACATCACCCTTTAAAATAGCTTTATTTTTTTAAAAAAATATTATGTCAACTGTAAAAATAATGGACACATGTCTGTTTCATTGTTTTTCATTAGCTTTTAAAAAACCCATTCAACTAAACTTGCAAGTGAAAATGTGCTGCTTTGCATGCGAGACATAGATACGACTTTGAGAAAATCTGAGATCACTCTTGCCAATAGGCCCGTTAAATTGGTTTTATCAGTCTGGTTGACTGGAATGTTTGAGTACATACAATAGACTCAAGTGTATTAAGCTGAAAGTCTTTCTAATACACTGCCAAATTAGATATGGCTAAACAGTTTCATAGCAATCTTCAGCTGCTCTTCCACCCCCACCCCATCATAACATTCCTAAATGAAACTGGCTTGAATGGAAATGTTTACAGTATATTTTTAATTTTTTTAAAAAAAATTATTACTCTCCTAAGAGGGGTCCTCCACAGTAGGCACTTAGGAATGGGACAGGGTGAGTAAAACAAAGACTGAAATCAGGGGAAATGAAGGGAAGCAAACCAAACTTTTCCCACAGCATACTGATCTTTCTTTAACTCATTCTGCCCCTTTCTCCCTTCCTTCCTTGAAAGGTCTTTATTGATGGTGAAGAACATGACATTTCACTTGGCTTCTACCTTGATGTTGATGACAAAATGTGATGGGTTGATACAATGAGAGTGATTCTTCTTCTTCTTCCTATAGTAGGGCTCGGTCCCACGTCCCTTTAAAAGCAGTTTAAATTACTACAAAAACCTGTGTTAAAAATGCCATCCCCACGGCCACTGGGTTTTTGGAAAAAAAGAAAAAAGAAAACCCAGTAATGCCCCTTTAAGCGAGGTTTCTGTGACTCACCCAGGAGGTAAGGATTTTTTTGCCTCACTTTGAAAATCCACCTTTTAAGGAAGCAGACGCCGTGGGACCACGCAGATGATCCAGGTTTCTTCTTCTTTTTAACTCATAGCACCAACCGGATGTTCCTGGGGCCGATCAGCACTGTTTTTTTAATTGCTTTTCACCTTCGGAGAAACAGGAAGCTCCATGTGGTGCCCTAAGCCTTAATTGCCTCCAGCCAAGTGGTCCGTTTTTTTCAAATGCTGGTGCCACCTGCTAGCCAAGGGGGCTGAACTGCACTTTTAAATTAAAAACCAGCTTTGGACGTGTGAACTCCTGTCCCACTTATTCAGTCACGTGATGGGACAAAGAGGAAAAGCCGGAGCTTCAGAAGATCAGGATCAAAACCCAGGTGAGATAGCAGCCCTAGTGTGTTCCCGTGTTCCTGAAATGCATCTTTGCCTGATCAGCAATGTTCTCAGGGCACAGGGTGAAAATTTGTATGTCCTTACTGACAATGGTCACTGTTTTGGTCACTCAAGTGGCCACTGACCACCGGTTTCTAGGTGTTATGCAGTTAGGGTGATGGTCTCATCTTCTCTGTTACTAATACCACACCTAGTTGCTGTCAGAAAACAAGTGGAAGTAAATAAATCTGAAGTCTAAAGTGAATGCTACATTAAGTGCAGTGTGCAACTCATACTGATTTTGTTCTTATGCCTAAGTACAAGTGAGGAGGCTTCATTCAGAGTGCTCAGGAAAGTTTAGACCTTTTCCTCACTGCTAATTTTTCCCTATTAATTTGTCCCCAAATGAATTAAAACCCCAAACTCTCTATTGACCCTAATGGAGTTCTCTTCCATTCCAGCAGAGGGAAGAATAAGAGAGGTATCAAACCTCTTCTTGGGGGTGTACATAGTATTCAAGCAAAGTGGGGCCACATCGGAGTATTTATCTGGCCTTAGCTCAACAATAGTGCCCAAGTGGTAGGCCATAGGCAGATCAGCACAATCCATATTACCCATGTTCATTATGGCATTCCTGTAGTTAATCAAACGAAAGCCTTTCCAAAATCAAAGTAGAAGGAAATTGTCAGGCAACTGAACTGCCTCTTAACCCCCAAATATCTCTTGGACACTGCAATTGCTGAGCCACTAGGTTTATTAGCAAGGCCATTGGCCTTTATGTCTTTGTCTTCTGCAGGGAGTTGCACAGCTTTGTAGATTAGTCTTTGCATTCTTGATTATAATTTTCTGTTCCTTTTTTCTCAAGCTAGTCTACTAACCTTTACTTCTTTATTTGATTCAGAGTATCTGCAGCTGTGAATTGATGCCTCTGTTCTTGTGTGTGCTTTGAGTGGATAGGTCACAATTAGAATGTCCATGAACCAAACAATGAACCAGGAAAAAACCCATGAACTGATGTGTGGTTCGGTTTGTGGTATGGTTCGAGGATCCCATTTTGTTGAAACAAAATGAAGCACAAAACTCCCCACCCCACCCCTCGGTCCTTCGTTTTACTTCTGCAAAACAGGATGTCCAGTTCTCCCTCTACCTCCTTCACCTCCCTACTTTGTCTCGAATTTGTCACCACTGCCTCTCCTGCGACCATCCGTAGAGGCAACAGGTCTGGCTCCTTGCGCAGAAATTGGTCCTGCTTCCTGTGCGCATGTGCCCAGTGCTCAATTCACAGGTGGACACATGCTCACAAACCACATAAACCTGAAAAACAAACTGCAGACTTTGTTCACTTTTTCCCCCAGGAGGTTCAGGATAGTTCACGGCTCATGGTTTGTGAGTAGCCACAATCCACGAACCATCACGAACCACTGGGTTTCAAATTCTTGCCCATCTCTAGTCACAACTGAGGCACAAAGAGTTGTTGTTCCTCTTGCTCCTTGTTTTGGTTTCTTCTTCTTTTTCTGTGGTGCCACTGCTTGCTGGCTCGTGCAGCATAGACAGCTGAGGAAACCAGTCTTTCTCCACAGTCCCTATCAGCTTCCACAATCTTTATGATCCAGCTTTGGTGCTTTGCCTTTGTGCCTAGTATTTGTACACTGTAGTTAGTATCTGGAGAACAGCAGATGAAGGGAACCCAAGGAACTAGACTTTGGATCCAGTGTGCTAAGCAACACTATCAGTTTCGGGAATGTGGTGGTGAGCCTTCAGTGTGTCGTAGGCCAAGAGCCTAGCAGCTACCTCTCTTCCACTCTCCAAGGAGTCGTGCACATTATCCAGGTCCCACTCTTCTATGAACCCCTTTTGCACCAACCATCAGCAGGCTTTAGAAAGAAGAAGAAAATAGAAAACCTCAGGGGGAGGTTAGGAGAATAGCCCCTGGTGCTACTTTGGCCTGTTTCTTCCCAGCCCACCCTTCATCCCATATTCACACACACACACACTCAATCACAAACTGCAGTGAGAAGATCTACTGTAAGTACTACTTAAAAGGGAAAGCAGGAAGAAAATTCTAAAATGTGACACATCTAGTGAACAGTGTACCTCCTTTGTCCCCCCAGTCCCGAAATAAGGAGTCCACACAGATCGTTGGGTTTTAAATCGGGCCACAACTTTATTAATAACTTAATGAATCACTGTACTGAAACTGTAACTAAATAGTTGTAGCCGAGGGATGGGCCTCCCGTAGTGCAACTTATATTTTAGCCTACAAATGTTATTAGTGTGACGCCATGTAGTGACCCAGTACGGGGGTGCTGTTCAAAGGAACCAGCCCTCCCAGCCAAAACTAGGTCAGCATATTACTTGGGGCAGCCGTACGAGCTCAGTGACTTTATGATCTTTTAATTTACTTTCATTCTGTGGGGTTTACCTATAGGCTGTTATTATATTTGATATTCTGTATTGTACAGCTGCCCTGCTCCCTGTCCAAGGTGCATTTACCGTTCTGACGTCACAGTCTTGGCCCCATTTTAGTTGCACTACCCGCCAAGCAAACTCAGGTGTCCCTGCCTAAACGGTCAATGAGAATGGAATGGGCGAAAACACACTGGTACCCAGCAGCCAATCTTGGTACCAGTCAAAAATTCCCATTCGGCCCCGAAGCAACCAGATTATCTCATTCTCATGACCTCTAAGGGTGGGAGGGTGGGTGCAGTTCGACGCGAAAGAGGAGGGTTGTAGTGCGGGCTGCCCTTTTAAGGGCTTTGGTCCCCGCACAGCCCAGGGATCACGTGCTCTCCTCTTTCGCGCCGAAACTACGGCTACCAGGGAGACAAAGCGGCCCCAACCGGGACAAGCCCGGCAGGAGCCTACATTGTCCCCCCAGTCCCGAAATAAGGAGTCCACACAGATCGTTGGGTTTTAAATCGGGCCACAACTTTATTAATAACTTAATGAATCACTGTACTGAAACTGTAACTAAATAGTTGTAGCCGAGGGATGGGCCTCCCGTAGTGCAACTTATATTTTAGCCTACAAATGTTATTAGTGTGACGCCATGTAGTGACCCAGTACGGGGGTGCTGTTCAAAGGAACCAGCCCTCCCAGCCAAAACTAGGTCAGCATATTACTTGGGGCAGCCGTACGAGCTCAGTGACTTTATGATCTTTTAATTTATTTTCATTCTGTGGGGTTTACCTATAGGCTGTTATTATATTTGATATTCTGTATTGTACAGCTGCCCTGCTCCCTGTCCAAGGTGCATTTACCGTTTTGACGTCACAGTCTTGGCCCCATTTTAGTTGCACTACCCGCCACGGCAAAGGAGCTGTTATACATGCTCCTTGCCCGCCACCAAGCCGTCTAGCACGGCACAAGGCCCATCCCAAAGTCAGCTAAAATGATATCCAAGCCAGCTTCATTCAAATTAATATCATCACTCCTAAAGGGGTTAGGTTGCGAGAATTTTATATCTGGGTGAATAATCACAGAGCCGAGGCCCTGGCGCATAGCAATAGCGATTTCTTGATTCAAACATTGCTTGGCCTGATCCACCTTTAGTGGGTTACGGGCACCAAGCCACACCAGCCGTGGCAACATCGCTGACCAGACCACATGGGTACAAGGGAGTCAGGCCTTAAAGGCCTGCAGATCTCAATGATCCTCAGAATTAAATCCTCTCCCTTAGCTCTGGTCAGGCGTACAAGCGGAACAGCAATCAGGGCACCAAAGGCGCAACGGAATGCAACCGTAGATATGCTATCCCAACTCATTCTGCACTTTCTTCTCCAGACCAGGAGGACAAGTAAAACAGCCATAGAGGCATCAGAGGCGCAACGGGACACAACCATAGAGGAGCTATCTTAGCTCACGTTGCGCTTTCCTCTCCAGTCACACCAGCCGTGGCCACACCAGCCGTGGCAGCATCACTGACCAGACCACGTGGGTACAAGGGAGTTGGGCCTTAAAGGCCTGCAGATCTCAATGATCCTCAGAATTAAATCCTCTCCCTTAGCTCTGGTCAGGTGTACAAACCGAACAGCAATCAGGGCTTCAGAGATGCAACAGGATGCAACCGTAGGGAAGCTACCCCGCTCATTCTGCGCTTTCCATTCCAGTCACACCAGCTGTGGCCACACCAGCCGTGGCAACATCACTGACCAGACCACGTGGGTACAAGGGAGTTGGGCCTTAAAGGCCTGCAGATCTCAATGATCCTCAGAATTAAATCCTCTCCCTTAGCTCTGGTCAGGTGTACAAGCAGAACAGCAATCAGGGCTTCAGAGATGCAACAGGATGCAACCGTAGGGAAGCTACCCCGCTCATTCTGCGCTTTCCATTCCAGTCACACCAGCCGTGGCCACACCAGCCGTGGCAACATCACTGACCAGACCACGTGGGTACAAGGGAGTTGGGCCTTAAAGGCCTGCAGATCCCAATGATCCTCAGAATTAAATCCTCTCCCTTAGCTCTGGTCCGGTGTACAAGCAGAACAGCAATCAGGGCGCCAAAGGCGCAATGGGATGCGACCGTAGAGAAGCTATCCCAGCTCATTCTGTGCTTTCCTCTCCAGTCCCGATGGACCAGTGGAACAGCAATCGAGGCTTCAGAGGCACAATGGGATGCAACTGTAAAGACGCTATCCCAGCTCATTCAGCACTTTAGCAAAGCGGGAATCCAGGCTTCACAGGCGCAATGGGATGCAACTGTAGAGAAGCTATCCCAGCTTGTTCTGCGCCTTCCTCCAGTCCATCCAGACACAGTTGCCAAGTCCGAGATGAGGACCCCAAGCAGAGTATCAGGCATAATTTTGCTGCTGAAAATCTTTAGCTCTGGCCGCAAATAATGACCCGAAAGCGGTCGGTGCTGCACTGACCTGTAGAAACACAACTCATTAGTGAGATCCACAGCCTCTTTTACAGTATATAATAATAATAATAATAATAATAATAATAATAATAATAATAATAATAATAATAATAATAATAATAATAATAATAATAATAATAATAATAATAATAATAAATGGACCCCAGTACTGGGCCTTCGAATATGCTTGCCCGAAATAATTGGTGGCCTGTTATGATGAGGCTGAACAATATCTGGGCGATCCTTCCCATCCCTGCTTTACGGTAAACGGACTCACTTTCAAGATGGAGGGACGCCAGCTTTTAATTTTAGTCACTTCAAATTCAAACAGACTTAGAATTTCTAACCAGTTCATCAGTTATCTGGCACATCCATGTGTACAGGCCACAGTAGCACTGCCACATGCGAGGACAGAGGAAATTCAATCCTCTTGCAAAACTACTACCCCACATAGAGGTTGTACAGCTGGTAGCTACAATTGTGCCCAGGTGGGAATTATATCCTCAAAGCTAGCAAAGAAGTTCTGCATATGTATTTCACAAATAGTCACATCATGAATTGCACAGTGCAACAGTGAAATCAAATGATACAATGCGGACTGTCTGGACATGGTATCTTGCCAACCTCTCGCAGGCATAATGTTAAGCTATTCCAACAGCATTCCAGCTTATGTCTTTTGAAGAGCCTAGAACCCTGCTGGTGAGGCTGGCCCGGCCATCATGCAAGATGTTTCTGGCTAATGTAATACAACCGATATTCAGTAAGCTTTCCCTTTACCATTAAGAGCTAGATGGAAAGCTGGCTGCACTTTAGAGAGCATTCGGGTAATTTGTAATGGCAAAACATTGCTGATCCTCCAACAAAAGGACCCATAAACAAAAGGATGCTGTTTTTCAATGTCCTCAAACAGAAAACAATCTTGAACTTGTTGTAATGTGCATACTTCTCTAGATCAGTTACGAGCCAGATACCAGGGGAACCATTTTGATTGATAACTCTAATGACAAGCCGGGGGCTCTGGCTAACTTGAATGATATACATGAATGCTAAGTTGATGCAAATTATATTGAAGAAAATTTTACTAGGTGATGATTATCTTCATCATAGAAGCATTTTGATACTCTGCCTACACTTTATTCACATTGTACTGGAACTCCATCTGAAAAGGCTTAGTTTATTCAAGGGAACAACTGTCAATGCCTTGGGGATTGCGTAATTTTTATTTATTTATTTATTTATTGGTCTTACAAGCTTGGCTTAGAACTGACAACCACATGCATGATCAAGAAAGGTTATAAACAACAAGCCACAAGAACCCCCAACTAATGTGCAGATTAGCCTCTCTCCTGCTGCCTCAATGCTACGTTATAACTGATTATTCAATAGGTAAAGATTGAGGTTATACCTATTCATTTATTGCCCCATGCTCAGTGGAGAATAATACAGCCCAACACACTGAAGGTATATTCAAGTTAAGAACAGGGAATTATAAGAGGCCTTTTATAACATTAAAAGGTAACCTTAAAGCTACAAAGAGCATGGGAGAAGAAACAGTTTAATACTGTCAAACAGCTATTAACAGTGAGAATTATTGTAAATAAAGCTCTCACTATAAAACATGTTGGGATGCTGATTTTTATACACATATGCTCTCTCTCCCCCCCTCTCTCTCTTTTAACTGCACGCTCCCAACTTTTAATCTATCTCCACTGTTTGGCAATTAACTGTATTGTTTCTATTTGCTTTCTCATGAAACATAAGGTAGACTTGTATGCCACAGTTCCTAACAGCATAGCTCCACCAATACAGCAAATTTGGTGTGGGGGAAAATTTACTTTATCCTGGTTTACTATATTCACAGGAGCAATTAAAAAAAAAAAAAGGAATTCGGAGGTACAGGATATTTTGATGTTCAGCAGTAGTTTCTGTTCAGCAGTAGTACCTGGGAATGGGCTGTGACATGGCAGATGCGTTTTAAAGTAGCCAAATGTAAAGTAATGCATATTGGGGCAAAATTAAAACTTTATCTATCAACTCGTGGGCTCTGAATTATCCCTGACGGATCAGGAATTAGATCTTGGTGTCTTGGTGGGCAGCTCCATGAAGGTGTCTACCCCATGCGCGGCAGTGGTGAAGAAGGCAATTCCGTGCTAGGGATTATCAAAAGGAGGGTTGAAATTAAAATGGCCAACATCATAATGCCATTATGGAAAATGACAGTAATGCCGCATGCGGAGTCATGTGCACAATTCTGGATTCTGGAAAAAGGCACCTGAAGGGGGGAGATGTTTGAAACGTACAAAATACTAGAGGGCATAAGTAAGGTGGATAGGAGGAAGCTCTTCTCCATCTCACAAAATACCAGAACTGGGGGAGGCTTGTTTGTTTAAAACAGTTATTGAACTCCTGCAAATTGCTTTCCACCAGCTGACCACTAATGGGGCTGGTTTGCGTCAGACGTGTATCTGCTATGCGTTAGTAGTATTATTAGCTGTTTTCTGCAGCCTGTTGGCACTTTTCAAAATCAAGAAAGTTATCTATTGCTCCCACTCATAAGCAGGATTTAAAGTTGACCAATACTTAAAGGCTTGAAATTAGAAAAATGCATATATCACACATATAACTCAGATTGTGATTGCTCTATAATTACTATATTATTTCCCATTTGGGATCAGAAACCAGCACCCAGGGGGGGCTCCTGTAAAAGCACAAGAGTAAAACCTCAACTGAATTCACAATACACTCAAATTGAGGGCTGGGAGATTAAGAACAGCCAAAAGAAAATGTTCTTTCGTCCAGTGTGTTGTTAGTCTGTGGAACTCCCTGCCACAGTTGTGTTAATGGCATCTGGCCCAGATGCCTTCAAAAGGAGATTGGACAGATTCCTGGAAAAGTCCACCAGAGGAGACAAACCATGATGGAGATGTGTCATCTCCAGGCTTAAAACTGGGATATACTGCAAGCGCCAGATGCAGGGGATATTAATTAACCAATTATTACTCAATTATTAATTACTTATTATCAATATTAATGTGCTTAATGCAGATACTGATTAATTAAGGCTGCCCCCAGCAGCGCCTTGCTAAGAGGCCACTAGCCAAGGGACAGGCTAGCCAACTAATCAAGCCACTCGCCGCTGAGGACAGCGCTGGGCGTTGGGTGGCAATGAAGCCTGCTGCCGGGGCCTGGCAGGCAGCGAGCCTACATGGGTGCCTCCAATCAACCACCCCGGACTACGGGGCAGGCACCTCGAACCCAGCGAGCATCCCGCCAAAATCACTCCGACCGGCCGCTGCGTGGGCGGGTAAGGACGGCGTGCTTTAAAAGCCCTCAGCGATTCTAGGCAGTAAGGGCTGGACACGAGGCAAAGCCGGGCTCCAGTAGTCAGACAGCCAGGAAAACGTGGGCGAGGTGCGTGGGGCAACCAGCAACAGCGTGCTCCGGTGCGCCTGCGGGGAGGCTCAAGAGCCGGCTGGCAGGCGCCCCGCTGGCGCGGCAACGGCCGCCCACAGGCTCGCTGGACCCCGTCCTTCCCCTTTCTTTTCAATCTCTCTCTTTTGTTTTTTCTTTCTTTCTTTCTTTCTTTTTTTAATAGTTGCCCGGACGACCGGGTCTGTCAGCCGAGAGAGCGGCTCTGGCTGGGAAGGGAAGGCGGCGTGTGTGTGTGTGTGTGGGGGAGAGAAGCCTAATGAGCCCTCTCGTATACGGCGGAGGCTCCCTCCCGTTCCCCGCGCCAAAGGGGGCGCTCCCATAGGTGTCACCCCGGGCTCGGCTGAAGCACGAGCCCTGCAGGCCTCCAACGTTGCCAGAGCAGGCTCCGCTGTCCTCCTCCGGTGTGCAGTTCGACGCGAAAGAGGAGGGTTGTAGTGCGGGCTGCCCTTTTAAGGGCTTTGGTCCCCGCACAGCCCAGGGATCACGTGCTCTCCTCTTTCGCGCCGAAACTACGGCTACCAGGGAGACAAAGCGGCCCCAACCGGGACAAGCCCGGCAGGAGCCTACATTATTTTGTAATGATATTTTTATTTTTGGAAGCTGCTGCACAACCCTCTGTGGATACAAAAGAAGAAGGACATAAGAATCTAAAGTGGTGCCTAACACATCTAGAGTTGATGCTGGACAAAGGTTGACATAGCCTGTATTGTGTTCTTTTACTTTTAGGTGCCCTGTGGCACAGTGGTTAAATGCCTGTACTGAACTGTGCTCACGATCTGGGGTTCAATCCCAGGTAGCCGGCTTATGGTTGACTCAGTCTTCTATCTTTTCAAGATTGGTAATTGGTAATTAAAGATTGTAAACTGCCCAGAGAGTGCTTGAAGCACCATGGGGCATTGCCCCCCCACGCCAGAATAACCACGCGAGACAGGTGTTTTTGGGTACCGCTCTGGGCCACACTTTATTAATAACTTCAACATTAAACATAACTTCAAACTGGGGCCTGCTGCAGTGCGGATGCAGGTTGTTATATGGGGTCTCCTCGGACCCCCTCCAGCTGACAGCATATTGGGCGAGTCAATAGCCCCGAGGTCGCCCCATCCTAAAACGGGGCGACCCCGGGCCACCAATCCCCTTTCCCCAGCCGGGCAACCCAGGCCCGCCCTTTGTGCCTGCCTGCCCGCTGGGCCCTCCAGGTTCACCCATCCCTCCCGGCGTTGTGACCTCAGGTCCGGAACACCGTGAGGCCGGGCGATCCCACAGGGAAATTGAGACCAGACTCACCAACTGCCCTCCCGAGTTCCGCACTACCGCCCCGTGTGGCCAATTCACCTCCTGATTATAAGTCCCACCACGCCACAGCAGTATGGGATAGGCGAAAAATCCCCAGGGGCTACCAGCCAATCTTGCCGCCGGGTCAAAAATTCCTATCCGGCCCCGAAGCGACCAGAGAAGCTCATACTACTGCTTAAAAGAGGGCGGGTGGGCGGGGAAAGCCTCGACGAAGAAGAGGCCTGTGGACCTCTGCCAGCCCCTTTTAGGGGCTCGTCATGCTCCACCTCTCGCGAGAGGTGAGCTCGCGCGGCTTCCGGCGGGGGGAGGGCAAAACGGCTTCCGCTCAGCGCAGCCACGCCGCGGAGCCGCACATTGCCCCCCCACGCCAGAATAACCACGCGAGACAGGTGTTTTTGGGTACCGCTCTGGGCCACACTTTATTAATAACTTCAACATTAAACATAACTTCAAACTGGGGCCTGCTGCAGTGCGGATGCAGGTTGTTATATGGGGTCTCCTCGGACCCCCTCCAGCTGACAGCATATTGGGCGAGTCAATAGCCCCGAGGTCAATCCCCTTTCCCCAGCCGGGCAACCCAGGCCCGCCCTTTGTGCCTGCCTGCCCGCTGGGCCCTCCAGGTTCACCCATCCCTCCCGGCGTTGTGACCTCAGGTCCGGAACACCGTGAGGCCGGGCGATCCCACAGGGAAATTGAGACCAGACTCACCAACTGCCCTCCCGAGTTCCGCACTACCGCCACGGTAGGGGCCTGGCCTTGCCAAGGCCCCTACCACCCCATCAGATAAACAACACCCCCAGCAGGCCCCGCTTCAGATCATGCAGAAATAGCTCCATCCCTTGATCCGAGAGGTGCACTCCGTCCTCCCGATACAACTCAGCCCTTGCTGCTGGGATCCTAGGGTGGCCCACCACTGTACCCAAACCTTGTGTCACAGCTCGACACACGTCCCGGTTGACTTCCCTCCGTACTTTATTCAGGACCTCGGCCGCGCATTGCGCCCTCCACTGGCGCCGCGGCACGATAGTTGACCAAATCAATTTAGACTCCGGAGCCAATTCCTTCCATGCCGCGAGGTCGCGCACGATATCCTGTGCCAGCGATCTCCCTGTCTGGAAACCGATGTCATTGCCCCCGAAATGGACCAGCAGTATGTCAGGTGGTCGTCCCGCGGTCGCCAACCGTGCAAGCCGCTCGAACTGACACCACCGCATGCCTCGCAGGCCCCTCCATTCAATAACCGCCCGCCCTCCCATCCCCAAGTTGACCCCCCAGGCCGTCCTGGCCGCATACTTCTGCGCCCAGTAAATATAACTGTGTCCCAAAATTAGGACGCGACTCCTTGAATAGCCCAACCCGGGTCCTGTAAGGGAAAAAACCAAACTATTAAAACTTGGGCAAAGGACGGACGTATGTCTTATAACAGGCGGAGGCCCATCGCCCCAAGGACTTTATTCTCTGCGGCTCGTAGCCCAGAGCCGCCGCCGTGGAAGCCGCCCCTATTCTGAACGAATGGGTGCCGAACTTCATGCCGTTCAATCCCAGGTGATCCAGTGCCCTCTGCGATAAAGTCCAAAACTGGAATTTGGTGAGGGGATCCCCCATCCTATGGCAAAAGAGGTAGCCCTCCCCGTCCCCCCGTAGGGCCACATAAGCTTCCATGGCTCGCACCGGACATACCTCCTCCACCGAGCACGGCCCCAAGACTACTCTCCGCCCCTTCGCGCCCTGATCTGTCTTCGACTTACGCAGCATGAACACCGCCTTACCGTCCTGCAGGTGGAAGTCGGCCCGAAGGAGAGCCGCCAAAGAAGAGTCCCTCCTCCCTGCGGCCACTAGTTCACTCACCCGGAACGCCCCGAAGAAGGCTACCAGGGCCGCCGCCCTCATCAGGGCAGCCTCATAATCGTCTCTACACAGCCGGGCCCATTGCTTGGACATGCGGGCTAAAATGTCCGGTGTCAAGGGAAAATGACAATCCTCCACCCGTCCCCTGGCCTTGCTCCACCCCTCCAACATTTTCCGCACCCGGAAATCCTGTGTCGAATCGTGGCAGCCCATGGACTTAGCGTGGTATGCCAGGGCGGCCAGCCGGCCCTGCATAGTGCCCGGCGTCAGGCCCTTTCTATGCAGGAATACCAGGTATTGGCGTAGATGGTCAACCGGGGCGGGCCATTCCGGTGGAATCTCCATCAGCTCCCGGAATGCTCCGAAGTCTCTGACCGCCGCCTCGTACGCCCGCCGGGTTCGCGGCGCGAGGGCCAACTCGAGGGCCCCATCAGCCTCCTCCCTCCAATCCGCCATACCTCGTCTGGCAGCTGCGTTCGGCCGCCTCCGGCGCCAATGCCCTGAAGCGCTCGAGTTGCTGGCGGGAGAGAGCGTCGGCAATGGCGTTATCCAGCCCCGGCACGTGGCGTGCGCGCACCACGATGTTAAATTGGAGCGCGCGCAGCGTCATGGCCCGAACCAACCCCATCACCCTCTCTGACCGAGATGTTAAGTCGTTGATGGTGTATACGACAGCCATGTTGTCGCACCAAAAGCGTACTATGGAGTTGGCCCAGTCCTGTGCCCACAGCCACAGGGCGCCGACTATGGGGAACAATTCTAGGAAAGTCAAATCCCTGGTGATGCCTGCGTTCACCCACCCCGACGGCCACGTACCCCAACACCATTTACCTCTCCAATATATTCCGAAACCCTGGGCCCCGGCGGCATCAGTCTGTACCTGAAAGTCCGCTCCCAGCCGGAGCTCCTCCCGCCAAAAGGAAACCCCATTGAATCCCTGCAAAAACTCCAACCACATTCGCAGGTCCTCGCGCATCCCGCCGGTGATCTTAGTCCTATGGGTTGGCCGCTTGAGTCCCTGCATCGCCTGACAAAAGCACCGAATGAAGGGCCTGCCGGGTGCCACAACTCGGCATGCGAAATTCAGGTGCCCGACGAGCACCTGCAGCTCCCTTAGCGTAACGCTCTTACGTGGGAGCAGCGCTCCCACCCGTGCTGTCAGGTCCCGCAATTTGTCCTCCGGCAACCGGCATGACTGATTCCAGGTGTCTAGTTCCACCCCCAGGAAGGTCATGTGGGTCGCCGGGCCCTCTGTCTTGTCTGCTGCCAATGGTAGGCCCAACTCCCCGGCCATAGCCTGAAAGGTTTCAAGGATGAACCGGCAGGCGCCCGACCCCCTCCGCCCACAGAAAAGGAAGTCGTCCAGATAGTGAGCTATGCCACCCATCCCCGTTGTCCGTCGCAAGTGCCACTCAAGAAACGAACTAAACTTTTCAAAAATGGCGCAGGAGATGGAGCAGCCAAAGGGGAGCGCCCTGTCCAAGTAAAATTTTTCTTGAAAACGAAACCCCAGCAAATCAAAATCATCCGGGTGTACTGGGAGGAGCCGAAATGCCGACTGGATGTCGCACTTCGCCATCTCGGCACCTACCCCGCACGCCCGCACCCTGGCTACGGCGGCATCGAAGGAGGTGTACCTCACCGAACAAAGATCCGGGGGAATTCCGTCGTTAACCGACCCCCCTTCCGGGTAGGACAGGTGGTGAATAAGTCTGAACTCCCCCGGGTGCCTTTTTAGGCACCAGCCCCAGGGGTGACACCCTAAAATCGGGCAACGGGGGGCTGTCAAAGGGGCCCAAGACCCTACCCTTCGCTACCTCCTTCTGTATCTTCTCAGCCGCGATGTGCTCCATGCCCCTCAACAAACCCAAATTGGGCGCTACAAAAGCCGTCCTAACACCCTTAAACTGAATCCTAAACCCAAAGGCAAAACCCTGTGCCAAGAACTGTGCCCCTTCCCTGTCGGGATAGGGGTCTAACCAACGCCCCAGCACCTCACAGTTGATTGGGCTGGGGCCCTTTAGGCGGATTGGGGGCTCCTCCCTGTGACGGCCTCCTCTGCTGTCCCCCGCCTCCAGGCTTACCAAATGCTCCTCTGGCTCTCGGGCAGTGAACGGCGGCATGCTGGGCCCCACAAACGGAGCATTCGTGCTTAAAGCGGCAAGGGGCACGGTTGCAGGACCCCTGTCCATTAAAGTCCCAGCAGACCAGCCGGGGTTGAACCTGCTGGCCCACTACGGGGCGGGCAGCTGCTGCTGGGGTCGCCTTCTGGATAATGTGCCCACTGTCAAATCTTTCCCCAAAAGCCGGGCGGGAAGGAGTCATATACTGCAGCCATAAGGGCGGGTACGGCTCGTCCCACCTGAGGTGTGGCTGCGTCGCCGCCTTCATACGGAAGCGCTCGTCGTAGGTCAGCCATGCATAACCGGGAAAATCGACAAACGCCCGGTAGATCATGTCCTGGTATTTGATTAGGGATTGTGCCCTCCATGGGTGGGCGTGGAGTACCATGGACATGTAGATACTAAAAGCAGGAGCCCAGTTAGCCCAGGTGCGTTCCGGCTTGCGCCGGAGACGACGCTCCCTATCCTTAGGGTCCTCCTTTTCAATTTCCTTAGCGTCCAACTCCCTATTCAGGAGGCTGAACAAGTCGACATAATCACCCCGCCAAATCTTTTCCTTCGTGGCCTGTGCCAGGTGGTCCCCCAACGGGGATGCGTAGTCCGCATAAGGGAGCGCGGTGTACGGTACCCCCGCATAGACCGGACCCACCGCCCAGTTAGCCGGGTACCCCATGGGCTGCCCCGCCCCCATAACCCCCCCCCCCGGCTGCAGCTGTGGGGGTCCAGGGCATACTGCACCCATACCCCCGGCTCCCTGCGGCCCCTGCGCCCAGGGGCCGGCAGGGGCCGGCACCCCTGGCGGCTGGCCCCATCCTCCCCCCGAAGGTGTAGTGGGTGCCAGACTTACCTGTGGTCCCTGCTGACTGAAGGCTCCCTGCGACGGTGCGAAGGGTGGTCCGCCGGAGCCTACTGGATTTTGCCATCCTTGGAAGTGTGGTGTGCCCAGGCCGCCCCCTGACGCTACCACTCCCATCCCAGAGCCCAGACGGGCCTCCCCCACAGGCCCCCATGGCCAGGTCTCTGCCAGTGTGGTGTCCGGTGCAGGCGCCAACTCACTGTTGATAGGCGGGGGGGCCGTCTGTCCGCTGCCCGGTGGCGGTCCCAGCGGTGCTGCTGCTGTCGCCTCCTCTGTCGCCGAAGTTGACACCGCCGTCCCAGCCACTACCGTGCTAGGTCCCGCCTCCTGTTCCAGCTGGACGCCTTCGGCTGCACGTTGCCCAGCTGCCGGCCGCTGTTCCAAGACATCATAACGGTCCATTAAGCTCTGCACCAGCCGTCTACGCTGAGCCCTCCTGCGGGCCTTAGAAGGCCGGCCCATGGCCCTACTCGTTGAGGCCCCTTCCCCAGGCTGCTGGGCCCCACTGGTTGAACCCTCCCAGGCCTCCGCCCGGGCCTGCAGGCGAGCCCATGTGGGGGAGTCCTCCTCCCCCGAGGAGGATGAGTCCGACGACAGCTCTGGGGCAGGCCTCTTCGCCGGGTGTTTCCCCTTGGGGCCGGCCTTGTTTCTGCGGGGGGCCATTGTCCCCTTACTCTGCTAGGCCTCGCCCCGCCTCCGGGCCCACCGCTCGGTCTGTAGCCACCCCCCATGCTATGGATAGCCCTACCGAACCTCGAGCGGGTACCCAGGCGACCAACCCCTGTCCCAGTTAGGCCACGACACGCGCCTGGGCAGGGCCGCGCGACCCCTGGGCCGGGGCCTAGGCCGGGTCCGAAGGGCCAAAACGGCGCGCCACCAAGCAGACAGGCCGCGCCAAAGAAGGAACTGGGTGGTGGTCCGTGGGCCAGGCCTCCCGGGGGCCGCCTCAGCAGCCCGGGGGGCGCCGCCACTGCCCAGCAAACAGGCCTAATGCAGGGTCCCAACCCCCGCCCGCCGGACCGGAGGCGCCAGGCCAGGCCGGCCGCGCCTCCGCCTCCCCGCTCAGGTCACCCCCCGGCGCGTCCCGCGAGGGAGTCTAGGCCCCCCTCCCCGGCCGATAGGGGCACCCGCCGCCCCGGCTCCCCGCCGCGGATCAGGGGCCCGCCGCGGTCCCCCCGACCGGCAAGCCGCAGTAGGCCGCGCCCGGCGAAAAGCCTTCGGGCGCCGCCCACACCGCGGCCCGTCGGTGTCACCTGCGGGGAAGCGCGGCCGCGCTTCCCCCCGCCGGGCCTCCGGTGTCCGGTCTCGCCGCTAGGGCCTCGCCCTCCGAGGCTTGCCGCTCCGCCTCCGCCGGCCGGGCCCCGCCGCGTCACGCCCCGCGGCGCCGTCAGCCGCGCCTGGCCTTCGGGTGCCAGCCGGCACCCCCGCTCTCCGGATGGCCGCCGCCGCCCTCCTCTTCCGCGGCTCCGCCTCGCCGCTCTTCCCTGCTCCGGGCCGGCTGCCACGTGGCAAGATGGCGGCCACCAGCTCCGGAGCGACCAGGTCCCTCGACGAAAGCCTCGACGAAGAAGAGGCCTGTGGACCTCTGCCAGCCCCTTTTAGGGGCTCGTCATGCTCCACCTCTCGCGAGAGGTGAGCTTGCGCGGCTTCCGGCGGGGGGAGGGCAAAACGGCTTCCGCTCGGCGCAGCCACGCCGCGGAGCCGCACAGTATATAAGCAGAACACTTTGCTTTGCTTTGCTTCACCTCTCCATGCTGGCTGAAACATTTGGGAAGTTGAAGTTCAAAAAACAAATTTATTTATTATTTATTTATTTGTTGCATTTTTATACCACCCATCTTCCAGAAGGAACTCTGGGCGGTTTACAAACGAGAATAAAACCATCAGTATATAACAAATAAAAAAGAAAACAACTAGTAAAAATAAAGAGGGGGAAACCATCAGCAAGAGGCGACGTGGGCAAAGAAAGAAAGAAAGAAAGAAAGAAAGAAAGAAAGAGAAAGAAAGAAAGAAAGAAAGAAAAATTAAATACAAAGGTCGCCATATGCCTCCTTAAAAAAGGTTTTCAGAGCCTTTTTAAAGGCAGGCAGGGGCTGTGCAAGGCGCAGCTCACTAGGAAGATCATTCCACAACGTAGGGCCCACTACAGAGAAGGCGTAGTTACGCGTGAGCGATTTCCGCACCTCCCTGGGTGTGGCCACCCTAAGTGAGCACGCCTGCGCCATTCTCGTGGGCCTGACCCCAGTTGATCTCTGGGAGATACACTCTGACAGTTATTCTGGTCCCAAGCCGTGGAGGGTTTTGAAATCAAAACCAGGACCTTGAACCTTATCCGGAGGACAACGGGTAGCCGATGCAGGCGAGCCAGGACTGGGGTTATGTGATCGAATCTACGAGCACCCACCACCAGTCTGGCTGTCGCATTCTGCACCCACTGGAGCCTCCGGACAAGGGTCAAGGGCAACCCCACGTAGATGGCATTGCAGTAGTCGATCCTCGAGATCACAAGGGCCTGCACAACTGTCCTCAGGGAGGACTCATCGTGGTACTGGCAGATCTGGGTGATCCTGCGGAGATGGGGGGGGGGGAAGCAGCCCTGGAGACCGCCGTCACCTGGGCATCCAGGGAGAGGGCTGAATCCAGGACCACACCCTGATTCTGGCCCTGTCCATAGGCTGGAGTGAACCCCCCCCCCAAGGCTAGGGAGAGGGCCATTGTACCAGGACAAACAAATAAGCAAACAAACAAACAAACAAACCCCCCAAAACACACATACTAAACTTATCTATTTCCCCCCCAAATTTCATTTTATTATTTCATTATTTATTTCATTATTTGATTTCTATACTGTACCATCTGGCACAAGTGCCACTCTGGGCGGTTTACAAAATTTTAAGATAAATACAACAAACATAATATCAAACATAAAAAGCATGATAGTCCATAGCTGAAATCAAAATCAAAATTACATTGTTATATTATTATTTATTTGATTCATTACATTTTCATTGGCCTGATCCACATTTTTAAAATTAATATGTGAATTAAAACTTATTTTATGCATAGGAATGTGCATTTCAGTGAATGTGGTGATACATTTATTGGTGGCTTAAACATACTGTATTGACACAAATCTCTTGTGTAAACTTACAGGAAAAATGTTGTCACTTGCAGCAGCTTGACCTGGAATCCAAGCGAGGACTCTAAAATTTGCAGTGCTAATTGGAGTCTCTGCTATGATCTTTTGTTATGTATGAGTTTGAGATTGCTAGGGACTCTTAATTTAGTAACTGCTAACTAAATAATCCCCTTCTTCAATTCCAGGTTGTGCTGCTGTAGTTGATGTTATTCCCCTTGTGCTGTGTAAGCTTTTGCAAGCGGATTGTGGTTCTCAAAATGCATATTTAAATACAGTATTATTTTGAGAAAAATACATACTGTCTCATCATACAGCCTCATTTAAATGTCTGCAACTTCTCTCTTTTTTTCTATTTTTTCTTTTTCTGGATGTGGTACTCCTCACTCATTTCAGTAGAAAAAAGCATAAGCAATGAAATCTGTCCATAGATTGGGTTTTATTATATGAATGAATGGCTTTTAGGGATATTTGGACTAAAGAGATTTTGTATGAATTGCCCATTTCCTATAGGATTCAAAACATTTCAGTCTGTTGATCTGTTCTTGACTATTCTGTATACTCCCTCATACAGCAGTGACTTGTATCTATTTAAAATCATCATCACAACCAATAGTTCAGAGTGGATGAAGCAAAACCAATATGGATCTATAGAGAGGTGGGCTCATGGGGCCTTGTGAAGATATCAAATTCCTACTAACTAAGAGCCTTTTCACATGACCCCTAAGATCCGCTGGCCACTTAAATTCGGACCAGAGATCTTGGGGTTTTGTCACTGTTCCTGTGTTCCCACCCCTCCGCACTCCTGGCTGCTGTCTGCGTGAGGGGAGGGAGAAAAAAAGGAAGAAAAGAATGCAGGCTCACCTCCGTTCTGCCGTCTCGCTCTGCTCCCGGCAGCATTAGTATCTCTTAAAGGGGCGGGGGCAAAACAACAACAAACAGAAGCGAGGAGAGCCCGGCACTCACTACGTTACATCCGCATCAGGAATTTTTCACCCCCGGAGAGCAGGTACTTGAAAAGTGCACTGGGACATGCTTAGGTGGGTGTGGTCACACTTAAATTTTTGTAAACTCCAGAGCTGGTGGGGAAACAATTTTAAGCTCCAGATCTGGGAGCCATTTGCTGCAGATTTTAGGGGTCATGTGAAAAGGCCCTAAACCCTCTTCCTGGAAATGACTTCCCCAGAAGAGACTTCCCCAGAAGAAATCCTTCTGGAAACAGGTCTCTCCAGTTCCACTCCCTAAGGCCAATTCTGTAACTCAGCCTTGCAGGTAACCATCTTTTCAGGCTTCCAGGATGGGCTTTGTCTGTCTTACACTCCTAAGACCTTCTTCTTTTGCCAAGGGAATATGCCCACCACATCCCAGGAGGTACCTGGTGGCACCAGCTTGCCTTGTAAACACTGTTGCTTTTCTCTCTGTAAGTTACTGTGGGTTTGTAGGCTCAGTTTTTCCATAGGAACCTATCAAATTTGTCTTTAATTGTATTTTCTATTACTTTAATCATTTTGCTATACCAACAGATCAAAGGGACAGAACACATTGGTTTATTTTCTGTTGTGGATGTATCAAGGATCTATGATAGACCCCTTCGTCCCTTTCAATTATTGTGAAATCAAAGATTTTTGTTGCAACACAGGAATGCCAGCCATGTTTTGTGAAATTTGGGTGTTAGAATGACACTGAATGAAATACAGAAAATAAACTTTGTGAAAGGAGATATCTTTGTACCAGAATGGATTTAGATAGCCATTTCATCCAGTCTTTCTTTCTTTTGACAAGCGACAAATACAATTGTCACACACTAGTCGGGTCATCTGAAGGCAACTGACCTCAAGACAGATTTTTCATCTCCTGAAATAATTCTTGTAAATGGGCAGAAAGCTCACATGTGATGAGATTAGATTCAGGCAATTGTATTGCCAACAATTTCTCTCAATCCAGTCTTTATGCTCATTAAATAAGGACAGTTTAATTATGGTGAGTTTCAAAGAGAGAGAGATCGAAATTCTCCAGTTATAAGCTGCAAAATTGTATTGTTCATAAATTACACCTTTTTAGAATATAACTTGAATTAGACCTGTGGACTTCCTCCAGGCAAATGTGCAAAAATGGACTGAATGATGACTGAAATATTTGCCTAATTTGGGGCAGAGCAAAAAGCTACTGTTGAGGTAAAGCAACACCTCAATATCCTTCTTATTCCCTTCAGCATTCGTAGGGTTAAAAACAGTGCACAGTATGAGCTCAGATATGGGGAAATTGAAATTAAGGCATGCAATGGGTATATTAAGTTCCTAGCACCAAAGGAGAAGATGGGTGAATTCTAAACTCCCCAACAAATCCCAAATAGTTCCCTGGGCACCTCAGCCCCAGAGGGTCTAAGGAGGGCTCAGATGAAATTCCTATGTACTGTATACTGTGGAACTAATACTTCCATCACTGTTTAGATAATGAAAATTACAACTGAAAGACATCTCTCTGAAATCTTTTGAGGTTTTTGGGATCCTTGAGGTGTCCCCCACTGTTCATACCCAATAGGTCTGGGACAGACAATTTTTTTTGTTTCTCCCTTATTCAGTTATTATTATTATTTTAAATGCAAGTTCTTAAAGCTCCAAATATGAAGAAATTTGGAGTAAGTTCATGAAAACATTAGAGCTGGAACTAAATGCAACACCCCCCACCATCTGCATAATCAGTGACATCTGTTCAGTTGAGGTCATGTTGCCGTATTGCTCTTAAAGAGGAGGTGGCAACCCTCATTCGCCATGACATCTGTAGCTGGATTCACAAGGATTCAAAGCCAAACCATTACAAGCTATGCACGCAAATCAGGCTGCCTGACAAACCTGCAAGTTCTGGCTTCTGCCACATGCAAAATGGCTTAGTTTCTGTTTCTTCTCATACTAAACAGAAAGACATCTCCATTTGGGGAAATTTCTTATCCAAGAATGATCTGAAAGTAAATGTTCATGCATTCCTCTTCTGTCTGACTGGGAGGCTTATTTAAGAAGCATGCTTTCACTTATAAAACACGACATTTATCATTAGCAATGCCTAGCGAAAGGCTGACGGTTGTATCCTCAGATGGGCACATCTCCCAAGGGATCAGAGACCACCATCAGCGGAGATTCCCCTAGTCCCTATATCTTGCCACATGTCCCTGATTCTGCTTTGGAGTACCTCGGAGGGAACTCCCTGAGTAAATGTGGATGGGATGCTGAGGGAAAAGAGGAAGAGAAAAGGCATTGTGTCACGAACACAGGTCCACTCACACAAAATGATGGAAAACTCAGATGT
This sequence comes from Phrynocephalus guinanensis, assembly GCA_037367245.1. Taxonomy (NCBI): domain Eukaryota; kingdom Metazoa; phylum Chordata; class Lepidosauria; order Squamata; family Agamidae; genus Phrynocephalus; species Phrynocephalus guinanensis. The sequence continues at coordinate 68,073,482 of CM074732.1, read as the reverse complement.
GCCTTTACCGCATTGGATTATAACACCTTCACTTCAATTTTTTTTAGCATAGTTGGACCCAAAATCAAAAGGATGGGAAGAAAATTTCGGAATTGAAAACTGATCAATGGACAGTTGAAGAAATAAAGAAAATCAAAACCCAATAGTTTATGCATATCCTTTTATTGGGAAACTTAAACAAGTGACTTATATAAGATTTAAGAAATACTTGGTTTCTATATTTAAATCAAAATTCTTTAAACTATATTAAAATTAATTTTATGCAGGGTGGACTCTGACCCTCCTCTTTATTGTAACCAGAACTGAAAGTCTGTAGTCCCTATTGACCAGAGCATAACAGACAGAACAAGAGCGACTCAGCCTGAAGATTTGTGTCTGGCATCATGTCTTTAATGGTTCAGTCATGTCTTCCTCCTATTGGCTGCTTCAAATGGAGAATCTAAACGCCAGCATCTTTAAAACATGATTATCAAGTTGACGGAGTAATTTTATATGATCAGTGTAGCACCCTAGCTGATTTGACTTCACACCTGTTTCCGTCTTCTCTAACCAGACTTTCAAAACTAAGCTCATGAGTCAGCTGTAGTAGAGGACACTCTCCAATTGCCAGTGTTGAGGCCATCTCGAATGGCCAATATGGCCAGCTTCTGCACATGGGATGGGGATAGGATCCACTCTTGACCATTATCTGAAGAGGAGAAGCCCACAGACCAAGTATTTATGTGAGTGCCTGGCCCCAAATATGGGAGAGGGGCAGCTGTTCTGCTCCTGATCCTTTGTGATATCAAGCAGCAAAATGACTTGATCTGCCATGCTTGAGGCTCATCACCAATGTCAAGGTGATATGACCATGCTTTCCTATAAAACTGACACAAAAGGGCTTTAGCAGACTCAATAACCAGGTATTTCTGGGCAAAAAATCCATTAATTGAAACTCCATCCAAGTTAACTCAGCAGTGATTATGTTTACTGTCTTATGTTAAGCGCCAGCTTTTATCGTTTGGCTGATTCATCCTGAAGTAGAGTGCCTCAAAGGCAGCTGTGCTAACTCGGCTTTTTGTAGCCTCTTGCTAATTTTGTGTTGCAAAATTCAGACCCAGATCTTAAGAAAGCTATACCACCCTCCTCAACAGTAAGGAACACATTTCAAGGGTGCTGGGATTTACAGTATAGTGTTCTTAGGGCAGGTGACTCAAATCTCTTAAGTGGAGGCATATCTGGAAACCCTGGGGCAAATGCACTCTTCCACCCCTCTCTAGTTACACCAGTGAATCTGGGGGCACCTGGAGGGAGAGCAGCAGGAGGAAGCCATGCACCATCCCACCAGAAGTCCACCTTTCACCCTGCTAAGGCTTGGTGATCCTTAGTCAAGTGAAAGGAAAAGAGGGAAGCAGGCAATGTTTTTTCCCCAAGCAGCACTTCCATCAGTTGCCCCCCCTCCTCCTTCCCCCCGCTAAGGCTTGGCAATTGTTAGCCTGGGGAAAGGAGGACAGGGAAGCATGCGATGGAGCTGCTGCTTTAAAAAAAATCCCATCACCTGCTTCCTTCTCCTCTTTTTTCCGGGCTAACGATTGCCAAGCCATAGCAGGGTGAAAGGAAGACTTCTGGTGGGATGGCGCATGACTTCCTCCTTCTGCTCTCCCTCCAGGTGCCCCCAGATTCACTGGCATAACTAGGGAGGGGCGGAAGAGTGAATTTGCCCCAGGGTTTCTAGATATGCCTCCACTTTCCTCCACCGGGGGGGGGGAGGAGGGGGAAAGCATGCTACAGAGATGAGGCTTGAAAAAAATTGCCTGCTTGGCACTATTCGCATGCTGTGTGGTTTGCATGGGAGAGCCTTTTCCGGGAAACACCCGAAGAAGGTGTGAGAAAGAGGGACCCTTCTCCCCCTCCCCTGCTGTTCCCCTAGGAATGGGTACCCCTTGCTTGGGTTCATATGCAGTTTAGCTGAGCATTACGTTCTGACTTGAAAGCAAGCAAGCAAGCAAGCAAGAAAACAGGGAGGAGTGGTGGAGCATGGTCTAACAAACTATCCTGGCATGCTTTCTGTGGGATTCAGAAAATGATTAGACTAGAAATGGAACTTAGCAACCTAATCATACCGTATGCTTACTTGGCAATGGGCTGGATTGATTACAGTGAGTTTATTTTTCAGATTGAGCATATGGACTAGAATTCTGTTGGGTTTCAGAACTGTATAGGTATGAAGAAACTAAAAAAGATCTTCCAGTGTCTCTGGAGATGAAGACCAAGGCCATGTACGGTTGTACTGTATTTCCAGTTATTCTGCACAGATGTGAAAGCTGGACAGTGAAGAACATCAACAGGAAAGAGATTGATTCATTTGTAATATAGTGCTAAAGGAAATTGTTATGCATACCCTGAACTGCAGAAAGGCAGATAAGGGGATTCCAGATTAAATCAAACCTGAACTCGCTTTAGAAGGAGGAATGACCGAACTGAGGCTGAAGACCATATATGAGATGGATTGACTCAACAAAGGAAAACACCACCTTGGGTCTGGAAGATCGAACAAGGCATTTTAATGACAAGACATTTGGGAGCTCACTAAGGGCCTTTTTACACGACCCCTAAGATCCGCTGGCCACTTAAATTCGGACCAGAGATCTTAGGGGTTCGTCACTCTTCCTCTGTCCCCACCCCCTCCGCACTTCCTGGTTGCTGGCTGCATGAGGGAGGGAGAAAAAGAGAAAGAAAAGCATGCCGCTCACCTCGTTCTGCCTCTCGTCTCTGTAAGGCCATCAAGTCCAACCCCCTCGTCTCTGTAAAAGTAGCTCTTAAAGGGGCGGGAGCCAAAAAGCAGCAAACAGAAGCGAGGAGAGCCCCGCACTCACTATCGTTGCACCACATCAAAGATTTTTCACCTCCAAAGAGAAGGTACAAGAAAAGTGCACTGGGTCGCGCTAAAGTGGGCGGGGTCGCACTTAATTGCCTGCAAACTCCGGAGCTGGTGGGGAAACATTTTTAAGCTCCGGAGCTTGCAGCCATTTGCAGCGGAGCTTAGGGGTCGTGTATAAACGCCCCAATTCATAGGGCTACCATATGTGGGAGGTGACTTGATGGGCCATAACAACAACAACAACAACAACAACAACAGCAGCAGCAGCAACAACAACAGCAACAACAATAACTGCATAAATTCAGTTGCAGAAACAACAGAATCTGCTTTCCTGGTTGCCCATCACATGCCGCATCTACATTATGGGCAACCTAGAAAACATGAAAAGTAATTCCATGCATATTTTTTCACATGATGAAAACTTCAGCTGGTTGTGGGCCATTATTTCCAGTTACTGAAAATGGATTTCTATTATTGAAAACCAAGAGGGGGAAAAAAATTAACAGGTACCAACTGAAAAGTAAGACTGCTCATCCACTTGCTCACTTCTTTCTTTCTTTCTTTCTTTCTTTCTTTCTTTCTTTCTTTCTTTCTTTCTTTCTTTCTTTCTTTCTTTCTTTCTTTCTTTCTTTCTTTCTTTCTTTCTTTCTTGAGTCTCTGTACTAGCACAGCGCCAAAGTGAAGCTCAAATAATAACTTACATCAAGTTTAGTATCATATATTTTCTCGCTCCTTTTTAACCTATTCAAAGCTTTCAGCTTTCAAATTGGGGTGCCCCAGATGTTCAGAAGATGGAATTCCACTGAAGCAGATTTTTGAATGGGATAAGAAAAAGTTTTATTGGGTGACTTCCTCTCTCCTTCACAACCACAGAAGCCATCAAAACCTTGTCTACTTCCCCACTCCCCTGACCACTTTCATGCTTAAGGCAAGGGTAGGCAGGAGTGCAAGCTGGATTTCGAAGGAACTAGAGATCAAATTGCCAACATGCACTGGATTATGGAGAAAGCCAGAGAGTTCCAGAAAAACATCTACTTCTGCTTCATCGACTATGCCAAAGCCTTTGACTGTGTGGACCACAACAAACTACGGCAAGTTCTTAAAGGAATGGGAGTGCCTGACCAACTTATATGTCTCCTAAGAAATCTATATGTGGGACAAACAGCAACCGTCAGAACTGGATATGGAACAACTGACTGGTCTAAAATTGGGAAAGGAGTACGACAAGGCTGTATACTGTCAACTTGCCTATTTAACTTATATGCAGAGTACATCATGTGAAAGGCAGGTCTGGATGAATCACAAGCCAGAATTAAGATTAACGGAAGAAAGATCAACAATGTCAGATACGCAGATGATACTACTCTGATAGCAGAAGAACCTCTTAATGAGGGTGAAAGAGGAGAGTGAAAAATATGGGCTGAAGCTCAACATCAAAAAAACTGTTCACTGGAAGGACAGATTTTGAAGCTGAGGCTCCAGTACTTTGGCCACCTCATGAGGAGAGAGGACTCCTTGGAAAAGTCCCTGATGCTGGGAAAGATTGAAGGCAAAAGGAAAAGAGGACGGCAGAGAATGAGATGATTGGACGGTGTCATCGATGCAATCAATATGGATTTGACAAAACTCCGGGAGGCAGTGGAAGATAGGAAGGCCTGGCGAGCTCTGGTCCATGGGGTCACGAAGAGTCGGACATGACTGAACGACTGAACAACAACAACAAAAGGCAGGAGCTGGATCTTCAGAAGGTGGCCAAGTGACCCAATGCTGTAATCATCTCTGGCAAGCGCTGCAGGTCCTTAATTGTGTTGTTGTAATCTTGTTGATTTTTCCCCCAAGTGGAATCAAGGAGCAGGGTCCTCTGCTGCTTTTTGGACTGGGATCTTTCTTTGAAAGTTGAAGAACAGCCACAACTTGCTGCAGCCATCTCGTACAAAATCAAAGCAGCAAGTAACACTTCCTCCACCCATCAAAGAACAAGTCGGCAAATTTAAAGTGTGCTTTATTCATAGCAATGATGTTGTGAAACTGCCACACTCCAATGTAATTTTGAGCAAAGTCATGGCCATTACAGGAATAATTTGTTCCCAAGCTCTCCCCTCTCTGAGGTCCCAGAGTTGTAAATCTTTATATATGCAGATTTATTTGATTCAGGCAATTAATGTTGCATTGCGTTTGACCCTGTTTCTGTGCAGTGACAAGGTAAGCAATATTTTAGTTAAGGCCAATTAAATAAATATTAGTGAGAGAAAGCATTAGCCAGACTATTGAAACTAACTTAATGCTTTCTCAACCCATCTCTCAATGAAATTCAAAGGCAGCCGTCTTGTGCAAGATGCAACTTGTTGTTTGGAAACTAGGAAAAGATCTGCACGCTACTTATTCAGAGGAGCATCAGAAGCCACAGAAAAGCTGATAAAATTAACACACCATATGAATTATGTAATGCTTCAAATTGCATACCTTTGGACACATTTATTGTTTTTTTCTAATGCACAGGTTTTTTTTTGTTTCTTAGGAATGGGGAAATCTTCTCACTTTTGTTTCCTCTTGCAATCATGATCTGCAATGGAAGGACAGAACAGACACTAGAGAAGGGTAAGAAGCATGATCAAACATTTCAAGCCAAATTTCTTGTGTGATATCACAGATGCCATGCTTAACCTGCCCCCTCTACTATGGCCAGGAGGTACGCTCATCTTTGTTGGCATGTCACTGGTATCCTCCTTTGCCAGCAGCACAGAAGACTGGCCTCAGGCGGCTGGACACTCAACTGGATGGGGATTCTTTCTGTCCTGCCTTCTCTTCAGATTGGCTGCCTGCCTGTGATGCTGTGCTAGAGATTTAGCACAAAGCACTTCATTGTGTTTTGTGTCCATCTCCAACACCATTATGTACTGGGCTTGATCACAGTTCATTCTAGCATTGGGAAAGAAAGAAAGAAAGAAAGAAAGAAAGAAAGAAAGAAAGAAAGAAAGAAAGAAAGAAAGAAAGAAAGAAAGAAAGAAAGAAAGAAAGAAAGAAAGAAAGAAAGGTTCCATATAGCTTCCTTTTTGCAGATGATTTTAAAGATAGCTGAGTACGACCACTGTAGGAGCATTTGGGCAAGTCTTAGCTGAAGGAACAGGTCTTTACAAAAATGCATTTGGACAAGAGTGAACAGTTTTTATAGGATGTAAAAAAGCCCCTTTCTCTCCCCCTTCTCTCCTTTTGCATTCTTTTTTCTTCTGCTTATAAATTATGGGAAGCATCCCGTTTCCAAGTATAGAAATCCCCCCCCTTTTTTTTTTTTGCTTACAGGTTGGACTGGGAGGAAACTGTGCAGCGGGCAACTGCATTCCTGTACTTGTTGGGGGAAACCCTGCCTGCTTTCATTCTGATTCTATCCCTTCACCTTCTTGACCAATGCACACACCCTCTTTCCTCCCTCCCGCCTCTCATATGTGAACACCTAAAAGCTGCCCAAGCCCTCGCCTTGTAGCAGATTTGGCAAGCTGTTCTTGCCGTACTTAGCGTGATCCCACAGTGTGGCATGTCTTCAGGATTTGGGAGATTTGGGATGTGAAATTCATTTTCATTGCTTTAATTCACTAATCTGAGACTAAAAGGCTGTATTGGACATGCTGCGCTAGAAGTAATTGTACATTTGTCCCCCCAAGAGAATTCAGCTGTATGTGAATTGGGCTCCGGCCAGGAAAAAGTCTGGATCCGAGGCAATAGAAAAAGGCGATTCTGCTCCCTGCTTCTCTTCCAGACTGAAGGATTAATATCAATCTGGTTTATACAGCAAACCAGTGAGTGAATGCCGTACATAATGCCATTTTGTAATCAAAACAGCCTGGGAAGACAGAGATGAAGAGACTTATTTTCCCTCCCTCTCCCCTGGCTTCACTTGAGAACGTTTGTGAAGCTACTGCGAAAGCCTCTGTGTGGCCTAAATGTTATGGGAGAAGAAATAAAATAAACTTCAAATAGCAATTAAAGTAGTATTTGCTTGGTCCTGCCCCCCCCCCCCCAATCCCAGTACAAGAGTGACTTTTTGAAACGGATGCTCAAGGCGGTGATCCAAAGAGGTGCAAATGTAGCAGCTGAATGCACAATCCCTCTTTCTTCCCATGAAAGGTTTCTGCTTGGGAGCTTTCCCCCTGGAAAACCTTAGAACTGCTGAGACTGAAATGGAGTGGGGAGGCTTTGTACAAAGGGAAACTTGAAGTAATATCCCATGGAGATGAAGGGGCATCTGAGATGTTTACCCATCATCTCTGTACACTACTGCTAAGCCTTTGAGAAAATTAAGCTGTGATTTCTGATATTGGGGAAACTTAATTTTTATCCCACAACTTCCAAAATCCCTATGCTAGCTTGCTCATAGGGAAGGGTTAGGGAACTGTAGTCCCCAAAAGTAACTTTTCCATTTAGGGAAACACTCAGGAATTCTATATGTGTATGTGTGTGAGTTTGTACATGCAAAAGCTATATTGCTACTCCTCTGGATTATTTTGATCTAAGTAAATGTGAAAGGTGACTTGGTAATGACAGATCCAGTGGGTGTGTTTCAAGTGTACATTCTACAAAGGAGAGCTTTTGTTGCGACTTACAGTAGCAAATATTATACAACAGGGTAGGAATCTTCAGTGGATCCAGGGATAATCTTTTGGTTCCCAGGACCTTTTCAGATTTACACACTTCCCTGTAAATGCCAAAATCTGAAAACAAACAAAACAAACCCCAAGCAACTGAGAATGGCCGGAAATCTATATCCAATTCTGAAACATGGGTGGTGTGTATGTCTCTGTGTGCATGAGAGAAAGAGAGAGAGGGCCCTATCACATGGGTAAAAGAGGCAGTTAATAATAAAAGCCGTGTTTCTTTCTAAAGTCGTCATGTGACTGAAAATGCGGTTCCACATTTCATATGTCCCCCATGTCCTTAAACCACATTTAGAAGCTCCAAGGAGCAGCAGCAGCAGTATGGCATGGGCTTAGAGGAGCACCCGAGGAAGGGAAGGAGGTGGCATGATGTGGTGGCGGCAGCAGTTGCTAATTGTCATTGGGGAGCAAGGCAGAGAGGCTGCATTCTTTCCCAGCCAGAGAATGGGGAAGGTGCGGGTGGGTGGGGTGGGGGAGAGATACAAGGGGGTCGGAGGAAGGCTGCCACTTGTGAGAAACAAGGTGGATGGGTGGGTGAGAATGTGTGTATGTGCGTGCCAGAGAGAGAGAAGAGAGAGAGAGAGAGAGAGAGAGAGAGAGAGAGAGAGAGAGAGAGAGAGAGAGAGAGAGAGAGAGAGAGAGAGAGAGAGAGAGGGTGCCAGTTGCCCTGCCCTTCTCTTCTGTGCCGCCTCTCAATTTGGTGCCACTGCTGCCAAGCATTCCTCAGCCTCACCTGAGGCAGCCACCAATGAGGGGCTTCCTCACTGATGGCCCTCGAGGGAAAGCCCACCAATGCCTGGCTTTTGCTGCTCCAGGTTGCCTGTCAGCTGCTTCGCTTGCTTGCTCGCCAGCCTCAGGATTCCCTTTTGCTCCTTTGCTGAGAAGGGAGTTCCCTTTCCTTTTGTCACGGCCAGATTACCCCACCCGTGTGACCGCTCCCCGTCCCCTGGCATAGCAATGGAGTCCCTGGCTGGCAAGGATTTCACCCGGGCTCCATCGGAAATGGAGGCCCATTGCAGGGGTCAAGCCACGCCCTTGCTGGGAGCCCTTGGCTGCTGCCGGTTGTCATCAGAAGAGGTGACTTGTCCTTTTCAGCAGTTGGGGAAAACAGAAAAATAAAATGTTGCCAACCCGCATAACTGGTAAAACAACCACAAAAGGGGAGAAAACTGGGTTTTCTGTGCTCCCACTAACCTTTGCCTCTTGTAAAAACATGCATTTCAAACCAGATTTTAAAATGCTGTATATACTCAAATATAAGCTAACCCAAATATAAGCCAAGGGCATTTTTATCACCAAAAACTGGTAAAATTTATTGACTTGATTATAAGATGAGGGGTTATATTTGGGTCAGCTCATATTCCTCGCTGGGGTCATGGGCTGGTCGCAGGCTCAGAGCGGCCTGAGCCTCTAACATGCCCTTACCACCTCACTCACCCCCAATGCTGCCTGAGCGAACCTCCACTACCAAGCCGGTGAAGTGCTCGAGAGGCAGCAGAACAGGCAGGACTTGCCCTCTGCTGCCCTCCCCAAGCCGGCTATCATATCCACCCAAATATAAGCCAAGGGTGGGGTTTTTTAGTCAAAAATAAGGGCTGAACAATTCGGCTTATATTCGAGTATATATGGTACCCCCCCTTCACCTTGAGTCTTGGAAAACTCACTGGAACCCAGTTAAGTGGGTGTTACCATTTTGTTTTGTTTCTAAGAAAACCCCGCTGACTGTGGGGGCATGAGTTTTGGAGCTGGTTTATCAGTAAATTAGATCCAGATTTTAGAGACCATGGGATAGAGAGAGGGAGGGAGGGAGGGAGAGGGAGAGACAGAGAGACAGAGAGAGAGAGACAGAGACAGAAACAGAGACAAAGACAGAGAAAGACAGAGAGAGGCACATGTTTCTGTCACCCTTTTAACAAGCCAAATATTGGTGCAAAACCAAGTTTAGCCCATTGTCACTGAAGTAAATAATTCTTGTTCAACCCCCAAGTAATCACAGTTCACCCATGGCCCTGTTCCATTTAAGGTAGAGAAATAGTCATGCTGGGATTGAATCCAGGCTCAGTAGTGGTTAGACTGGTTGCTGATATAAGCTGTCAAGTTGCACCTGATTTATGGCAACCCCAACAGGGCTTTCAAGGTATGTGAGGCATTTAAGGAATGGTCTTGCTATTGCCAACCCCCAGTGAGGTTCCCTGGCCAAGAAGGGATTTTAACCCAGGTTTCCTAAGTCCTAGTGGTCTATCATTCTCATCACCACAGGCAGCACAATGGTTAGAGGAGACCCAATTAAATGAATCAGGACCAGCTTGTTCTTATTTCCATAAGTCTGGTTACAGCCCATTTTCTTCAAGAAAAAAAACAGAACTTGCAAACAAACATTATCTTGGACTACCAATCCCAGAATCCTCATCAGAATGACGTTTGTCTGCTCTGAGAACCTTCATTACAAAACCTTTTCAGCCCCATAGGACTATCTGGCTTCCCAGACATTCAGTGCTCTGAAACTAAACTTCCACAAATTAATAATGAAGTCATAGTTTTTATTTGTTTATTTATTTGTTTGTTTAATTTCTAGACCACCCATCTGGCATCGGGGCCACTCTGGGTACTTAACAGCAGTAGATTATTATTATGGCTAACAAACTAAAATGAATACTAAATAAATATTTTATTTTTACCCTTTACTCTAGCCGTGCAGGTAGATGGAGCGGTATATAAATTTAATAAATAAATAAATAAATAAATAAATAAAGTCATGATAAAGTATCCTTTATCCAGAAAACTTTCTTAGTCTATCTACATTTGTTAAAATATAGTAATCCTTGCTAAACTGCTCTGTAGATAACCAGAGTCATTCATAAAATTATAGAATTTTTCACCCCATAGCCTAATCTCCAGTCCAAAAACTAATTACATTGTAATGTTCCATTGATTTCTGTTGGACTTACGGTCACTTGAAGGTTTCAGGTTGGGATGTAATCACTTTTCATTTTCAAGACTGACATAAAAATCAAATTTCTGGTATACAAGAAATTTCTAGTTCTTCTTGAAGAAGAATTAGTTTCATGGGAGGATTATTACATAAAATATAATGTGCCTGAACATCCTTTCTGAACTAGTCCAAATACAGTTCAACTAGGATGCAGTTGTTATTGAAGAGGGAAAAAAGTGTTAAATGGACTGTAATTAACTTGGCTGATTATGAATTAATCTTTGACATTCAACTGGTATACTGCTTGCATACTGCTTTCCCATAGCTTTCAAAACACTATAAACCCAAAGAGAAACTTTGCAAGACAAGGAAATCATGCTTTAATCAATTGATACAACACAGTATGTGGTATTGAAACACAAACAGAATAACCGAAAGCAAAAGCATGTACCGGTATGGTTTGACATTTGCTTATTTGGGGCTTAAGAATGGTTCATATTTAAGCATTTATTTTATCTTCTTTGAAAAGTCTTGAAGTTTGAATACAAAGGTCAGGTAATGGGTAGGTTTTTTAAAATCATATGGAGGCATTTTGGACTTCATACGCCCCGAGATTTCCAATGTTTACACATTGTTAAATTCTAACTGGTCGACCTCAGAAGCAGTCACATTTAATAATATTATAACCAACCTTAAGGTAAGATGTTCTTTGACACTACAATCAACAATATAGCATTTCTAAAGAATAATAAATAAAGATCTTTACTCAAATAATCAAGCTATGCATTCTGCAGTTTAAATGCATCTCCTTCATACATCCCAACACATTTTATTTGAATTTTTTTAAAAACCTGTTGACTAAAGTGTTACATACCAAACAATAAATTTCGGAATTCAATCTCAAATATCTCAGTAAATTTTTTCAGCACATGGGGGTTTGAAAAGCAGCCTTTTGAAAACTTAAACAAATACTGTGCAAGGCAAAATATGTGTCAGTAGTATTTCAGACAGTATACCAAATGCCAAGATGGCAGAATAATTAAAAACACAGTTAGATGATGATAAAACTACATAACAAGATGCATGTCTTTGGCATCTTTAGTAGTCCCAACCTCTTCCAATTATACTTGGTTTTTAAAATCATGAAGGGCAATATATTAATTTAATGTTACCTCACAGAAGTAAATATTTACACCAATTTGTGTAATCATGCAAACCTTTAGGGTTGGGGGGGAGAGAAAAAATATCTAAAATGACATTATTACATAATTTCTGGAATGAAAGCAACTCAAAACGGCTCTCTTGCTTACTTCATTCTGCAAAAGACTTGCGTAACAGGTTTCAAAAGGGAAGAGAATTGTTTACATGCATTTGTCCTCCCCTCTTCCCCTTAATAATAATTCAGCAAATCTTAGAGCAGCTGCCAGTACTTTTACCTTGCCATTGCAAAAAGTAATTTAAAAGATAGTTTTCAGAGTTGGTAACAGTGCTGGCACATACGTGTGCCCACACGCAAATGCTAGATATTGATTTAGATCAAGCAAACATCCAATAAAATATGTACTGTGCAATGCAAAAAACAATTTCAAAGATCTGAAGACAACCCTGATGACAGTCTGTGTTACTGTTAAATTCACCACTGCACATCTGCAAAGCAGACGAGAGGCGTATCTGTAAATCTCCTCTAGCATGTGAAAGGTAAACGGCTTTCATTTGCCCCAAATAATGTGTGAAAATCTATGGCTGGTTTTTTTTCCTTTGAAGAAAAAAGTTACTTGTGATGGATTTTACAGACATGCTATGTTTATTTGCATATCACCAGCATGCAGTGTTTCCTTTTCTCATTTACCGTACTTTGAATAAGCAGATCTGTTGGCTCCTTGAAAATAGATCCCTGGTTTTTCTTGAGGCTTCGCAATGAAGATGCACGCTTTGGAATCAAAGTGGTAGTGAAGCTAGCACATGCTAGGCTACTTGGTTATTTTTATAGGTATTTTCACCATACATTAAACATGACACAGACAGGTTCACTTAAAATGATTCCCTTATCTTCATCCATTTTTGCCAGCTAGGATATACTGTAGAAACAACTATGCGTCGAACAGCACATGGGGATGTCCTGGGCTAGTTTCCCCCCTTTCTTTTTCCAAAAGTCAACATTCTGTCTTCAGTGCATTACCTACCACAATACGTTCTTTGTGACCTCTCATAGCGCAACGGGCAAGCAAAGTGGTAGCAGCACTGACAAACTATGTTCCAAACTCTATATTCCAGAGTTCTGTTCCTGGAACACAAAGGAAGAAGGGGACTTTAACCTCATGACTTTTTCTTCCCTGTGTGATGTAAATGTAACCAAGAATAACACTACACATAATATCATAAGAAGACGGAACAGGAGGCAAAAGGATGGTCCACTGTATTCACTGCAACAAAAGAAACTCAAGCTCATGGATTGCCCCCAAATACTGATAAGGGCTAATACTAATACTAATACTAATAATATAGCCATCATTAATAATATATTTAAGGAGTTCACCTTCTGATGAATTATGAGGTCCATGCGGTGGGCCCTGACTGTGTACGTGCCGGTTCTTCCATTCTCTTTTGTGGCCAGCTTGCACTCAAATACTGACAGGACACTAGTTTTCTCCTGGCATACTCTTTTTGATAAATAAAATAGAACAGTGTGGTTGCACCATCGCTTTAACAGAAGCTCTAGAAGGATCAACTGAAAAAGATCTGGCAGAAGAGTAAACAGAGAAGTAAAAAGTTGGGATTATTTTGAGACAGATGCCTTTTTAAAACTATATTAAGAACACCCATCACAGATCTTGATTCCAGCTAGTTCCTCACACAGGAGGTATTCTGTCTTCACAACATCTGGACCTGTCAAAAAGGTGCAGTTGTACACCTTTCCAGATGCAGACACCCCATCCATTAAAATGCACTAACAAATCATACCATATAGAGTACAACAAAAATATTCTATGTCATTGAAGAAAAACTCCTCCTGGTCTCTCTCTCTCTCTCTCTCTCTCTCTCTCTCTCTCTCTCTCTCTCTGTGTGTGTGTGTGTGTGTGTGTGAGAGAGAGAGAGAGAGAGATAGAGAGAGAGAAGTTGGGGGTGGGTGGGTGAGTAGGTCTAGGAAAAGCTATGTTCATGAAATTTCAAGGCAGTTTTAAAGAACCTCTGAGAATTCTTCACTTTCCAGATCATTCTGTTGATGACTAACAAGACAAACCCATTTCGACAGAGTGAAAAACTTTCTTGTTCCATAAATATACGTAGCTGATGTATCAGGCGTTGGGTGCTTTCATTTGCTTTTTGTGTGCTCTTTAGATACATAAATAAAGTAACTTTAAAAATGCTCTTTCATTATTTTGAAGATTTCAGATCAACTGTTTTATTCCTTGTATCACCCATTATTTGTTACTTTATAGAAACTGAGATCCATTCTGTTACAAACTGGGAAAATATTAGGCATAACTTAATTTACTTTTGAATTTCTTGTAAACAATTAAAAGGTAGGTTTAGGTTTATTTGTAGCAATGTGGAAAGTGGCCATGAAAATATATTTACTGTTATTAGTAATTAGTTGTCACAACATCTCCAAATGAACTTATTTTCCCTACTTCAAAGATGCAGAAAACCTATTTTGGAGTGATGTAATATTGTCAGTGGGTCCACATCGATTAGCATTTCTTGCTTAATTTTCATATCCTCTGACCTCCATTACATTTTTTACATTTTCCTCAACACCAAAGTTTCATTTTTCTAATCAAGAAGAATGAAAAGAAATCATTCCTTAAAAAAGGACGCCTATCGGAATTTTGGACTAAACATCTAATAGATGCAAACAATGCCTGAAGTACATTAAACCTGGGACAATTGTTGCTTGATCCTTGCAATAGATCCCATTCACACAGTCCTAGACAAAGGAGAGCCATGAGCCAGCTTTTGTAAGGGTTCACCTCAAATCACATCCGCCCCTCCCCACCCCAATGAACCCATATGCAGTTCAGTGCACACGGCCCCTCCTGATGAGAACATGTTCTCTCTCCTTAAATCGGACTTCAAATTAATTTCTGGTCAGTCAAACTATATGTCCCAGTCAGTGGAACATAAGCAGTTGGGTCTCCTGTGTTATTTTGACCAAGATGCTGCTGCTGTAAGACTGGTAGAGGGATTAGCTATGGGTCAAATGTTTAACCATCTGGATTTTCCATGAACTAGCCTGAATTTTTGACACCTTTCTTTAGTCTAAATCTGAGGCAAAGTGACTTACACATTATTCTTCCAGGAGGGTTTTTTCCTCTCCCCTTTCGATCTTTTTCTCCTTTGAAAGTTTACCCTAGTGTACACATGTAACTGCACTACTTCCACCACCCTGTGGTAACTGCATGCCATGACATACACTCTACTTTACATGGCCTATGGCTTGAAAGATTCAGATGTTTTACAAGTGCTTTAGAGTTACTTTCCAATCTTAAAGAAAGAAAAACGCCATAAAAATGAATTTCCATTCCTTTCTTGTAGGTAGCATGCAAACACAGAAGCAAATCTCTTTTATAGGAAAATTATACTTAATATTTTGAATAGCTTGGACTCATTAAGTACATTGAAGACTTGTTTGAAGGGAAGGGAGGGAGGGGTTCTTTTAATACACTTTGTAAACCAGATGTTGAGCTCAATCAAGTTGTGTGATAGAAAGGCAACTTTAAAAACAAAAGGCAAGATGGAACTCGTTTATATTCTATGCTTTTGGAGTGGCACTTCAAACTTTAAAAAACCAGCCTCCCTACTTGCTTTGATTTCCCCAAAGCTAAGCTTTAAAATAGTGTCATTTTCTCACTGCTGGCACATTTTTACAACTATTCCACTTGTTATACGTAGCAGATGGTGTTCAAACAAATCAAGAAGTTCCAGAAGTGGAGGGGGAGGGATGGAGACAATACCGAGAAAAGAAACTAAGAAACTCATGTATTTCTTGAAATAATAGGATGAGCTTGAGATGGAAAAGGGCAGGAGAATATAAGAAGCAGGAACTTAGGGGAGAGAGTCCACTTTTTGGCAAGGCTGTGCCACTGTAAGGAGCTGTCGCTGCATGATTTATGAAGGTTATTTTCTATATGATGCAGTATGAAAGGAAGTGCAATTAAACCCAAGCAAACTCTGGTTGCTTGCTTTCACTAATTGGGAGTTCCTGTGACTCTTCTCCAAATATACTACCACCTACCTACCTTCCTATCTCACAGTTGTCCATCTCGTAGCTAAGCTTTTCCAGGAAAAAAAGAAAAGAAAGAAAGAAATTTAAGCATCAGTCTTTCCAACTCTGGATCAAGGAGAGGTCATGCTTTTGTATTTCACCCATGTGGTTCTAAGAAATGCTGTAGAGCTCCGTTTTCATCTGACACCTGCAGTCAGATTCATCCCAAGTTAAGCATGACAAAGTCACGAAAAGAAGGGAGGGACAGAAACTCATGGCTGCCTGTTGGAAAGCTTTAAGACGTATACTAAGCAACTAGGATATTGCTGCAAGTCCAAGGGGGGGTCATTATGGTGCATTTAAACTCAAATTTCAAGAATATACTGTTGATAATGCTCCCCCAAAACCTATAATTAGCATGGTTTATTTGGAGAATGTTGCACCTTGATGTGTCAAGTATTCTGTATCTTAAAAATATATATATCAACAACAACTAACGAGGAATGAGATTTTAAAACAGGTTGCAACTTGGCTATACAGCCTGGAAGCAAATATTTCTTTCAAATACATGGACTTTCCCCTTTGTAACTTAATCAGGTGTCCTGGCTCCTCCCCTTTCACAATAGCTGATCTTATTGAAAATCACGTTTAGGCCCATAAATGAAAAGAGCAGGGAGTGCCCTGAAATATCAACCTAGATCCAAAGGCTAGTTTTGCTGGAGAATTCAATGGCATCAGGATGAGCATTGATGATTCTGCAGGGGACGGAGGCAAAGAGGGATGAAGCTTGCAAGTGCTGCAAGCAGATATGGTGGTCCATGTGTTTAGGACAGAATTATAGAATAATAAAGATGGAAAGGGATCTATAAAGCCACTGAATCCAACCAGGAATGCAGGAATACAGATCAAGGGATCTCTGCCAGATGGTTGACTAAATTTCTCTTGAATGCCTCTAGTGTTGGAACACTCACCACCTCTCGAGATAATTGGTTCCATTGCAGGAACTAAAACTTCTTGACAGTTAGGACTTTTTTTTCTGACATTAAACCAAAAATCTGGCTTCCTGTAACTTGAGTCCATTGTGTGTCCTGCACTCTGGCATGGTTGAGAATAGAGCTAGCTAGTAGGCCTGCACTATAAATTTATAATAGTTTGATCCAAATCTATTTGCTCATTCCCTACTCAAGAGCTGTATTATGCTAGCTTGAACTAAAGCAAAGGCACCTTGGATCCCTTTTACAGGAAATGTGAGATGTAAATACTTTAAGTAAAGAAAATAAAAACAAAAAGCAAAATGTTCTGCTTATATACCAACCCATGGTGCTTAAAACACTCTCTGAGGGGGACTTCAGGCACACTCTGTCTGCCACTTATCTTGCTGCCCTTTCACCAATCCCCAGACAAATCAGAAGCATTTCACACCTCCACCAGGAAGGCCACAGCTAACAACCCATAGTTAATAGGTTGGGTGGGACTTTCACATACCCCAGGCCATTTTACATCTAATCAGCCTATTCAGGCCAATGTCCACTTAATGAGGCGATACAGAACAGGGTGATGTGAAGCCAAGATGAGCTATAAATTGGAGACATCACCACTAACTTTCTTTAGAACGATGAAGCTGCTTGATGAACAGAGAAACGTTATGATCTCACAAGAAAAGAAGTCCAGCTGCCATGGCTCAACTTCCGGATTACCTCACCTGGATGACTGAGGATCTTCACAGACACTCTGAGTGGTTTACATTTTAATTATGCAGGCTCAACATTGCACCCCACCCCTGCAAGCCGAGTACCCATGTTACCAACCTCAGAAGGACGGAATGCTGAGTCAATAAGAATTTAAAGTAGCTCATTAAAACTCTAATCTGAGGATTCCATAGGATGAAAGTGATATTCCGTTCCGGAAGATGGCACGGTATAGAAATATAACAAACAAACAAACAAATAAATAAATTCTACAGCTACATCTGTTGTTATATACTGTCAAGTCAGAACTGATTTGTAGCAACTATAATGGGGTTTTTAAAGTAAGTGAGGTAGTCCAAGACTTTTTAAAAAAACCAATCCCCCCCCACACACACTGCATTCCCATGGCAGAGCCAGGGAAATGAACGCAGGTCTCCCGAGTCTTTGTCCATTATTTTATCTACTACATCAAACTGGGTGCTTACATACCTTTAGCAGTCTGATAACACTTTAGCTCATGGTTCCCTCCTGTAGAATTATGGGATTTGCAGTTTGGTGCAGTTTGGAAAGCATTCTAGTGTACTCTTTTGAGCTACAGGACAAGAGCTCTCTAGCCTGGAGCAGGGCAGATAAAATGGTGGCAAATGGCTATACAGAGATACACCCCAGGTACAGTATCACAGATACTAGCAAAACTCTAGCAAAAGCCAGTGTGAGCTTTCTTTTTCCTTTTCTGTGACTTACTAAAAAGCAGTAATTTTATCTCTCTTTTACAGAATGTAGATTAAATGGGGAGGTGAGAATGACCATATGATGGCTAAATCCACAGCTGAGCCTTTCCTGGCTCATAAAATAGTCAGCAGCAGATGGGCAAAGTGGTTCAAGGGAGTGGTGAATGCCTTTCAATAACAAGGCATGGGTCCAGAAGGAAACTCCTTCAACTCCATAGTTTTGGATAATTAAAAGAAAGTCAGTGCTGTTATTGGATATTGTGCCTGGATGAGATCAGTTACCCAGATCTATTACAATCTAGCATCGGGGTTGAACATGGGATAGAGTAGATAAGAGTAGATCACTGGCATGAGGCAGTGGAAGGGCCAGTTAGGCATATAATTCCATTTTACAACTGCTCCACTGCCTACCAGTCTACCTCTGGTCCCAGTTTATACTGTTGGTCATCATTACCTATAAAATACTATACATCTTGGCTCCATTTCTATCTCTTTGCAGGGGGCCCTTCTTTTGGTCTCACTGCTCTCTTTGGCATGTTCCATGAGGTTACAAGAGAGAGTATTTCCAGTGCTTGGTGATTAGTTGAGCAGCTCTCAATGACTCGGAACCCAGACAACCTGGAGGAGCAACTCTCAAGACCTACAGAGAAGGGTTTTCTCTGAACTGATTTTCCAGAAGCTTCTTTGGGAACCCTGTTGTGGAGACACTACAGTCAGGGCCGGCACTAGTTTTTTTTGCGCCCTAGGCGGCGGCGGGGCATGGGGCGGCGGCGGGCGCTGGCGGGGGGCGAGCGGGCCGTGGGGCGCGGTCAGGTGGGCAGCGCCCCCTCTCCATTTTGGCGCCCTAGGCAACTGCCTAGTTCGCCTTAATGTACGCGCCGGCCCTGACTACAGTCACCAGCTACACTTCACCAAAAAGGGGGATGTTCATCACCAAAAAGGAAAAATGGGGAAAAGACATTGATTTCCATAAATCAAATGAAACGAATAACGAAGAGACCCATCAAAGAAAAATGAAGCAAAACTGAAATTTCCATTTCATTCGCTTCGCAATGCATTCCTATCAGGAAAAGCTGGCAGTTGCCCCCCCCCAAATGGGGGGGGGACTGCAGGCTCCCCCCCCTGCCAAAGCCACCGCCAATCAGCTGTAGGCTTCAGTGGGGAAAAATGTTTTTAAAACCCGCCCTTTCCCCCATCTGATTGGGCACGACTGAGTGGGGGATAAAAATTTTAAAAATACACGCCGACCCAGCCTGTGGGCCAGCTGGTTGGCGTGATAGGTAACAAAACAAAACAAACCACACTGACCTGGCACGCGGGCCAGCTTGTCAGCACAATAGCTTTAAAAATGCACCGATCCAGCCCACAGCCCAGCTGGGCAGCAATAGGTTAAAAAAAACACCGACCTGGCCCACGGGAGAGTTTTAAAAGTGAAAAATAAAACAAATGAAAAATGAAATGAATTCTTTTTTAAAAAATTATTTCATTTTTAAGGACTCAAACCAATTTTAAAAACCCAAAATGAAATGAAACGCCATTTTGGTGTTTCATGCTCATCTCTATTATTTATCACATTGATGCACCTTCCTTTTTCTGAATTAGTCTCTGCCACTGCTTATGATTAAACAACGCACAGCCTTTATATGTTCTAGAGACAAGACAAAATACTTCATCCCATCCACCTGCCAGGATCTACCACCCAGTGCTTTTGTGTGTGAAAAATTTAGAAAGAACCTTCCTGATCGACTGTCGATGTGGACAATCTTCAATTTATCAACACTGTGGCAAAACTCCAATAGTTTATTATGGCTGAACAACTGCAATTAATTATGATTAGATAAGAGCTATAAAAGTCAGAATCTGACAAGTCTGACAAGTATTCATTAGTTCCATATAAAATGCTCCCTTCTTATATTGGAGACAAATATATGAGCACAAGATGAACTTACTCAAGTACTTACATTTTATCCACTGTAATGGCTTTTTCCTCAGTTTACAGTGAGATCCCCATTACACTAGGTCCTTGGAAATATACAAATTCAGTTCTTACCCCCAGATTTTAACACAGAGAAGAAGCTTAGGATCAAATCTAGAAGTTCAGTCATGGCAACTGGACTAGTGGAGTTCTTTTCTTGAGAGATCAAAATATTTCGCTACTAGAGATGGGCACGACTTAGCGGTATTCCCGTTTCCGTTTCCGTTACTCGGTTCCGTTACTCTACGGAAACGGTAACGGGAATTACTCCCCCAGACTTCGAGCTCGAACCGACGAACGAACAATTTTGGTCTGATTTGTCGTGCTCGTTCCTTGCATCGCGCGATTGCGCGATGCCACGCGGCACAGAAAAAAAGTTTTTAAAAGTTAAAAAAACCCGGTTCCCGGCCAAAAAGCAGGCGGAAAAATGCCTGCCGTGCCTCAGGGCACCTACCAGAGGGGTTGTTTCTGGAGGTCCCCGGCCTCCCCCCTCATCCCCCGTCCTGGGCTGCTCTGGTGGGACTCGCCGCAGGCTCGCAGCCAGCAAAAAGCCCAGTCTCGCCGCAGGCTCGCAGCCAGCAAAAAGCCCAGTCTCGCCGCCGGCTGCCCGCAATTAAAGCGCAAGCAAGCGGCACGGACGGCACAGGAAAAAACTTTTAAACTCTCCCCCCACCCAAAAAAAGCAGGCGGAAAAATGCCTGCTTGACTAAGGGCGCAGGGCACCTACCGGAGGGGTGGTTTCTGGAGGGGGGGTCCCGCTCCCCCCCCGTCCTTGGCAGCCGGACTCGAGTCGCCATTTCGCCATGCCATGCGGTACGGGCGGGGGATCCAAAATGGGGCGGCGAACGCAATATTGTTTTTGAAATCGTGGTCCAAAAACACACAAGCACAACAGAAACACGCGAAAATTTATAAACTGCCAGATTTTTCACAGTAGCAGTGGGTTTTTTCTTGCAACAAAATGTCTCTCCTCTCCTCCTCTGTCCTCCATTTATTTTATTTTATTTTATTTTTTTTACACCTGTGCAGTGCGCAATGATGGGCTGGCCGAGTGGCCAGCCATGTGGGAGTGGACAACCATGCAAATTTTTGGAGCCATCCCACCAGTCGCATGGCCACTTGGCCATGGAGACTTCTGGGATGTGCCAAAAAGCCCCCTAAAACCTGCCCTAGCCCTAACCCTAACCCTTGACTCCGTACCCATACGTCACAGACTGTCTTCTTACTGGGTCAGAGAGGCACCCAGAGGTGCAACCCACTAGCCCACCGTAACCTTACCCGTCACTAGCCTAACCCTAGCCATTGCACTAAGCCACCTTAAAGCCAGATCTACTTGCTTGCATTGCACTACACGCAGCAAGTACAATTCCCTTCTGTGTGAGACATGGTGGTGCCAGAGCCTTGTGAAGGGCGGGCATGACGCTATCACTCTCACACTGGTCTCACTGTCTGCACATTATATTATGCAATATCCATATGGCTATTGCATAGCATTTTGCAGCAGCAGCAGGTGAGGAGGGGAGACCCCCATGTAGAGGGGTGCCTCCAGGAGCCCACTTTCCCTTTATAGCGGGCCAGAGGAGGCACCCACCCCACAGAGGTGCCTCCAGGAGCCCGCTCCCCCCCCAAAACCAGTACTAACGACAACGAAAAAACGAACCGACTAATTTTTGCAAATTTTCGCGAAAACCGGAAACGAGCCGAAACGGGACCGGCCCGACTAACGACAACTCGAAAAAAAAAATTTTCAAGTCGTGCCCATCTCTATTTGCTACTAATCCAAGCAGATTCATCAGTCTAAGAGAAGTTAGTGGTGAGTCCTCCAATTTATAGTTCACCTTCAAAAAGAAGAAAATAAGTCCAGTTTCCATGACTCAACTTCCAGGTAACCTCACCTGGATGACTGAGATTCTTCACAAACATAGGATGAAATATTGATGACTCCAGCCTAAGCCATGGAGTTTGGAAGATGGTGCTTCTGAAAAGTACATTGTGATGCTCCACTAGTTTATTAATGCTGGATTTCCAGGCTTGCCACTGCACAAATATAAATTATGGCAGTCACAAAAACCCAACTTTCACTTATATGAGGGGGTGCTGGATACCTTGAATGATTGAGAAAAAATTCTCAGTTGGGTGGATGGGTGGGTGGATGGATGGGTGGATGGATTTCAGGGGAATGAACAAAAATGTGACAAATATAGTACAGTAATAATTAAACAACATTGCTATATAAACAAATCAAAGGTGTAAACATCAGAGCATAAAGCAACGCATAAAGTAACCTTAAAGATGACCAGCAACATATGGATAGCAGACTCCACACTCAGGTCACAGCCTTCCCCACTCAGTGAGAGGCAGTGCTGCTTAAATTATTGAAACTGAAGTTTGAGTTATGTCCTGAAGCACCAAGATACTCTTTCTTATATTTTATTTTTAATTTACTTAACATATACAGTATTTCTCCTAAGCAGTTAAAAAGAAAACCCCATAGGATCAGGGCAAAGACAAGACCATATACACCACCACCACCAAGGAGCAGTTCGATCAGTTAATATATGATCAAAACACATTTTGAAATGGCTATCCCTTCACACTTTACTTTGCACAAGGATGACCCACAGATGTTAGGAATACAGAGATCAGTGCCTTTGATACTGAACTGAGCATATGGGTGGGTTCTTATAGGAGGCTATGGCCCTTCAGACAGTGTGGCTCTTTAAGGCCTCTAAAGATCAGCATCTGTATTGTGGATTGAAGGTGGACATCATGAGGCAACCAGTGGAACAATATCAGAGAGTTATATGCTCTGTAGAACACACACCAGTTCACAGTTGAGATGCTGCATCTTCAGTCATGTTCTTGGTCAGAGAGAGAGAGAGAGAGAGAGAGAGAGAGAGAGAGAGAGAGAGAGAGAGAGAGAGAGAGAGAGAGAGAGAGAGAGAGAGAAAGAGAGAGAGAGGAAGGAAGGAAGGAAGGAAGGAAGGAAGGTCTAATCTACAGATGTAACAGAACAAAGTGGGAACACAGTGTGGTGCTATAAAAGACCAAATGTTCAACCAGAGCTTAGGAAAAAAACTTTTCTAAATTGCAACATCTAGAATTCCTAGTGTACAACCTTCTCTGATCACTCAGAACAAAGTCCTTCTGCAATATTTACTCTGTAGTTATTGGTAAAATCCTATTGGTGTTCACATAAGGCATGTGCAATTAGCTGCAGTTATTTGCACACAACTGATGAGATGCTGGGCATGACTCTGTTGAAAGCCTGGTCTTACACCAATTGTCCCCCTGGCAAGTCACTGTTTAGGTGTAATTAACCTTGACAAATTATAGAAAGCTTAGACAACCACCAATAGAATTCCAGATAGTATATTTAGCATTGCAGCCTTGTAAGTTTTATCATCAATACCCTTTTTTTCCAGTGGGCTACCCTATAAGGGCTTAGCACACAGAGTTTTGCGTGCAAGTTTCCCATGAAGAGTCACAAATAAAAATAACGAATTTCTCTTCCTCTAAAATTATCCCAGAAAATGCTCCCAGGAATAAACATTGTTGAACTAATATTGCTTTCTGCATCTTTTTGAAGAGCGTACTATTGAATTAAACTGGCTCTTCTACTGCAAATAATTATTGAATGAAAGAGAACTTTCAAGTTAACATTTTTTAACAATGTGTTCAGCAACTTTCAATTAAAGTTTTTTATATGTATAGAAAATGTGTAATGAATAAATCAGTAAAGACCACATAATGAAAGTCTATTAGAAGGGTGAATATATTCTTGTAACTCAAATTTCTATACCACTTTGCTATTATCTTCCATCAGAAGAGAACATACAATTACCAATTTTATCTTATCTTGGACTTATTATTGAAGAGTAGTAAAGGAAACTTCATTCCAGAAGCTGTAATGTGATTTTTGATTAATAGTGGGATTTTTATGTGACAAGAATATTTCTCTTAGGCAAAGTATGCACATGTATCTTGGCCTGAACTGACTTGTCCCTGGCAGAGCTTTCACTGAGAATAAGAAGTGGTGTTATTGTATAAGCTGATGAGATGGTGTATTTGTATAGATAAAATAGTTTATCTCTTTAGTCAATCATATTGCACGATCATTCTGCACGGGTTAGAGAAGGCAGCAGATTCTAATCAATGTGGACTCATCAAAAATGAAGTGCAGGGGAAGCCACGGTGGCCGTAAATAAACTCTAGCAATCCATGTTTTAGTGATACCCTTCATTAGGCAAATTTAAAAGGCACAGAAATCGATGCACATGCTTTTGAAATTAAGGGGGGGAAATCTCTTCATTGGGCATGATCATGACTAATAAAAAGATCATAGATGAACCCTGCTAAGTAGTGAGGTGAGGTGGATCTGCTTCTAATGAATATGATCTAAACTGGCTAAAATGAAGATGAAAACTTCCTGCTGAACTCAGTCCAGGGTTTGTACTTTCAGAAATATGTGGGCCTCTGTAACAGATTTATTATCTTGAGCATTAGATGTGAGAAATAATGAGGCATGGCAGGTGCTATGTGCTAGAAAGTCTTCTCAAAACATTATTCAAAATACACAGATAGATTACATCAGTGGTTCTCAAACCGTGGGTCCCCAGATCCTCCTGGACTGCAACTCCCACAAGGCTCCACCACACGCTGTACTGGAAGGGATTTCTGGGAACTGCAGTCCTGGAACATCTGGCGACCCAAAGGTTGAAAACCACTGGGTTACACCGTTATTAAGCTCAACTATAAGTTTGTAAAAAAAAGTTGTTTGTTCTTTTGTTGTTAAATTGTTTTCCCAACTGGCCAGGAGAAAACCTCCTGCTAATTTACACATCCAGTTCCCTCTTGATTTTTTTTAAACCTATGCTGTCTTAAATCATATTTGGACCAAACACATTTTAATGACCGAGTGAAAAAGAATTCTCCCTGAGAAGAAAAATATTGGGGACTTAGGAGCTGCAGCTGAGGGGTTGTCATTACTGCTCTGTTCCCAGCAATCCCTGCCTAAAACAATTTTCTTACTCTGTCTAAGGGTAAGGCCAGTCCTGCAAATAATTTATTAAAATATATGGAGAGGACACATATATTTAAAGAAAGGCATAAATAAAAACATATTTTTAAAATTTCATCTAATTGATTCAGTGCACCAACAACAATATAGCAGAGGCAAAAAAAATACTTTGTCTAATTTGTCAGTATCCTGAAGCAGTTCGTTACTGACTTCATAATGTTGGAAATAAAATTGATTTATGTTGACAATTCATTTGGATGTGAGGATACCACCAAATGGCAGAATGCTGCTCCCTCTCCCTCTCCCTGCAACCTCAACCACACCAAAAGGACCGGTGTGGCTGCACCCTAAGAAAGCAACATAAATGATTCAAAACAACGATTGCATCAGCAATGCATGTTGTGGTAACTGAATTTGCACTACTGTTAGTTTAGTTGAATAGGGAGCCAATAACTTTATAGCTGCACAAACTAATGTTTAAGATTCAAATACAGGAAATAACAGTGAAGCAGCCACACACGGTGGACAGTGCCAGAGGTTGTAGCCTGCTTTCCTGTATCACCAATAGAGTACCAGCTAGATAAGCATTTTATAGAACTTTACTTGTTGAGAATACTAATTGGCACCATGTTGCAAAGAGATATCAACTGATTGACGTTTTGTGGATTTACATCACTGTCGCCATTTCCCCCACCCCAAATGCCTGTTATCTGGAAAAGAAGGAAGTTGCTATTCATCAGCTTTGTCTTTCAATTACACATTTATTTGCAAATGTAATCTTGGTGCAGAACAAAAAAAACACTCCTGTGGAACCTACTGGTTGCAACTGACCTTCAGCCTCTTCTCCAGAAGCTGGAAACATAAGGCCACATTACTGGTTGAGAGAGATGAATTCATTTCCTTCACAAAGTGCCACACAAGTTGTGCAGCCTTAAGATCTCAATGTTTGTCTGGTTGCTTTCTTCTGTTTCCCCCATTTCCCTATTTTTGTGCAATTTTTCTATTGTCTTATGTCTTATTGTCTTCTATGCATCAGGCAGGTGTATCTTTGCAGGAAGTGGCAATTGCAAAAAAAAGACAGAAAGAAAGAAAGAAAGAAAGAAAGAAAGAAAGAAAGAAAGAAAGAAAGAAAGAAAGAAAGAAAGAAAGAAAGAAAGAAAAGAAAAGAAAAAGAAAGGAAGAAAGAAAGATAGCCCTTGTCATTTATGAGTGACACATGACACATAGACTTCATGCCACCCATGCAAAAAGACAGGCACAGACTGCTTCTCTCCATGCTAGAACTTCACAGTGAAACCCATAGAATAATTAGGATTTTTAAATGGATGTTGAATTTAATGCAGCACAGAGCAAACGTTTTGTATTAAGGCTGAAAAAACAGGACTTTTAAAGGGAGGGAACCCATATTCATTGCAGCTTGTAGAATTTTAAAATGGGATTTTGCAGCCATTGAACAAAGTCCTGTTGCCAAAGTGCAACCAGTGCCATTTGGAAGTGGATAATTAGAGGATTGTGAACTATTCTGCTGATGGTAGATTTCTGCTGGTAGAATGAAAGGAAATCTTGAATAATTTTAGGCCACTGCTGAAGCTGTAGAAGAGGGTACTGACCAGAGGTATTTTGAATATTGTTGTTGTGTCATTACAGTTGTGACTGACTCTTTGTGACCCCAGGTCCATGGAGTTTTCTTGGCAGGAATACTGGAGTGGCTTGCCAGTTCCTACTCCAGGCGCCTACAACACCTGGTATTCCCTAGTGTTCGCCCATTCAAGTACTAGCCAGGGCCAACTCTGCTTACCTTCTGAGATCAGGCAAGATTGGATGTGCTCAGGGCATCTAGGCGGCTATTTTGAACATGCTGTACAACAAATGAATGCCGCTTATTATTTTATTTATTTAAAATATTTTTGTCCCACCTTCCTCTCCCCAAAAGTACCCAAGGTAAGTTACATAATCTAAAACAGTCTTTAAAAACTAAAAACAGTAACTACACAATATTAAAAAAAGAATTAAACAAGTAATGTATTATATTCAAATGGTAACTAAGATTAATATTAAAACACATTTAAAACAAAACAAAACAAAACAATCCATTTAAAACCCATCTGAAGCCACTATTCGGTTTTATAGCAAGCACAGAATAGCTAGACCAGTTTTTTTAACTGCAAATCAAATTCACACATATTCCCAGATTGATAATATCTGTGTTATCTGTGCTCCATGGTAAAACTGAAATTCAATTGCTAGCTCCACCTACAATAGATCTGTTGAATCCATAGGATTTACATAACTGCTGACATGCCATTTGGCAAAAGATTCAATGAGTCTATGATGGTTGGAACAAGCAACTGAATTTAGCTCTATGATAATGGCCTAGTCATATGTCCTTTCATATGTGAAGATCTACTGCCCAACTGCTGTGAAAGGAGACATTTATTACCATTGTACTGTTACTCTGTAGGCTTCAGAACATCATAGGAGTTGTGGCTAGTGGCCTTAAAGCAAATTCTGAAGCACAGACTCTTGTCATGATTGGATTTAATCATCCATAGGATCCCTTTTAGCTTTGTAGGTCGATGATGATGATGATGATGATGATGATAGAGAAAGAGAAAGATTGAGATAGAACACTAGAAAGCCAGATGGCAAGGACAGCAGAGCAACAGGATGTAAGCAAAACAGGCATAAGAGAAATAGACATAAACCTTAAGAAGTTAAGCTTGGGTTGGGTCACATGCTTTAAACTCTGGTTAAATCTGGGGCATAATAGCTCCTATTTTAAACATTTCCTTGATGTCTGTCTGTGGATTTCTGAATGCTCACTATGAACATTCACTAGAGAGGAGATTTAAAGAAGCTGTTGCAGTCCAATTTACAAATGACTGAACTCCTACCAATTGTCATTAGACATGGGCACGACCAGAAAAAATGACGTTTCGAGTTTTTGTTTGTCGGAACGGGTCCGTTTTGGGTCGTTTCCGTTTGTCGCGAAATTTTTCAAATATTTGTCGTTTCCGTTTGTCGTTTGTCATTTCAACCGCGATTTAGCGCGATTTGACTTCCCAGAGCATAGGGGCGTCCCGCAATCAGGGCCGGCGCTAGGTGTTTTTGCACCCTAGGTGGCGGGCGGGGTGGGGGGCAGGCGGAGGGGGGGAGGTGCGGGCGGGCGGTGGTGGCGGGGGCCATGGGCAGGTGCTGGCCGCAGGCGGGTGGTGGCGCGGGCGGATGGGCGAGTGGGCAGTTAGGATATCACTTAGGATAGAGGTTCTGTTCTTGGCTTGCACCCCAAATGTGTGTGTGTGTGCAAGCAAATTGAAGTTGGGAAAATAGAAAATAAATGGTAGTATATTTTTAAAATAAATCCACACCTCCCACCCCCAGTCGAACCTCCCCCTTTATCCAATATCAGAAAAAATCCTCAAACTGCCAGAGAAGAAATAAAGAATAAACTGCTATTCCCTTCAGCAGACAAAGCTGCAGGGAATCAAAGAAATTATTTTCTAAATTCAGTTCCCTCCCTGCCTACCTAACTTAAATCCTAAAGCCTCCAGCCTCCCTCCTCAATCTTGATCGGATCACACCAGCACCAGCAGCCAGCCCTCCTCCCTCAACCACATCCATACACCGACTCGACTGCGATTTCTGGAAGGTGCCTTGGCTTTTTATGCCCTCCAAGACATCCAGAAGTGTCAGTCAAAAACCTGGCAATGCCATTGGTGGAATGGTTCAAACAATTTGCATGGTCCCATCCCATGCCCAGCCCAAATGGGTAGATCTAAAAAAATAAATAAAAAAAATAAAAAAAATCAATACGACATTTTATTGCTATAAAAAACCCACTGCTGCTACTATAAAAATTCAGGCATTTAAAATAAATAGATTTCACATGTTTCTGTGGTGATTTGGTGTGTGTTTTGACCACGATTTCAAAAGAAAAATTGTGGTCGCCATTTTGGATCCCCCTCCCACCGCATGGCATGCAGCGAGAGACAGACGACGAGGATGACCCTCCCCCAGCCTGGTGCAAGCAGCCCAGGACAGGAGAGGAGGGGGGGAAAGGCCGGGGACCCCCCAGAAACTACCCCTCTTGTAGGTGGCAAAGCCTCAGGCAGGCATATTTTCGCCTGCTTTTTTGGCCGGGAGTTGGGGTCTTTTAAAAAAACTTTTTCTGTGCTTCGCATCGCGCGATCGCCGCGATGCCACAAACAGAAACGAAAAACCCGACCAAATTTTTCTTTTTTCGGTTCGAGTTCGAGTTCTTAATTATCGTTACCATTTCCGTTACGTAACAGAAGCGATAACTGAAAACGGAAACGACAATTTCGCTGAGTCGTGCCCATGTCTAATTGTCATTAAATGGACTTAAACTAGATTAAATTAAATAATTTTTCACTTTTTAGTAGGTTTATGGGCCAGTCTGCCAAAGGTAAGACAAATACAAGGATAAAGCCTCTGTTGATATGGCTGTCAGATGATTTGCTATATATATCCCACTTAACCCTAGAGTTCATAGGTCTCCCAAATCAATACAAAGAGGTTTAATCTCAACTATTGTTGCCGAAGAGGCTTACATGAATTACTCCTTTTAATACTTGCAAATCTTCTCCCTGACACATCACCCCAACTTTACGGAAAAGTTGCATAGAAACACCACTAGAGGTTTTTCATGACATGCAGCTGCCCCCTCTAAACTGAGGTAAATTTGGCATCTCATACCTATATAACATCAAAACATTAATTTATTTATTCAGATTTTTTTCTTTCCCCTGACTTTCTAAAAGCAGGAACCACCACAAGGCCCACTCTAGGTTTCAGTTAGGCTCTTCTGTTTGTATAAAACATGTAGCCGTTTAATCTACATGAATTCTTTTAAAGCAGCTCCACTGGCTACCAATCAGCTATTGGGCACAATTCAAAGTGCTGACCTTAACCTACCAAGCACTATACATTCTGGGTCCTAGCTACCTCAAAGATAGAATTTCACAGTATGAACCAGGTCAAGTGTTAAGATTATCAGGAGAGGACTTTCTTTCCATCCCACCACCTTCACAGGTACGTCTCATGGGAACACATGAAAGGGCTTTCTTGGCTGCTGCGCCCAGACTCTGGCACTTCCTCCCACGAGAAGCCAGGACTGTCCCATCTCTGCTGCCTTTCTGGAAACAGGCAAAGAACTTTCTCTTCAGACAAGCTTTCTCTGAATGATGGAATATCTATTATGTGTCTTTATATGAATCTACCATACACGATTACATAGACTTTTTATTTATAACCACTTATAACTTTGTGTTTATATCATCTGTTTGGATGCTCTATCATGCATGATTACATGAGAGTTTTACTCTCTCTTTAACTACTTGCATTCTTGTACCTTTAATGTTGTCTTTTAATGCTGTACAGTGTCTCTCAATTCCCTGATCTCAACCTTGAATATGTCCTAATTGTACTGGACTGTATATTGTCCCTCATTACTGTAAGTCGCCTTGGGTCCTTTTCCAAGGAGAAAGTAAAAAAAACCCCTCTAAATAAAATAAATAAATAAATAAATAAATAAATAAATAAATAAATAAATAAATAAATAAATCTGGTTCCTGAGGTGGGGAAAATAAATCCCAGGGTAAGTAGATTTAGAAAAAGAGAATGGCTGATTATTAGGCATATGGGTTGGTGGTGATATGTCTTCAAAATGTGGGTATGCATTACTAGCTAGTGTCGGGCCTCATGGGCTCCGTGAAAGCACATTTGTGTGCATACAATGCACAATGCAGTGGCTGAGTCCAATATGCTGAACTCAAACAGCCAGGATCCAGTATAAGAAATAGCACATGGGTGACTATGCTTCGGCCCATCATGCAGTTGGAGCAAAGCAGGTTATGATATCTCTTGAGCCTGTCCCATCCACTTCCATCCCTTCATCCCAGCCCTTCCCTGTTCTAACTGTGTGAGGTCACCCAAGCCTACTCCTATCCTGTGATATCACAAGGGCACAACCCTTGGTCTCAGTTGTTGGTCCTAAACAGGCTGATGGCCAGTTTTAGCTTGACTCTTTCATTACGAATATATGTTGAAATAAATACAAAAAGTAAATTTAATTCTGGTGTGTGTCATTTTTCTGTGCCTTTACAGTATGGAACTCACAACAGACCCTTAAAATGCAGAATAAATACATTGAAAGGAAGGAGGACAGCTTGGTGTTTTGTGGCTAGGGTTGGTCAGGGACTGGAGAAACCCAGGTTCTAATTTCTACTGAGTCATGGACCTGACTAGCTGGCCCTGGGCCAGTTGCTGTCTCTTACCCGGACCTGTTGTTGTTGATCAGGTTGTCTTAGCCTTAAGGTTCAAGGGGAGGGAGCAAGCCCATGTCACAGCTATGGCATTGGCAGAGGAGAAATACTATATAAATGTAATATATAATAACTAAGAAAAAGGAACATCAGAAATATGGTAGTTTCTATCGCAGGACTTGAAATAATCACAGTTCCACTGCCGCATCAGGACAATCTGCCTTAAAATAGCCTGACTATAAAAATAAAATGAAATAAAAAGTTATGAGAACTGAGCTGAACATCAAACTTTTCTTTAGTATTGCAGAACAAAGTATTTGGCTGAGATAGCCCATAAATGCCTTTGCAATTAGTTCTGCTATTTTCATTAGTTCCATATCCCCATAATAACTTAATTAGGAGAGTAGGTTTCAAAGCAAAAACATGCTTCTCAAGGGGAAAACAGGAAGTTGTCTTCTACTGACATTTGATCCATCTGGCTCAATTCTTTCAACCCTGACTAGCAGTGGCTTTTCAAAGTTTCAGGCAGGCTCTAAATGAAGATCTCTAGTACTGGTACTTCTTGGTGGTGTTCCATCCAAGCCATAACCATTCTTGAATCTTCTTAGGTTTTGAAATCAGAAAGGACCAGCATGTCCAGGGTTAGATTGATTGATGATGGGCTACCAAAATTCAGCTCACATTTATAAAGAGATGTGCAATGGTCTGAGTTAGAAAATGACTCAGATAGACAAAGCCAGAAAAGTATATACTTCTCACATCATATTGGGCAGTAGACACTGCTCTCAGAAGAAACAGGAACATGGAAATTTTTTATGTTAAACACTACAGTTCTCAAAATCTTATCCTGAATATGACCAGCAACTTTTCCAGCTCTGAAAGAGTCTGCATGGATGATCCCACTCATACCATCCACAGATCTTAATCAGGAGTGTGTTTAACAGGAGCTAAACCACATAATACAATAAGCTTCAAAATATCACAGTTGGTAATTACTGATATCCTGTTGCTTACTGTAGTAGGTTGCACTTGGACAAATGGAGATATGGTGAGCCAACTCCTCCATAAGTTCCATTGAGTCAAATGGGTCTACCCTAGTTGGGGTTTACTTGAATGTGGTAATGGGATTTCAGCCAGTGTGTGAACCAAAATTTTACGTCTGCATATGCTTGTAGGTTGCTTGCAACCTGATGAATAAAAGCTGATAAATCCACAAAGAAGGATCTGCATGACTGATACCTAATAATGCCTTGTTAAACTTAAAATATAGTGCATGGCTGAAATAGTTGTAAGACCCCCCCAAAAAAAAAATCCAAGGAAAAAAGCTTTTCCAACGTTAAATGGAGATTATTCTGAAAATTGTTGTACATAATCCATCTTTCACCTCCTTCCCCCAGTGTCAAATGCAAAGACAGCCATGTCAGGCAACCTATAATTATATGCAGAGTATATATACATATAATCATCTCTTACTATGATAAAATTAAGATATCTAATGTCTGCACAAATCAGTTGAAAACTCATAATTTTATCTCTGGTTTTATCTTGTCACTAGTTATTTACTGCACCTCGTTCCTATGAGAGCACACCTGCACATACCCTGAATTTTCCTAGATAGGAAGGAGACAGCAACAGGACACTCCACTCTTTAAATTAAGGCATTAAGTGCTCAGTGTTTCAGCCCTGTTGTAGCTCAGAGATCACTCGATTGGCACAGACAAGGTTTATTGCATCAGGCTTCAGTATGCACCTGAACATTAACCCTTTCAAAACAAAACAATGGGATCTTTTTAAAAAGAATTACATCCACTCAGTTGCAGGCATTTAATGGGATACAGGTTGGTTCATGTGTATACATAAAACATATATGGAAGTCAACAGAAAGCTTTAAAAAACAGCAACAACACAACCTTGATGTTAGCATATTGATTAGAGGTGGGCACAAAACAGAAAACTGATGGTTCCATTCGTTCTGTTTCAGCCCCCCCCTCAAGTTTGTTTTGTTTCATTTTGTATGATTTAAAAAAATTCATATGAACCTAACCAAAATGAACTGGTTCGGCTTACCTGGGTGGAGTGGAGACTGTCACCGCCTCTGTGGGACCATTGCCGCCACCGCCAGGGACTGTTGGTGGACCACTGCTGCCGCCGAGGCCCACACCATTTCTTAAATTATTATTTTTTAAATTTACAATGCTAACCACGTGCTAGGTCAGAACATTTTTTAAAGCCCCGATGCTGGGTCCCCCCCCTTCACAGCTGAGAGGCGCTTGCTTCCCCGCTGTGGGGGCAGCACCATTTTAAAAATTATTTTTATTTTATTTTTAAACCCCGGTACCGGGACTTTTCTCTCTCTCTTCACAGCTGAGAGGTGCTGGCTTAGTGCCAGTGACTCTCAGGTGAGAGACCCAACTTCTCAGTTTTTAATTTTTCCCAACTTTTTAATTTACAGCACCAACCATGCAACCACTGGGGCCTGGTTGGTGCTTTTTTATTTTTTTATTTTATTTTATTTTACAGTGCTGACCATGAGGCTCCCAGGCCAGGTTGGCACTTTTATTTATTTATTTATTTATTTATTTATTTATTTATTTATTTAACCATGATGTTGTGGGGTTTTTTTCCAACACAGCTGAGAGGCACTGGCTTCCCTATGGCTAGGGCTGCACCATTTTTTAATGTTTTAATTTTTAATTTTTATTTCCAGTGCCATCGGGAGTCAGACTCCATGCAGCGGGAAGGTAAGTATCTCCCAAGTGAAAAATGAACTGAACGAAACGGAAATTTCCATTTTGTTTCATTTTGTTTTTTCTTTCATGGGTCGGTTCGCTATTCATTTCATTAGCTAATGAAATGAATAATGAATAACAAAATGAATTAAAAATTCATTTTCGTACCCATCTCTAATATTGATCCAATTTGGTGGATGCTCCGAGAGATAGTGATGTGCATCTGAGATGGGTTAACATTTAAAAGGCCTTTTAAAATGCTGATGGTTCACCTCACCATCTTGTGTCAGAGAATGGGTCAAATGAATGCACTGAATCAGGTTGTTTTTGAAGGCAGAATTGTGGATGGGTAAGACTAAACTCCATGCTTTATCAGTATGGCATTTGGTTTCTGTCTGTTTATACTTCCTTTGGAGATTCAGCATTTATTCTTTGTTGTTACCAAGTCAAAACAGAACTGTCCTGGTCTTTTGGGATGCCCAGAGTGGCATGGCTGGAGAGTAAACTGGGGCTATGAACGAACCCACAAGCCACTGCTTCCTCTTCATCCAGCTCTGTGCACAGAGCACAGTGGTATGCTCCAAGCGGAGGGGGAATTGCCATGGCTGTGAGGGGGCTATGTCATGTGCCCACAGAAAGGGCTCCACGTGCCACTTTTGGCACCCATGAGATAGATTCCCCAACCCTGAGCTACACTATTGTGAAGATGATCAAGGAAATACACCTTTCGTCAATTTTATTTTAACATGGCTACAGGAAAAATATCAGCTTTGCCCTGATGTTCTGATCAGTTCCATGAACAGAAGTTGATGGGGAGATGTGACACTCCTCTGAATGCAAGTGACATTTAATTAGAAAACAACTTGAGGTACCCACTTCTAAACTTGCACAGAGAAACAGAACTGTAGAACAGAACAGACAATGATACAGTATGGGAAATACCACTGTATCAAAGGGCTTCCAGTGGGTGATCATAAACTTCAAGTCGGAATTTGGGACTGATTTATAGCCCTTGAAAACTCACTGAGGTGAAAGGATATTTGTCTACCTATTCTTCATGTTCAGCTGGTGCTCCATATATGCCAGCTTTTTCAGTTTTCATGAGAAATACCTCAGGGTGATTTCTGTTGTTCATTTCCCCCTTCATCATATGATTATAACCAGATGGCAAGATATTCTTTTCCTTAGGTTAAAGGTACTCAAAGGCAGCAGTTCATACTGACTTAATCTGAGGCTGCTGAAGTGGTTTGTATCTTTGGAGACATCTAGATTGAATTATTACAGTGCATTATTTTATGTGGTCCTTTGCAGCAAATTCCTTGGATAGCATTAAACTGTGTAACAACCAATGTTCTACAAAGCTGGTTCCATTACTAATCTGGAGACACCCTCAGACGGCTGCCACTGACACGACTCTTAAAATAGGTTATAAAAGCACCAGTGTCAAGCTCAGATGCACTTCACTATCTTGATCTAATCTTTTTCAGCCAACACAATGAGCAGAGCCATGCAGGAAAATGTCCTCTTGCCCATTCATTCCCTTGAGTGAATGGTACGTATCTTTTTTAAAAGTCTCTAATCTTTCTAGACATGTAACAATCAGTTTAAATTGCATGCACCCATGCAGCCAAGAGCTTAATGTACCCTTTCACATATTCAGCAAATTAATGGAGGATGCAGTGGAACTGTTGTTGATGAGGAAGCTGTTGTTGTTGTTGTTGTTGTTGTTGTTGTTGTTGTTGTTGAGTGCCATCATGACGGAACATACTTATAGTAACCCTAATAGGCTTTCAGCGTAAGCAAGATATTTAAGGGATGGTTCCACCAGTTCCAAATCTCCAGTGACTTTCCATGGCTGAGTGGTGATTTGAACCCAAGCCTCCAGAGTTCTAGTTTGTCACTGTGTCTGCTATACCACACTTGGAATCTAGGTGGAACTAATATTGATCATTCATTAGTTATCTCTATCCCCTATGTTGTATAATCATCCAAGAAGTTGAAGGTGCTGCATGTGGGCCTCCTCTTCCTCCTCAGTTTTACCTCTCTGACAATTATTTTAAGCTACCCAGGATGGGAGATAATGACTATCCAAGATCAATCAGTTAGTTTTATGACTGGGTTTAAAAAGCTGGAAAAAAATTAAGAGCCACATTTATTAGGAAAATGAATACACACCCCTGGACAGACAAAATGCTGAATAAAGTTAGCACTAATGTCCAGAACATAAGAGTTTGGGCAAGTAATTTATGTAGCTCCTCAAGGTTGTCTTACCAATGGTACAACATGTTTCTCATTTTGGCCACCAATGCAGAACAGGCAAAGAGGTGAGGCAATGCCAGTAGTTAAAATGGGAAGGGCAGCAATCATGATGACAACATGGGGTAAAGCACGTCAGCCAATAACTGAGTGAGAAGTTGGGTCTTGCACTTTTGGGAGTGGATTGGAAGGACGTCAGTTAGGTGATGGGCACTCAGTGGACACAGTAACACACAAAATCTCCCTCATCTATG
This sequence comes from Phrynocephalus guinanensis, assembly GCA_037367245.1. NCBI lineage: Eukaryota > Metazoa > Chordata > Lepidosauria > Squamata > Agamidae > Phrynocephalus > Phrynocephalus guinanensis. Next base: position 68,036,898 of record CM074732.1, on the reverse strand, counting down.
TGTCCTTCACTTGAGACCCATACCCACCTGATTGAATTCCAGCTTCCTTTATATGGGTAACAATGTGATATTGCTTACAAACTGAGCAAGACCCACACAAAAAAAATTAATTTGCTCTTGCCAGATGAAATGTTAGGGAGTTGTTGCTGAGTCAGCTTGTTATCCAAATAATAAGGGATAGTCCAGCCCTAGTTTAAAAGGATTACCTTGGTAATGGCTGTCTGATGCACAAGAATGTTTGGTCTGGCCAGTGGAACACACATTTATCTCTCTTCTCCCCATAGCTATTTCAGCTTTGATGTAGCCATTTTGTGCTGGTTTGACACTGCTAAACTACTTTTCTTTTCTGTGTTCTTTTTTTTACCAAAGGGAGTTTAAAAGTTGGTTTTGGGGTTTGGCCATGGAGGCTGCTCTGCCAAAATCAGAGATTAGTGGAATATTACATGATTACTGTTGTCCAGTTTAGTTATCCAGCAGAATCTACAGGGATCTGACTATGCTCTATGCCTGCCTGAGCTTACAGATATCTTTGGGGCTTGCGTATTGCAGTTGTAACCGACCCCTGATGTGCCTGCTTCACTTCATCATTAAATCCTTGGTCAAGTATTTAGGATGGGGTTCACCTGAATGTGTGAGGAAAGGAAGCCTCATCCCCCCCTCCACAATCTCTTGACATGGAGAGCCATAGTCTGAAAAATAAGAGCTTCTGGGGTGCTGCTAGAAGCAGGAAAAATACAGAACTTTCATCATAAGAGAAGGTGACACCCTATTTATTTATTTATATATATACTGTACAGTCTTCCTGAAGGAACTCCAGGTGGTGAACATCAATAACATATGACAATAAAAACAGGTATCGATTCATAGGGATGGGCATGAAATGAAAAAAATTATGTTTTGTTTTGTTTCCCTTCACCCCCCCCCAACATTTATTTTGTGGGGCTGGAAAATGGTGGAGGGGGGAAGTTTAAAAAAGCCCTTGTTTTTTTAAAGCTTTTTCCCTCCCCAAGCCCTGCCTGCCAGTTGATCGGGGCTGGGGTGGGAAAAACCTTCCCCCCCCCAGCACCCAATAGCTGGCAGGTGGGGCTTGGGGGAGGGAATTTAAAAAAAGCCCTGGGCTTGGATGGCCTCAATTTTACTTCTTAAAAAAAAGCTGAAAATGACTCCCTAGTGAAATCACTAGGAGGCGGCATAGAATGACCAGGATTGGTGAGGTCTCGAACCACCTGTCACGACTCTTCTTGGAGGTTTGAGGCCCCACCAATTTTCAGGGAGGCATAAGATCTTTTATCCTCCCTGACTACACCAATGTAGCACCTGGTCAGTGCACAAACAGCAGCCCAATTAAATGCCGACCAGTCCTTTCTCGATCTGCTCTCGAGTCTTCTTCATTCTTGCTTCACTCTCAACTCAGCTGTAACCCATGGCAAGGAACGAGTGCCACAATGAAGACGCTTGGGGACAATCCGGTCAATGGCCAGGGTGGCATCATCATACCACCTGGGTGGCATCCCTACCCCCTCTATTCCCCTCTGTACAGTCCTCCTCTGTAGCTATGGCATAAAGGGTTGGCGTGTGGAGCTAAAAATAAAAACAAAAACACCAGAAAGTGAAAAAGAAAAAGAAAAGGAAATACGAAATGTAGAAAAAACAAGCAAAACCCCGTGGCAGAGGCAGAAAGCCTTTGCCTACCACCATCTTGCCGGAAGCCTGGCTTTGAGTGTCACATCAACCAGCCTTCAGCCATGTTGGACAGTTTCTTGAGATTGTCACTTTCTTCAGATTGTCACTTTCCATCTGAAGAGAGGGACAATGAAAGGGGGTGGAGCTTGCCGCAGCCTCACAGTGAAAGTCTGACTTGGGCTAAAGTGACCTCTGAACAACATCTTCCTTGAGATCATATTTTGTTGTTGAAGCTGCAATATGTGTGAGCAGTTTAGAAATACAACTAATTAATTCACAAAAATCAGAGATTTGGGGGCCACTTTCCCTGAATCTGTTCCTTCACAGGACTCCTTTTTTTTTTTTTTTACGATTCCAGAAGCTTTCTGAAAATAAATGTAGGAAACAGCTTTGCTTCAGCATGGGCAAATGAGACCCTTGATGCATTTTGCCTCCCTACCTTTGGCTGCAGAATCTTAACTGTGGTCAATTTTTTGGCCAAATAAACAAATCACACTGAGTTACCAATGAACAATAGCCGCAAGAAACAACATGACAGAATGCGGGATTTTCCAAGGCATTTCTTCTAAGAAGGACATGAAACTTAAAAAGGGATTCTAGAGCACCGATCAGAAGCACTGAATACAGAAATGCAAGCAATTATCTCAGCATAGTAGGAAATAATTTGGATTTTATTTTGACTTTAAAATCATTTATCTGAATATGCATAGAGGGAATTATTTTGAAAAGACTTCATTCTCTGGAGTGCTAGCAACATTCTAATTTACACACAACAACTCCTGCTTCCCCCCCCCCCCCCAAGAGATTGATTTGAGAACTTCAGGTAGTTTTTAAAAACTAATTAAAGACATAAGGCAACAGCTTATGGCATGAAGATTGTTGTGTATTTAACATTGCCTGCTGTCGCTTGCCTGAAATCCAACTGTAATTCATATGCAGCAGCTATTATCGACATACTGTTTTTATGCTAAGGCCTCCTTTGGGATCCACCGTAAGCATGAAGCACTCTGTCTTGTTCCAACGGAAGTTGTGAGAAAATGTCTGTAATGCTTTCAGAGCAGCGGTTCAATGAATTTCACCCAATGCTGAGTAAATGTTTCAGGAAGGTGATTTGATTTTTTGGGTTGGGAATTTGGACATCTTGGTTCAGGGAGTGGCTGGTGCCCGTTATGGCTGGTTGGGCAGCATGGCAACCAAAGGTGGGCAACCAAAGGTGGGCAGAGTCTGGCAAAAAGAAGACCATAAGGGTAATATTTCACATTAACATGTGCTGGTAAATGCTCACATAAATGCACAGGATGTATGTTCACACAAACAGAAAAATGGAACTTGCCCTGAATTAGACATACCTGCTGTTGTTTCCCTCTTCTCCCTCCCCCTTTCTTTGCCTTACTTGCATTCTTCCAGAGTACGACGCTGGGCGTTCATTGGCAGGAAAACACAAGGAGAGCCTTGACCCACTGCTTCGGGTAGAAAGGTGCTCAGAAGTGGGCTTGAGGCTATGGAGGGATGCCCCACTTGTTGTAAAGAATCATCCACCCCTGCCTCATTCGCCTTATCACTTAGCCTTGAACCTCCCTGGGTGACTTTTGGCCAGCCCTTCTATCTCAGCCTGCTGAACCTTACAGGGTGGTATGAGGATGAAAGAGTATCTAAAAGAAAGGCAGGGCACCATGGTGAGAGTGTTGGACTAAGATGTAAGAACTCCTGGTACAAATCTCCAGTGAGCCACATAATCCTTGGGTGACCTTTGGCATGTCACTTTGTCTCAATCTGGTCTACCTCAAATGAGTCTTGGATAAGAGAGACATGTTTCCAGCCTTCAGCCCATCATAGGAAAAGTGGGTCAGAAGGTCATATTGTAGTAATAAATTTCCAGATCAGATAAAATGTAATTCAAGGATTAAACTGAACATTTAAGCAGTAGTTGGAATTTTATGAAACTAAAAGGCCTTGCTTTATTTGTTTCATGGGCCTGGCTTCCTATTATCTTTAGTCCATAGGCATTCATCATCACCACTCAACAAGGTAATCTTATGCAAAGATTAATGAGTTCATATGAGTTTTCTTCCAAGTCCAAACTGTTCTGTTCAGAATGGAACTGACATTTAAACAGATGAGCTTTCATTATAGCAATTAGTGATCTACGTTGTTTTAAAGACATCAAAGAAAATGTCCTTTGGAAGGTTGTGTTCACTATATGTGTATGTGTGGGAAACCTTCATGTAATAAAAACATGATCTCTGGTGACCACCTGTTTGTTAACAAGGCCATCCCATTCCAAATTCAGTCATGTTTCATTGGGTCACTGCAGTCACCAAGGGAACTTGGAACCATTTTGGAACTGTCCATTTCCTCCTAATTTGTGCCATCTTATTCAGTAATGCAGTGTCATTCTAAGAAGCACTTTCACTGCAGGATCTACTATAGGGCTTTTAAAGGCAATTTTACTTAGAGTGAATACTGTGGGCTAAGTGTTATTCATTAGTTTTATCCCTGCCCTGCTAATGAAGACAGATGTCACATGGCAACCAGTTTATCCAGATAGTATAAGACATTATTTGACTACTCAGTTTATTAGTGATGGTGATTCATTGCCGTGACAATGGAGAAAAACAGATGATTTAGAACATATGATGAGGTAATTTTGCATCTCTCAGCCTTGGTAATGAATCACTCTTTTCCCACCCTCTTTTGACCTAGTTTTCAAAACTATGTAGTTGTATTAGTTATAACACTGAGGATGCTATCTATTAATCTTCTAAAATTCACTCCCATTTTCTAGATAGGCTTTAACTGCTGGTTAAAGAAAAGATGCAACTGAGTCTTTGAGCTCCAGATAAGAATTTATTATACAGAATTCGGTGAAGGGTTCCATTTACCTAGGTTAGTGGTACCTCTACTTATGAGTTTAATCCATTCCAAATGCATGCTTTTAAGTCAGAAACTCTAAAGTGGAGCAGACATATCTAAAAAATAAAAAAATCAATAAAATACTGATTTTTTTTAAAAAAAATGTAAGTAGAGCAGACTGCATCTAAAATGTGTAAGGCAGCAGTTAAAATGGCAACAGTTTTTTGCTCTTAAGACAAGCCACTCGTAAGCAGAGGCACCACTGTAATTAGAATGTATTTAGATGGGTTTTTAAAAGAAGTAGAGAGGGCATTTATACACGACCCCTAAGCTCCGCAGGAAATGGCTGCAAGGTCCGGACCTTACAAGTGTTTTCCCACCAGCTCCGGACTTTACAGACAATTAAGTGCGACCCCGCCCACCTAAGCGCGACCCAGCTGCACTTTCTTGTACCTGCTTGAGGTGGGTGAAAATCCCCAGGTCCGGATTTAATCTGGTCAGTGCGGGGCTCTCCTGGCTTCTGCTTGTGTTTTTTTTGCCTCCTGCCCCTTTAAGAGAAGAGGTGGGAGGAAAAAAAGCAAGCAGAAGAGAAACGGAAGAGAAATGGAAGAGAAACGGAGCTCCGGGAGGCTCCTCCAGGTGAGCTGCATTTTCCCCCCTCTTTCTCTGGTGGGGAGGAAGGAAGGGCAACGAACCCCTAAGATCTTTGGTCCAAATTTAAGGGACCAGCGGATCTTAGGGGTCATGTGAAAAGGCCCAGAGTCATTTTTGCATAACCGTTAAATCTTATAGCTTATGTTTATAGCTTATGCAAGTAACTTCAGAAGTTCTTGAGTTCAGTAGGGCAATCACAAGTAAGTACAGTACATGGAGATCCTGTGATGTGCCATCAAGTCATTTCTGAAATATAATCTGATGAATTAGTGTCATCCATAAAGACCTATTGCCAACAACCTTCCTTGGAACTTCGAAACCCAAGGTTTCTTTTATTAATGGAATCCAAATTTTGGATTCTTTTCCTCTTTTCCTGTTGCCTTCAACTTTCTCCAACATGGTCTTTTCCAATAAGCATTGCCATCTCATTATGATGAGATAGATAGATAGATAGATAGATAGATAGATAGATAGATAGATAGATAGATAGATAGATAGATAGATAGATAGATAGATAGATCACAGCCTAAATGTGTTGAGTGGTGTTATAAAGGAAGGAAAACAGAAGGCCTTCAGTGTTGTTGTCTGTGTTGTGTTTTTGTTACAATCGTGACCGACTCTTCGTGACCCCATGTATGGGCATGTAAATTGTAGATTTTTGAACAACAAATTACAACTACAAAACAGATTTCAGATTTTCTTCTTTCTTTTTCTTAGTGTTTGTACAAAATAGACGTCAGTCTAATGTAGTTAAAATTGAATCTGAGGGTATTCTCAATAATGCAACATTTAAGCACCGACACTGAAACAAAATGCAAAATTAAAGCAGTAAACTTTGTACAGATTGGCCTCATTTACAAAGCCTTGGTAAATAACATATCAGGAAAAATGGTTGGATGTGCATGTGGGAGGCAACAAGGGCTCCAAGCTCTCCTCAAATTCTAAATTCATTTATTTTAATATGCACAGACAGATGCACTGGCTGAAATCCAGTAGTAAGTCACAACTAGAGTAGACCTGTTGAATAAGGCAGGGTAAAAATACTCTAAAATAAAAAATAAAAAATAACTCATCAAATATACAGATTCAATAGACCTACTCTAACTGTGATGTATTATTAGATTTTTAGCCAGCATTTTGTAGTAGTGCTAACATACCAGTACAATTTGTGCTCTTTTAAAACCATCCCTGCAGACTTCGTATGAAATCCCTGTAGATGCATTTTTTTCAGGAATGTGAATATATTTCTGAGGCAGTTTGAAATGTCCTTTTGCTTTTGTGTCAATTTAAAAGAAACAAAAGAGAACAAAGAATAAAAACACCAGAGATCCCTTCCATAACCCCCAAGAAATCAAAGAGAATCTTAAACCAAGAATAAAAGATGGAAACAATATACTGAAGAACTGCATAAAAGAGATACAAGAATAACAGATTCCTTTGAAGAACACTGTTTTACAGTGAAAAACCTACAATTTTTCAAAGCAATTGGAATAAATAAACAAGAGGAGTAGGTGAGACATCAGGGCATCTGGTGTGGTGTACTAGTACCACTTGACAGTCATTCTAGAAATCAAGTAGACTACATAACTGGAAGCAGAAGATGGAAAAGCTATATTCTTTCTGCCAAAACAAGACCAGCAGAGGATTGTGGTACTGACCATGAACTCTTAATATCCAACTAGAGATGGGCATGACCAGGAAAACTGACGTTTCGAGTTGTCGTTTGTCGGGACGGGTCCGTTTCGGGTTGTTTCCGTTTGTCGTGAAATTTTTCAAAAATTTGTCATTTCCGTTTGTCGTTTGTCATTTGTGTTGGGGTTGGGGTTGGGGTAAGTGGGCTCTGGGAGGCACCTTTCTGGGTGCCTCTGACATCTGACCCACTAAGAAGGGAAGGGAAGGGAAGCGTTTCGCGTAGCCGCCGGGTACCATACATTATGTTAGGGTTGGGGGGTGACTCTGACTCACTAAGAAGGAAAGCATACAGGCGTACTGGCGTACAGGTTAGGGGTAGGGGTAGTGGGCTCTGGCTGGGAGGCACCTCTCTGAGTGCCTCTACTCTGACCCACTAAGAAGGGAAGCGTACTTGCGTATGGATCTGGGTCAGGGTTGGGGTTAGGGTAAGGGCTAGGCTTAGGGTTACGGTTAAGGTTAGGGTGGGTTAGTGGGCTGCACCTCTCGGTGCCTCTGACCCACTAAGAAGGACAGTGTACTGGTGTATGGGTTAGGGTTAGGGTTAGTGTTAGTGTTAGTGGGCTTATTATGCCCTCTGGCACATCCAGAAGTCTCAGTCAAAACCTGGCCATGTGATTGGTGGAATGGGTCCAAAAATAAAATGAAAATAAAAATAAAAATAAAATCAATGGAGACGTTTTATTGCAAGAAAAACCTACTGCTGCTGCTATAAAAAAATCAGGCATTTAAAATACCTAATTTTCAAATGTTTCTGTGGTGCTTTGGTGGGAGCCCCGCGCGCCCAGGCGAAGAGCGGCGACGAGCCTGGGAGATCGGGGCCAGGAGGGAAGGGGGTGGGGGGAAGCCCGCACGAGTGCGTGGGGCTTCTCCTGGCTCACCTGCCTTCTGGGTGTTTTGTGCCGGCAAATTGGGAACCAGGGGATGGAGGGGAAGCCCACATGAGAGGCGCGGGGCTTCCCCCGGCTTGCCCGCCTTCTGGATCTTCAGCGCCAGCGGCGCCAGCTTCAAAAGAGAGCTGGGGGTGGGGGGAAGGCCATGCAAGTGGCTTCTCCCGGCTTGCCCGCCTCCCGGGTGCTTGGCGCCTGCAGGCACCGGCAAAGGAAGAGAGGCAGGGGCGGGCAGAGGAAGCGCCAGAGGTGCACGGCTTCCACTGGGTGTGTCCGTCGCCCGTGTGCAGTGGCAAAGGAGGAGAGGTGGGGCCCTGGGGAGGATTGGGGTGGGCGAGGAGGTTAAAGTGCACTTTGTAAAGAGGTCTCAGGGAAAAAAGGCTTTTTTTTTTTTTGCCTTTTTTCCTGGACCTCCGGAACGGATAAGCATAGAAATTTAGCCTGGCCGCCCAATTCCAGGCGTTACGCTGGGACTCCGAGACGTAACTCGGAGCCTGGGATGCAAGTCAAACAGACCCCTAGTGGACGTAAGTCAAATATGACGCAAGTCAAGCGGGACGTAACTCAAGGTACTACTGTAATTTACAGTCTTGATTGCCTTTCTCTATTGAGTTTGAAGAGATGTCTTTATTGAGCTGCCTGTCCAAAATGACACCAGGATCAGAGAAGTTTACAACTAATTCACATCTCATCAATGTGCAAGAGCAGTCTAATCTCTCAAAAGTGAATTACTTTACAGAAAACAGAATTTAGTATGCCCATGCATAACTCTAATGTTCAATTTTTTTAAAAAAATACTTCCTAAGTCTAACAAAACCAATTTCACTATTTTTTTATTCTCCACAGGTTGATTAATAACATCAACCAAAGAATTTTTCCCACTGATACTGCAATATATTGTTTCACATGGCAAACCGGTCATTTAGTCATGTCTCTGTGAGTGAGTCTTTATCTTTTAAGTTTAATCTATGACATACTTTAAGATCTTAATTTACCATTGAACATTTTTCCTTAATAGATATTTTTGAGCAATATCATCAAGCCGTAGGGAGTCTCAACAGATAATATTCATCCGCTCTCAGCAACTCACAAGAGAGAGAAAAAGAAAATGGAGAGAGAGGGGGGGAGGGAGAGGGAGGGAGGGAGGGAGGGAGGGAGAGAGAGAGAGAGAGAGAGAGAGAGAGAGAGAGAGAGAGAGAGAGAGAGAGAGAGAGAGAGAGAGAGAGAGAGAGAGAGAGAGAATTGTTTCTTGATATGGATGCAATTGCAGACCACGGAACTCTGTTTCTAATAACAATTAGCTATATAGGTAAGTAGCTAATAACTAGTTACAAATATGAACTCACCTTAAAAGTTGTTGTGATGCTCCACCTTGATTCAGAATAGTGAACCCCTACCCATTCTGGAATGCCAAAGAAATGGTAGGGGCTCTAGAGAGGGGCAGTCCCAGTCTTTTATCACTCAGTCATTACTTCTCAAAGCACCTTGACTGGACAGCCTCCAGTAAATATGCCCTGGAATTAGAAGATCTTTCAATCACCCAACCCCACACCTTCCCTTTCCCCACTCTCTTTTGTTCTATATTTTCACCAAAATGAAAATAGAAAAAGAATCTATTTCTCTAGGGAAAGTGTGTGCCATTCTAAAGCACAAAGATTGAACAAGACTTCACACCGGTGCTGGTTTCATTTCCGGCATGTTTTGGAGAGAAACCTGATTTGCCCCAGAAAACACCAGAACTCGTCTAAACAGGCATAATTTGGCTCAACGTCATTTAAATTTGGTGCATATCCTCAGACAAAAATATCACAGTCAACCCTGTGTTGATGTCACAATGCACATAATGTTGGCCTTGAAACTTCAGTTTATGTAGGGTGTCATCATCTTTAGCTGGAAATAGCTAATGATATTTTTGACTAGATGCCAGACTTTTGACATGTTCATCAGTTTATATTTTGCTCAACAAGCAGAAGTATTAAATTGTCAGATCGGCTTATTCAAATGAGTTCATTGGAAAGGCAGCCATTCTCATCTTTCTTCTTCACACCTCCTCCAGTGACATCTGCACATATTTTGAGACTACCATCCAAATGGGCACTCTGCCATAGGAGTCGAGTTCATGCTGCAAAGGCAGCCTCACACACTTCTACACATTCCTTGCACCTTTAGAACTCAATAATATCTTAAGGTTTTCTTGTGATGGACCTTGTCATGTTGTAAGTTCTGTTTATGAGGGAGGAGGGGAGACAATGCATTGGACATAAATCTCTACCATAGCCTTTTTTAGCTCCTCATCTGCATTTTCTGCCCTTGTTTTCCATGCTATTCTATGGCTTCCACTTTCTTCTTTTGAGACCCTATCTCAGTGAGGCAAACCTTTTAGAGACTGAGTGCCCAAAGTGCAGTTCAAAACCCACTAATTTTTTGCAAAGTGCATTACAGAAATTTAACCTGAATATAGGGGGCTGTGAAGGGGTGATGTGGGGTGCCTACACAAAGGGCTCTGGGTGACACCTTTGGCACCCATGCCATAGGTTCACCAACACTGCCCTATATTCTACATATCCATGCTTTCTTTTTCCTATCCTCTTCAGTATTGCTTCTCTCCACACTGAATGAAACTCTCTTTAATGTCTGTGTTTGTGTGTGTGTGAGAGAGATTCATAAGCATAGGATGTAGATCAGTGGTTCTCAACCTGTGGGTCCCCAGATGTTCCTGGACTCCAACTCCCAGAAACCCCTTCCAGCACAGCAAGTGGTGGAGGCTTCTGGGAGTTGCAGTCCAGGAACACCTGGGGACCCACAGGTTGGGAACCACTGATGTAAATAGTGATCAAAATGCAGTCAGGAGCTACACTAGAGCTTCAGAGCTGGTGTCAGGCCATAAGGGGAAATAAAAGATTATTGCCTAGGAAAAGATACTGCAAGCTTTTTCCATCTTTTCATGCTAAGGAGAGCTAATAGCTAGCACTGAGACTTTCCACTATAAATACACTGTGGCGCACCTCATACATGGCAGGACATGTGGGCATGTTGGCCATCTTGATTGCTAAGCAGAAGAGACTCCAACCAGAGCTCAGTAGCTCTAATGTAGGTATGGGCACCATGCAAGCCCAGGTGGTGTTCAGAAGCCCCCAACACACAAGCAGCCAATCTCTTACCTTGGTCTGGGTTTGTGCAGGGTTAAACTCCAACAAGGAAGCAGGCTGCGTCGTTATCATTGCTTCTCTGTGGTGCTGTCCAATCAGACAGGAAGGCAGGATGATGTCTGTCCCTCCATAGCTCATGACTAGCTAGCACCACAGGGAAGCAAATGTGATATTGCAGCCTGCTTCCTTGTTGGAGCTCAGCTCCGTGTGGGCGCAGACCAAGGTATGAGGATGGCTGCTTGTGTGCTGGAGGCTTCCAAACACCACCTGGGCTTGCGTGGTGCTCATCCCTACATTAGAGCTAAAACTTTGCCCAGTGGCACCACCTCTTTACCTCTATAAAACCTCACCCAGTGACAGCCCCTCTTTACCTCTCAATAGATTTAGCTGCCTAGACTGCACACACATGGATTCCTGTCTAGCTGTGCTTATAGAATACAGTATCTGTGACTGGCTGCTGGATACAATCAGTTCCAGTCCTCATAAGGAACTGAATTTACACTACAATTAGCCAGTGCACTGTGGGTTGCAAGCTGAGCGGTGGGTTGAGTTTGAGCCACACTGCAGGGGGTACATGGGGAAGTGGCATGACCTCTCACCCAGCTCACTGTTGTTCAGCATGCAATCACTGAATAAAACAAAGTCCTACCTTGCTGCAATGGTAGAGAAGCCACTTCCCTGTTGCTGTTTCCCCTGTTGGTATGGGAATGTATGGATACAGAGAAAGTCATTAAAGACAACTACTGTGTGTGATTCTTTTTAAATGATCAAACAAGATGGAGAACTGAGTTTTGAGATTTTGCTTTTTCAGTTGAAAGTGCCAAGAACCCCAGCACATTCAGGGATAGTAGACCCCTTAAAATAAGTTTTGCAAGAACTAGCAAATAGAACTGTCCAAGAGGCAAGGGAACATGGCATGGCTTCAACACATGATATTCCTATATCTGACCAGTGGAGGAATATAATCTAATAGAGTAGTGCAGGAAGAAACAACAATGAATGTGACTCAAAGCCGTGTCCCTTTGGGCGTTCTATTTTAAAACTGAAAATTCTGAAAATAAAATGTGCTGCTTATATATGGTCCCATAGGACTTAAAGCTTTGTAGGGAGGCACTGGGAATGGTTGTGCTGTGTTTTGAGGGTTCCCTGCATTGCCGGTTATGTCCACCCTCTTAATGTTTGAAAAACTGCCCTTGAGAACATGAGGGGCTATTTTGGTTAAACTATGTTTTCTTTAAGTGAAAGCATGAATTTTTCAGTTAACAAAAACCCACAATAGCAATTGTTACAAGGCATAACTACTGCATTAATATACAGTGGTACCCTGACTTAAGAGCAGCTCAGCTTAAGAGCAATTCGACTTGAGAGTGGAAAACTGTTGGCGTTTTAACTGCCGCCTTACAAATTTTAGATATGGTCTGCTTGATTTACTTTTCCCCCCCATTTTTATTTTTTTAACTTATTTTTTCAATTTTTTAAATAGGTACCCCGTCTTAAGAGTAGTTCGACTTAAGAGCATGCATTTGGAATAGATTAAATTTGTAAGTTGAGGTACCACTGTATTAAAGTCAATACACAAACAAGCTCCTTAATTCCTGTTTCTTGGAATGCAGGCCTCGATCCATTGGCCAATTTGAAAAATGGCCTTTGGCTCCTTTGAGGTGACATGATGGTGCTGTATACCTAGCGACAAGTATGAAATTAAAATTGAATACCACGTCATGGCATTATTTTTTCAAAGCCTTTTCTCTCTCTGACAGAGGGGTGTCGCCTCTGTGCTAGAATTTAAGGCGGCCTAAAATCAGAGCCACACTTTCCCCTTCACCTAGGTATGCTGGTGCCTTCCATCTTGATTGCTCTTCCCATTGTCACAGATAGCTGCCTGAGATTATCCTGTCTCTATTGTCCACATCACTGTTGCACTGAAAATTCTTGGCACTCTGTGGGCTGGGAATCCCCCACAGTCTGCCTCTATCTGACAGGAGCACATTTACAATTCTTTGTTCCTGCTGTGCCTTCTCCACAGATCGTACTTATCCCTCTCAGGCACATTTGTCACTTCCAATCTCCTTTCCCCTGGGACAGAGGCTTTATAGTCAAACCACCTGTTTGCTTCAGCTAGGGCTGGTAGGGGAGGGGATGTTGTAGAATGGCTCACAAGCACATTTCGAGGTGCTTTATAATTTTTCTCTTTCTGAATGGTTGAAAAATGATCTCTCCATGTGCTCAAAAATGTTTATTTATAGAACAGCACTAAAAATGGGAGGAGTCACTCTTCAATGGTTCAGCACATATTCTGAGTGCAAAACATTTCAGGTTCATTCCCCGTTGTCTCTGGGGAGGACCAGGAAAAATTCCTATCTTGATCCCAGAAATTGATTCCCAATTCATGCAGGCCAGAGGTTTTCATTACCTCATATTTTATGTCCTCCAACCACTCTATTAATGAATGTGAGTCCCACTATGACACTAAGGCTTGCTTATTTCAAGAAGCACATTTATAAATGTACTGTTTTTTCTTGTTATTTTTATCATTTATGCTAATTTTGGTGGACAAGAGGAGCAGACTTTTAGGAAAACCACTGCATTCCAAGTTGCTGTTCGCTGTGACCAAAAGGTCACAGATGGATAAACTGTGATGGGCCGCATTGGCAGGAGATGCCATCTCACACTTGTAGGTGGACACGGGGACTGGTGAGTGAATTTTTATTAACCATTGGAAAAAGACCACCTCCCACCCAGACTTCCTCTGTGCCTCACCGGTGGCACAGAGAACAGATCACTGGTTGCGTTCCACCAGTGTAGACAGCACTGAACGAATGGACTGATCACATCTGAACTACAACTCTGGGGGCGGTGGTGGTGTTCCTGAGGTTTCAGTCCACAAAAAAGTAGCTTTCCAGTTTTCTCAGGCTGACTTTGAACAGCAGCTGTAGTCTGATCCTGTTGCACCACAGAGGCTGAGGCCAGAAAAAGACAGTGTGTGGGGAGAATGTTAGTGGGATCAGAAGCAGATTAGAAGCAGAACCCAGTGACTTTAGTCTCTTTATGAACCACTTCATTCCTGGCTAGAGAAACTACCATCTCTGAAGGGGACTATGCTGATACTTCTGTGTTGACTGATTTGAAAAGAAAAATAAAGATGTGAATAATGTGAATATTCTTCCATGGCAGAATTTGCTTTGTGGCTGCATGTAGTGTGATTGCAACCAAGATAATACGCACCTCGCTGAAAATTCACAGGAGAAAGACACCTTCAAGTATAGGTTGGTGCTGCCTTCCTTTTGACTTTTTCCTCCTGTCCTGTGGTGGTGGCCACACTGTGTGCTCACTCATCATATGCATCAGATTGCATTTTATTGTATCAAAGAGGAGGTATATAAGTAGAGCCTGAAATTTGCAGATGTTTTCCCACATGCGACAGGCTATCTCCAAAATAACTCTAGCATCTTCAATAGCTTCTATAAAGTGTCCACCAAAACACTGAGGTTAAGTGTGTCTGCACAAAATTGCCCGTTGTGACCACACCTGGTTCAGCTAGTCTCAATATATAACAACCCCTTATTTCTCTGAAATTTCTCTATGTGCAAATCAACTGAAACAAAGCAGTAGCTTCAAGTAAAACATATAAGGTAGTGTTATTTAAATACAGTTTATATATGTCAACCAGCGTGTGGTTACATTTAGCTGTTTAAAAAGCTTTCTGTAGTTCACATTTGATGTTCTCAGTTACAAAGTTTTATAAATCAAGCATCTGGTTGGAAGTAAACTTCACAGTCAATTCTAAGATACAATCTATCTGACTCTGTACCCCACAGTCATCTCTCTCTCTCTTCCCCCCCTTTCTCTCTCACACACACTCTCACACACATTTGGCATCTTCTGATTGGTTTCCTACCTTAAGCCAATCACTTATAAGTCAGATGTTGCTAGGTAGACCACACACATGCATTGGTTGGTCACACCAGACTTTGCTGTAGAATGTCTCCAGAGAGTCACTCCATGTCAAAGGGACAGGAATCCAGAGAGGATCCCCCTGAAATGGAAAATCTGTACATGTGTAATATTTTATGCTGTAGCAGTATACAAGATCCCATAAGGCAAATTAAAAAAATAGGAGTGTCACAAACAAAACATTATTAAGTGTGAAATTTTATTGATTTTAATGGGTTTTAATGGTTAGGTTTTTATGTTTATATATATTTGCATTCTGGATTTACTGTATGTTTCATGTTCCAATGCTGTGAACTGCCCAAAGTTCCCTTGGAATGTCGGAGGATCTATAAATATAAATACAATGCATCCTCATATAACAAATTGTTTGTATAACATAACATCTGTGCAACATTAAACATTCTGGAAATAGGGGAAATTTGCTTAACACAATCACCTATTGGGCGAATCTGTACAACATAAAAATTGTCGTGATTAGGGATTACCCTGTTTTCAATGCGTTCCTATGGAAAATTTGTATAAAAGAAAATTTGCGTAACATAATTTCATTTGGAGCGAATTAATTCCTTTATACAAGGTAGCACTGTATAAATAAAATAAATACATTGGACCTCAGATCAACACCAAATTTGGTACAGATGTAGCAGAAAGGCTGTTCTTGCTCTCTGCTAAATTTGGGGACATTTGGGCAAAGTGTGTGTGTGTGTGTGTGTGTGTGTGTGTGTGTGTGTGTGTGTGTGTGAGAGAGAGAGAGAGAGAGAGAGAGAGAGAGAGAGAGAGAGAGAGAGAGAGAGAGAGAGAGAGAGAGAGAGAGAGAAAGTATTCTTTTTTCCTAGTGCAGAAGTGTCACTTCTGAGAATTCCAAAGGACCTGTTTGCATAGCATAGCATTCTAGCCAATCAGAATGTGTCTCCAGTCAGCCCACAGAGCAAAGTGTCTGTCACTTTTAACCATCATGGCCTCCTTCAATTTGAAAAAAGATGTGGGTTGGTGAAGGAGAGTCTCCCATAATGGGGTGTTATGGTCAGAACTTGGGGGAAATTGCTTTTTTAAACCGAAAATCAATGCTAAAACTTAGGCTTTTACTCAGAAATAGATCCCCTTTGAATAGCCAGTGGTGTGTAGAGCTGCAAAACTAGATGAACTGGTGTATATGCTCATACTGAAGGTGAACAAATTAAAGATAAGGATAATTTGGAGTAGAGATGGGCATGAAACGAACAATTTTTGTTTCCATTTTCGTTTTTTTGTTTCATTACGAAATGAAACAACAAACGAATTTTATCTCTAAAATGAAACGAAACAAACAGAAACACCAGACATTTTGTCGTCCGTTTCGTTTTCGTTATGGCGATACAGTGAACTGCTTTAAAAGCTAAAAAAATCACAAAAATTGAAATAAATGGTAACAAAATGGTAACAAAATGAACAAAAACGAAAATGATTTTTTGCAAAAATTCACAAAAAACGGAAATGAACCAAAACGTACCCCCTAAATGACAAACGACAAACGAAACACCATTTTTTTATTCGTGCCCATCTCTCATTTGGAGCCCTATAATAAGATTAAAAGCAGAGAAAGTTCCCAGGCAAATGAAGAGCTGAGATCGAGACCATGTGATATTATTGTTTTTGCACACTCTTACATGGGATTCCCAGTTGGAGATCTGTATTTTCCTGAAGTCATTGTTGGGACATTTATCAGGTAATAGAGACCTAAAATCAATGAAGATGATTTCTCAGAATGCACAATATCAGGAACTTTCCTGATTTTTAGCATGCTGCAACTAGCATCCTTAATTATGAAAATGAAAAAGACATTTAGAGCATAAAAGCTTTTTTCTGTTCTCTTGAGTGGAAGATGTAGAAGGAAAGCAGAATTTAAAGGGAAATGGAGTCCCATTTACCTTAGCAACCTGACCGGATGAGACAAAAACAAAAGCAAAACAAATATGGAAACGTCATGCCACCTGAAAGACTAACAGCTATATTTGAATGGGAGCTTTCATGGGCCCATCCATTTCCTCAGACATCCCCCTGCCCCAGCCCCATCTGAGGAAGTAGACTTGTTTACAAAAGTTGCTGTTAAAAGTGTAGCTGTTAGCCTTTAAGTTTCCGCAACATGTTTGTCTTCTATATTTCATTTTTTTTCTTTTGGTTTTGCCTGATATGCTGGCATTGACTAACATGGATGTCTTCTACTATTCTGGACAGACATAGTCAATGTATCGATCAGAGAGGAAAATGCCAATAAATGATGCAAAATACATAACCCACACAAGGTAAGTTCCAAATTCCCCATTCATTTATAGACAGATTTCTAGTAAGAGAGAATTTAAAAACCCAGCTTCTAACTTGACAGTTATCAGGAAATACAAGGAGGGAAAGTCAATAGAATATCCTTGCATGAACTCATTTCTCCTAAGTGCATAATAAAAGAAGGGTGTGTAGGGCTTTTAAAGGTCATGAATGCATATCTGAGAATTCTGCCTCCTTAGGAATACAGAACAGCAAACCCCAAATTAAATAAAGAAGCCACAAATAACTGGCTGAGTTACCAAGTTCTAATATGGTCAAACAAGGAAGCCCCCCACCATTAAGAAGCAATGTATGAATGAATGAATCTTTATTTATGGTTTTTAACCAAATCATAAGAAGCAATGTAAAGCAGATGGATAATGCCATTCCAAATAAAAGAAATGGAAGGGTTTTTTTTAGACCAATATGGGGTTCCAAACAAAGTACAGGGAAACAAAGCAGGGTTATAAGGGCCTCAGGGTTAAAATGCTATCATGGATTGTAGTAGGATAGTCTATGGAACAGAACAAGAAACAAATTCTGAATTTGTTAAATGACTTTAACATCATACATAGTCTTACAAGAGACATGGAGGGTGGAGCCTCTCCTGCTTAATAGATTCAGATACCAGTCCTTAGAAACCACACTACCACACCAAAAAGCACAAAAGCCAATGGAAGATTAGTATGCCTTGTTACAACAGATATTAAGGCAACTGTACCAGCCTTGACTCCCTGTAGCCCCTATGGAACTGCCGGCCATATTTTGTTCTTCAAAATCTCATTGTTTATACCATCTTGATCCAACATGATAACCATCAATAATGTGTGGACTACTAGTATTAATAACTATGTAGAGCACCTTGAATCTTTATTTCCTAAGGCAATATTGATCATTTCAGGGGATTTTACTGTATGTTTTATTGCCAACAAGAGTTTATATACTGTAATACCATGTTTTACTAGCATAATTTGTTCCGGAAACATGCTTGTAAACCAAAATGCTCTTATATCAAAGCAAATTTCCCCATAAGAAATAATGGAAACTCAGATGATTTGTTCTGGGGTCCCATAGACCACATACTACACACACAAAATGACAAAACTTACAAAAGAAGTTGGCTAGAAGACCATGTCCACACCATGGTTTATGTACCTGGCTGTGGAATCTGTTCTGCTTCAGACTAACAACTGGATTTAACTCTGTATTTTTAATGTGACAATAAAGTGCAATTTGTAGTCATATACACACTTGGCTAACTGCCCCATAACTAGAAATGGTTTGAAACAATAAGAATGAATGCTGAAAACAAATTAAATAAAAATATAAATATAAAGAAAAATAAAACCCTAACCTGCACGTTCCTGAGTGCTGCAAAGGAGACTTCTGCTTTGGAGGCTGCCTGAGATGGAATGTTCCAGTCAATCACCCAAAATCCAGCAGGGGGAGGGAGGGAGGGAGGGAGGGAGAGAGAGAGAGAGAGAGAGAGAGAGAGAGAGAGAGAGAGAGAGAGAGAGAGAGAGAGAGAGAGAGAGAGAGAGACTATTGACTCACTTGTGATCATGTGACCTGCTCCAGTGCTTGTATATCAAGACATTGCTTGTTGATCAAGACAAAATTTAGAAATGCTTGCTTATCTTGCAAAATGCTCTTAAATCAAGTTACTCTTAAACCAAGGCATTACTGTACCGGCTTTTATTGGGTATTGGACTCTATATATTTGGAGAAAGTTGCCGAACTTCCAAAGTGTACCCTGTATTTCAAAGCATTATAACTTTGAGTTTATATCTCTCCTTGTGTGATTGCATTGACACTAGGTTATCAATTGTTAGCTTTAATGTTGCCTGATAATGGGGTAAGATGCCCCTCAATTCCCTGTTTTTCAAACTGATTGTGTCTTAATTGTAATATAGTCTCTCCTTTCTGTAAGCCATCTTGGGTCCTTTTCCGAGGAGAAAGGTGGGTTAAAATACTCAAAAATGCCTATTTAATTGCCAGTCCCAATTATGTTCATACCAATGGCTAAACTTAGGCCAACGTTTGTGCATACCTCGTTGATTCAACTGCTCTGCTGTAGTTGGGGTCTGCACTTGGAATTAGTTCCCTGCATCTGCAAAGGCAGAAGCATCAAATTAATTCAGGAGTGGCTATAAAGCTGCAGCACCAACTAAGGAGAGGCCATAGACTAAATGTGTATAAGAAGAGCGGGCCACTTGTGGACCTCCAGATGCTGTTAAGACTGCAATTCACACCTTCCTTTATTAATGGGAGTCACAGTCCAATAACACTGGGAGGAATAAGGATTCCTGGCAGCTAAAATTCCCTACATATATTCATTTATATCACATCTCCATGTGTACAATAGAACACCTGCAAAACCAACCATCCAGACAAAGCATCTACTATTACTCTGTTTATAACTCTGTTAGTAGGTTCAATTTTGGAATAGCAATTCACAATCTAATAAATCAATGGAGGTAGTTGTGAATTAAGGATGGACTAGAATGTGGTCGTACTGAGAGTCTTGTGGAAATGACCTCCTTCTCCTATTCCAAGATTTGTTGCAAGACAAAATGCATGCCCCCTCAGCAGTGTTCACATTTCTGAGGTTTGTGGTATGCTTTGCACATATGAACATCTATCTATCTATCTATCTATCTATCTATCTATCTATCTATCTATCTATCTATCTATCTATCTATCTATCTATCTATCTATCTATCTATCTATCTATCTATCTATCTAAACATGAGAGGGGCTGAGGTGTGTGCAACAGGCATCCTATGCTTTAGAAGGGAGAAAATGAATATAGGATGTACACATTAGGAACAGAGCAACAATAGATGTTCATGCTTCAGAAAGGACATACAGAAAGTGCACATTTCCTGTGAGAGGGGGGAACATCTTCGAATCTGACATGAATAAAGTATGGGATGGGATGCCAAAGGGGTTTGGAGAAATGCAGCAGAACTGCGAAGAGTGTTCCCCCTTCCAACTGCTGATCCCACTGCTAATATTGCTGCAGTGCCTCAAGGCAGAAGGATATTGGTGGGACAGAGGTTATTATGAAACTTGCACCCCAGGGCTCCAGTCCCAATTCCTGCCCTGGCACACTTGACTGGCCTTTTTAAATTCATACCTGCTTTTCCCTTTCAGAGAGAGGAATCATTGGGCACAATGGCATTGAGAAGAAGACTGCAGTATAAAGCACTCATGGGTCGGTCATAGTTCATGGTTACATGCAGGGAAGAGCCAAGAGAGACCAAGAGGAACAGGAACCCAAAATTTGAGCACTTCAGTACTGCAGTGGTTTGAGTGCTGTGATCTGGATGCTCATCTGCACACCATCAGCGGTGACCATTTTGTTGGGTGCTACGTGAGCAGTTCCAGATCCTATGTCAGGCAATGCATGTGCATCTCCCCAATTGCTGCATCTAGGCATCCAGCCAGTGCATCTGTCACACAGCACTTTCACGCATGTGCAAACCCTGATCCAAGAGGTGGAAGTGCATGGCAGAAGTCTTTGCTGCTCTCAACGAGGGTGAAAGAAGAAGATGGAAATTGTAAGCTGTGCTCTCAAATTTTATGGACACAATCTCTCTTTCCTTGGGCATGGGTGCATATGGGAAGGGCTTGACATAAGTTTCAGTGGCACCTTCTCCCCTCTCTCTTCCTTAGCTCTGCTGACACTTGGCTCCAGAACTGCACAAGTACACTGGCCCTTGCTTTCAAATAGAACGTCATTGTGAGTGTTCTCTCCAGCTGCACCTCTTGGCCCCAGAGTCCGAAACTTAATGGTTTTATAAAAGCCAAAGGAAGAACCAGTGTTTTAGAAGCAGAACTTAGGAGTTCAAAAACAATATTGGTCCCAAAGCTCACAGAATCTTAGCATCGACAGCAATGTGAGTATCTAACAGTATTCCTTACGTAAATGAGCACATGTATCATTTTCTTTTTGAAGGCAGAGGCAAGATCCTAATGACTATGCATCTTTCTCATTCAATGTGTGTGTGTGTGTGTGTGTGTGTGTGTGTGTGTGTGTGTGTGTGTGTGTGAACTTAGCTAAGATGGTTTTAGCTCTTGCTCAACATTCTCAAATCACTTAGCAAATCATTTGTGCTTGGCTTGCTGTTCCCATTTTACTACTCAAATGCCAGGCCCACTTTGTTCTTCCACAGTTCTTCCACCTCTGCATAATCTTTCTTTGTGTCTCACAGCCACAACCTCCTCTTTCTAAAGTTTTTCTTCTTCTTCTTAATTTTCAAAGGAAATTTTGCACAGAATGAAAGGTTGATCTTCTGACCTCCATTAACTGCTTCTGTTTCTCTGAATTATGAAAGAGTCATCTTCATCACCCTGCTGTGCTTCAGTTTGTGTTTTTGTCCTGAAATACTATGAAGAGCCAAGTTTTCTTAGGAAGCAAAATTGCAACAGTGGACAAATTTGGAAAACCAGGAACATAATTGTACTAAGAAGGTCATGGTAGAAAAACTAGAGGTGATTTATTCCAGGGACTGAAAAGGAAGAAGCAAATTTAACCTATTAAATATTTGGGCTACATTATTGGGCTAAATATTTTGACCCTGACAGAATATATCATCCTTTGTAATGTAAATACATTACAAAGGATGATATATTCTGTCAGGGTCAAAATACATACACTTGTCCTGATCTCTTAGGACAGAGGTTTTTAAAATCCCATATTGCATGATGGTAATGAGGAGGTACTGTCAGTAAGGGAATCAAAACTGTCATAGGCATTTGAACCCTTTGATCCTGCAGTGCAGATCTGAAGAAAATTCACTTTTCTGAAGCTAATATTTGCACTGACCAGATCTTCAATTGGTGTTGTTAGAAACAAAACTAGCTTTCCCCATCAGTCTCACTGAGTAGATTTAGAGCAACTGTGAGCAAAACTCTAGGGGCAGGGACTTCCATAAAACCTTGGGGGACTACACGTCATAACACCTGCCACAGTGATGACAACACCACCAAAATCAAAACACAGATGCATGCACGCACACACATGTACTTAGTGTTATACTCTTTATAGTTGGTATAGGGCAGTGGAGAATTCACTGGATGACTGATGCCACTGCAGAGGGTGGGGAGAAATTCTGAGAAACACAGGTTTGCTCTTAAGCTCCATTTGTTTCTTCCTTCTGCCTTGCTTCATTCAATTGGCTTTCCCCCTTTATACCAGCAATGTCCTGCTGATGTTATTGTAGAGGTCCTCTTTCTTATTTCTTTCCTTAATGGGTTTTACTTTCACATTTTCCTTATTGTGGGAGAGCGTTAAATCAATCAATCAATCAATCAATCAATCAATCAATCAATCAATCAATCAATCAATCAATCCAAGGCCCAGTCTCTCCATTCTGACCATTACTCCTTACTTCAGGAGATGACAACTGCAGCAAAACAAGAGTCCAACCACTCTCATTGCTTCTTTAACTTTCCTTCCACCCATAGGGCCAAAACTGCATCTTCATGTCCACACAATGCACAACTTAAACTGGTGTCAGCAGAATCCACATGGGACAGAACAATCTGGCTTTCCAGGGTTTTAAAAATCCCCATTGGATATGACAAGGGCTTCTATCACACGACTGAAAAATGCAGTTGATATTAAAATGTGTTTCTTCTCCACTACAGGTCATGTGATAAAAGAGGAGCATTTTCTGTCCCCACAACAGAAGGGCTATCCAGCCGACTGCACCAGCAAGTAGCTGGTTCACCTCCTATTCCACACTATAAAGATTTTTGAGAAAATTCTGGAAGAGCACATTTGAAATATTGTCCAACTCAGCATCAATCAATGTGGCTTCATCAAAGGGTGCGGAACAACCCATGCCAGCTTTGCAGCTTGTCAGCTCATAGAAAAACACTGAGAGAATAACCAGCCATTGCACATGGCATTCCTCGACCTGGAGAAAGGATTTGATAATGTCCCACATCAACTGATCTTATGCAGGAACACCAGCAGCCCTGTGCGATGCTCAGCTGGCCTCTCTAAGGGTTTTCTGGTGATGGTTAGAGTGCACCAAGGCTCTGCAGCAACCTTGCTCTCCGCCAACAATGTCATGCTTGCTACTACCACCAGGAATGTGCTGCAGTGGCAAGTTCAATCATGGAATGACCACCTCAGCCATTTTGGAATCTCCCTTAAAATCAAGAAAACTGAATACTTAGAGACTGTTACCACCCATTGAACAGTCCAAATAAATGGAGAAAACCTAAAGAAGGTGAATATATTCTGGTATATTGGCTCCCATCTCCAAAGCTATGAGACATCAGTGGCAACTTGTGAGTAAGGGTGAATGCAGCCTTGTTGCAATGGCGAGAACTCACCAGTGTGCTTTGCAACAGAGGAATGCCAATCCAGTTCAAATGCAAGATTTACAAGATGATTGTTTGTCCTGTTGCATTGTATGGCACAAACTATTGGGCAGTAAAAGTGGGCATAGAGAGCTGTCTCCATGCTATGAAAATGTGCTTTGTTGGATGCTGCGTATCTCCAACCCCATCACAAATGATACTACCCAACAGCAACCAGGTGAGATATCAATAACAGAGATGAGAGAAAGCTAGCTCTGCTGCTATGGCCATATTGTCATAGCAGCACCTTCCACTGTCACCTCAACTGCATACCACCAGGAAATTGATGGCTGGGGACCATGTGGGTGACTAAAACCAAGATGGTAGGACACTATCAATAAGGACATGCAAATAGCTGACCTGTACCCTGAACACCCAGTCAATCAGGCAAAGAGCCATTTCAGGATCAAAAAAGTAGACCCCCCCCCACACCTGTGAGAAAATACCAGGAAGAAGATATCTGGAATGGTGAGGATCACATTGATTGATTCAGGAAGGTCCCTTAGCCCTTAGAAAGCTATGGCCAAATTTTGTTCATTTACAATAATATTTATACAGAAAAGAAGACATGACACTTCCACTCGCAGCCAGGTGTCATGTTGCCATATGTAAACTTTGAAATAAAAATGAGCCATGGTGAAAGGCTAACCCCCCCCCCACACACAAACAAAAAAGAAATATTTGCAGAGTCATGAGGCCCCAAATATCTGTAAGAAAATTTGTTAAGTCAGCTTCTATTACAGAGCCGAAAAATCTGTTGGAAACCTGGCATCACTCATAATTCACAACTTTCATACTGTATTCACTGACACTCATGGTTTTTCATTTAATCTCTTACCTGATTTTATTAGTGAAATTTTGGTTACATTTATGCTGATTTCCTGATTACAAGCTGCCCAATGCAGTCATCTGGCTGCTAGATGGGCACAATAAAAATGGAAATAAATAAATAAATAAATAAATAAATAAATATGCTCACCATTTCCCCAACTCAAAAGACCACAATCAATTAAATACTATTTCAACTGCATGTATGTTAGAATAGTCATGTCTGTAAGTCAAAAACTTCTTTGTTAATTATCAAGGATAAGAACATAAGAACAGCCTTGCTGGAACAGGCCACAGCCCATCCAATCCAGCATTCTGTCTCACACAGTGGTTCACCATTTGCTTCAGGGTATTCCCAAGCAGATGTCTTCACCTGCTTATGATTCCCTGCAAATGGCATTGAGAAATATTCTGCCTATCTCTTCAAACTGGAGGTTGTCCTTATGCATCCATAATGATAGCCATTGATACCCCTGTTAACTTGTCTAATGCTTTCTTAACGTTGTCAAGGCTGATAGCTGTCACCACTTCTTCTGGCAGGGAGTTCCATAGACCAGTGATCCTCTGGGTGAAAAAGTACTTTCTCTTATTTGTTTGAGATCTAGCACCCAAAAGTTTCGTGGAATACCCCCTAGTTCTAGTGTTGTGCAATAGGGAAAACAGATTTTCCTTATCTACTTTGTCCACATTGTGTATGATTTTATAATCTTCAATCAGGTCACCTGAAAATTTCCCTGGTTATTAACTGTTACGTTGCCTTACTGATTTAGTGATCTAATCTAGGGATGGGCATGAAATGAAAAATGAAATGCTGTTTTGTCATTTTGTTACATAATGAAACAAAATGAAATGATGAAGCAGCATTTTGTTACAGATGAAACAAAATGGTCATTTTAAAAAAATGAACCATTTCGTTTTGTCTGTAAAATGATCACTTACCTGCAGGTGTTCTGCCGCTTCCACTGCCACCAAGACTGCCCAGCCAGGCCAGAGAAGGTGAGTGCCTGGCAGGCCAACCTAGGCCTGCCGCCACTGCCACAACAGGAGTGAATGAACGGCCAGCAGGCTGGCCTAGGCCCACCGCTGGAGTCACTGTGGCTGCTGCTGGAGCCCTGCCAGCCAGCTGGGCAGGCACTGATGTCACTGCCAGCCATATGGGCAGGTCAGCCTAGGCCTGCCACTATGGCTGCTACCGGAGTCACTGCCACAGCAAGAGCGACCAGCAAGGTAATGAAACACTTTGTTTTTTGTTTCATTTCATATGAATTTTTCTTGTAAAAATTCGTACGAGATGAAATGAAACAAAATTTGGGGAGCCCATCCCAAATCTAATCTCATCTGCCATTAACTATTTACTTTTGATTTTTATGAATGATGTTGTTTAGTTAAGTTTCCATTTGTAATATTTTTGCTTTTTATTATATCATTGTATCTGTATTTTGTAGCAGTTTGTTTTATGTTCTAAACTGCCCAGTAGACATGGGCACGACCAGAAAAAATGACGTTTTGAGTTTTCATTTGTTGGAACGTGTCCGTTTCGGGTCGTTTCCGTTTGTCGTGAAATTTTTCAAAAATTTGTCATTTCGTTTGTCATTTGTCGTTTCCACCGTGATTTAGCACAATTCGACTTCCCCAGGCGCGTCCCACAATCAGGGCCGGCGCTAGGTGTTTTTGCGCTCTAGGCGGCAAGTGGGGCAGGTGGCGGGCGGCGGGGGGGAGGTGCGGGCGGGCGGCGGTGGCGGGGGGGCATGGGCGGGCAGCGACAGCGGCAGGGGGAGGCACGGGTGGGCGAGCGGGTGGGCGGCAGCCACGGGCGGGCGAGTGAGCGGGCGGCGGTGCGGGCCGCAGGCGGGTGGCGGCGCAGGTGGAAGGGTGAGTGGGCAGTTAGGATATCACTTAGGATAGAGGTTCTGTTCTTGGCTTGCACCCCAAATGTGTGTGTGTGCAAGCAAATTGAAGTTGGGAAAATAGAAAATAAATGGTAGCATATAATATATTTTTAAAATAAATCCACACCTCCCACTCCCAGTTGAACCTCCGCCTTTATCCAATATCAGAAAAAAATCCTCACAAACTGCCAAATAAGAAATAAAGAATAAACTGCTATTCCCTTCAGCAGACAAAGCTGCAGCGAATCAAAGAAATTATTTTCTAAATTCAATTCCCTCCCTCCCTGCCTAACTTAAATCCTAAAGCCTCCAGCCTCCCTCCTCAATCTCGATCGGATCACACCAGCACCAGCAGCCAGCCCTCCTCCCTCAACCACATCCATACACCCGACTGCGATTTCTGGAAGGTGCCTCAGCTTTTTATGCCCTCCGAGACATCCAGAAGTGTCAGTCAAAAACCTGGCGATGCCATTGGTGGAATGGTTCAAACAATTTGCATGGTCCCATCCCATGCCCAGCCCAAATGGGCAGGTCTAAAAAAATAAAAATAAAATAAAATAAAATAAAATCAATATGACGTTTTATTGCTATAAAAAATCCACTGCTGCTACTATTTAAATTCAGGCATTTAAAATAAATAAATTTCACATGTTTCTGTGGTGATTTGGTGTGTTTTTTGACCACAATTTCAAAAGAAAAATTGTGGTCACTATTTTGGATCCCCCCCCACCGCATGGCATGCAGCGAGACAGACGACAAGGATGACCCCCCCAGCCTGGTGCAAGCAGCCCAGGACAGGAGGGGGGGAGGCCGGAGGAACCCCCCCCCAAGAAACCACCCCTCTGGTAGGTGTCCTCAGGCAGGCATATTTTCGCTTGCTTTTTTGGCTGGGAGTCGGGTTTTTTTTTAAAAAAAAAAAACTTTTAAAAACTTTTTTCTGTGCTGCCAGTGCTTGACATCGCGCGATCGCCGCAATGCCATTAATGACAACGAAAAACCTGACCCAATTTTTCTTTTTTCGGGTCAGGTTCGAGCTGGAGCGGCGTAATTATCATTACTGTTTCCGTTACGTAACGGAAATGATAACCGAAAACGGAAATGACAATTTCGCCGCTCCGTGCCCATGTCTACTGCCCAGAGTAGCTTTCTGCCAGATGAGCAGTATATAAATTGAATGAATGAATGAATGAATGAATGAATGAATAAATAAATAAATAAATAAATATTTGAGTTGGGGGAGGGAAGTAACAAGATTTGAACATTGAAAGAGGAGTGGAAACATAAAATGACAGATTTGCCCATCCAAGTCTACACCTTTGAGTGATTTTTTAGACTGGAAAAATGAGAAAGTATATCTGACAGATGTATCAGTTTCTATTTTTAGCACCACTGTTGACAAGCAACTCAATTTGCATAGTTAATAGAAGCAAACTGTAGAGCTTCATAAATTACAGTCCCTTACAATGTCATCAATTTCAAGCTAAAGAGACATGTTGTATAATTGCGTTCTTACACCACATGGTATCATCAGAGTGGTGTATAGATTCATGCTAATACAGACAATTTTTAACACTCCAATCAAACCGAAAGTAGGCTTTTCAGAAATCCATTCTGTCTGTTCTCCAAATATTGTACAGGGCTTATTAAGCATATATTGGAAAATAGGGATAAGGAGACAAAAGTTTATAAACCAATCAAATAAATAATAAAGGAGAAAAACTGGCTGGTCTTATGGGGGGGGGAGTAATTAACCTTGATTAGACATCGTGCAGGGCAGCTGCCAGATTTTTTCAACCTGTTTCGGTGATGGTTCCCAGCAGGTTGCAGGGCTCTGCTGGTGTTCCCTGCAAATCATCTGGACAGCTGAGACCATGAAATTGATCCAGATCCAAGGGAGGAAAGGGGGGGGGTGCGACCCTCTGGCAAACTTTGGTGCCCTGAATGGCCATATGTGAAGACTACATCAAATCCTTGTTTTGCTACTGTGGAATGACAAAAATGCTCTTGTCAAATGTGTGGACATGAGGTTTTCAGGTGTTTGTACCCCATAAAAGAAAGACTGTCTTGAATGCATTTTTAATTGCTTCTGTGAAGGTTTATTCAGGCATTTTATTTCATAAATAGGGGCTCCAACATTGGAATACCCTCCCCTTGCACCAATTCAAATTGCCTCACTTCCCTCGGCAAGTTTGCATCTAACAAAAGAAGAAACATAGCAAGTATTCTGTTAGTAATCTGTAAAACAGTCCTGGGTTCATTTCTTTCATTCCATCACTTGGGTGTCTAAATAGTTTTGCTAATATAAGACAGGTGTCTTTGGGTGCTAACATTAGGCCTTCCAGTAGAAAAGTGGGTGCAAAGTTAAACCACATGTACTACTTAAAAATAAGTGAGGTGTGATTTGGCAAGTCTTTTGTTCACCACACCACACCCCGGCAGTCAAAGAGAAAGTGTGTGGAGCCTGACTATATCGTCTGGCTGTGTGATCTGCATTTAACCCTTGGCCGGATAGATCCCTTTGTAGAAATCTAATAGGGCAGAAGGTTATGTTGAGCTCATTACTGTGGACAGCTTTTAAATCAAAATGATAACACAGCTACACCATGCCACAGTGTGTTCCGCTAATGTCTCCCAGTTTGTAAGATGTGCTAGCAAGTCTGGTGAAGACAAATAACTTTCCCTTTTAGAAAATGTGAAGCACACAATCAATTAGGAAAGGCTTTATGAGTCCAGCTAAATATTAAGATACCCCACAGACACAAACGCTTTGGGCAGAGTACAAATTAAGACAAATAGCTTAGTTCATCTTTTTAAAATATTATACCACCACAGAGATGCCCATCTTTCAGAACTACATACCTGAGACATCAAATGTGTAAACAGAGTTGTGTTATTTCCTAATTATGAAACAAATGCCAAACTGAGATTGAGGCAAGCTTGTGTTAATAGTATTTTCCTTGTAAGGGAGCTCTGTTTCTAATGCTGTGATAACTGTATTAGTTTTGCTCTTTGATTGCCTCAACATTTACTGGCTGCCTTTATATCAGCACACAATAAAATGATTGGGGATAGGTTGGATGTCAGCAGAGAGAAAGAATGAGTAAGGAGGATACATTGAGAGGTTACACCTCCTTCAGTGAAAAGAAAAGCTTTGGCAGAAAATCATGCAAATTCATTGGAAGATGACTATCATAAATAAGGCAGGAAAAAAAGCAATCAAAAACTTCAAATTACTACATACTTACTTAGGAGCAAGCCATATCAGACTCAATAAGGTTTATTCAGGAGAAAATGTGTATGTATTGTTGATCTAACTGCACGACCAGCAAACCTACAGGCCAGATGCAACAACACGGAAGCAAATTATTCAGCAAGCATTGAATTCCATGGCTTGGCTTCTGATGATAGTATTTGAAATACTGTATTATTTTGGCAAAAATCAAAGATAAGCAAAGCAAAACAAAAGACACAAACATGTGGCACCTTAAAGACTAACTTTCATATTTTAATGTGACGTTTCGTGCACATGTGCACTTCTTCAGACATATAGCAGCAGAATGAGGTGTGAGATACTGTATAATATGAGATATATATTTCATACCAAATAGTGATTGGCTGTAGTCTAGATAGTCATTGGCTGTAGAGTTGGGGGGGTGTTGGATAGGGGAGGGGACGGAGGAGGAGGGGGAAGAAGAGGAGGGAGAGTTAATTAGAAATGCTGAGAAGATTAAATGGTGAGAAGTATGGGCTAGAGCTGTATAGTTTTATGGCCCACGCCAGCCTCTGTTTGTTTGGGAAGTAAATTCCTCAAGTGACAGAAACAAGATCAGATCAGATCAGATCAGAGAGTGTGTGACACTGCAGACTCCTTATTGCAGGGGTTCCCCAGCCCCAATCTGCAAGGCTCCCTGTGAAACACATCTCCCTCCCTCTTCCTGGGGTTTTTCCTCCCCTCCAAGCCTGTTGCAACCATTTTTGCTTAGGTCACGATGGAAACAATGTTGGGTGTATGTGGACTTTTGGGTGCATGTGTGCCTCACACACGCCTGAGATGCCCACTGCTGGAACAAAACTGGCCCCTAGTCCTAAAAAAGGTTAGAAACTGCTGCCGTATTGGCTTTCAGGGGGTGCAACTATCAGTAGAACAGAGAATTTCTCAGGTGTTGAAAGATGGGTGATGGTCATAGCAGGAGCTTGTCTTTAGCAGGAGCTTGTCTTAGCTTCTTCTGTTTACAGATTAGACACTTCATTTCCTGATGGTTCAGGCCTTGTCTGCAGGTGTGATGGCTCCACTACAAAGGTCTGCCTAACTCAGTTCTGAGAAACAACAAGGAGTTTAACTTGCTAATGCTGGGACAACTGCAAGAACTGAGCTTTGAAAAATACATGCACCTGCCCACCCTCATCAGGAGGCCCCCTGAAACTCTTCTTCGTTATTGCATTTCCATTGAACATATTGAAGCTATGGTGGTGCCATGTTTACAATCAAAGATTTGTAATGTGGTAATTCAGTTGTTAGGAGGCCCAGAACCCAGAAATCATATCTCTCCCTCGCCTCACAATTCCTGTTGGATAAATATTACATTTCTTTCTTTCTCCCTTTATCTCCCCCCCCTCCCCATGATGCTACTGATTGGGAAGTTCCCCGAGGTTCTGTAATAATTTAAACCATAAATTCATTTGTCATAAACTTGTGTAGTACAAGGTTTCTTAGGAACAACATTAAATTGTGATTCATTGTTTTGAAACACAAGCAAATGTATGTATAACTACATGAAATGAAGCAGTTACAGTAAATTAAGGACAAATGTTAGATGTCCTTACAGTGGTTAAATAATCAATCTTAGTGGAAGTTTACCACAGTACAAGAGAATTGTAATCCGATAAACCAGATTTTATTTTTCTTTCTTGCATTTTAAATGTTTTCTTTTTCACAAAACAGGCATATGATTAAAGCAAACTACCTACATGACCTCATTGTGACTGAGTTATGAAGGTGCCTTCAACAAACTACTACAAGCTCCTCTTCTGTGCAGGCTTAATGGGTGCAGGGATTAGTGTTTAGCAAGACACAGTCGCCACTAGAGATGGGCACGACTCAAAAAAATGGTGTTTCGTTTGTCGTTTGGTTGTTTAGGGGTCCGTTTTGGTTTGTTTTCGTTTTTTGGTGGGTTTTTGCAATTTTTTTATTTCGTTTTCGTTACGTAACGAAACAAAAAAACGAAAATGAAAATGAAAAATTGCTGTCTCGTTAGCATTCTTTTCAGTTGAATGCATTTGCTGCAATGAAAACGAAAACCACAGCAAAATTGGTAGTTTTCGTTTTCGTTTTGTTTTGAAAACATTTTTCATTTTGTTTTTGTTGCATAACAAAACGAAAAAATGAAAATGAAAACGAAAAATCGCTCGTTTCGTGCCCATCTCTAGTCGCCACTGTTTCTTCCCTCATTTGCAAAGGTTTTGGAAGGAAGGAAGGAAGGAAGGAAGGAAGGAAGGAAGGAAGGAAGGAAGGAAGGAAAAGAGAAATGGTGGCCAGTCGGGCCCTCTTGTGCTGGGGGTGGAGGAGGCCAGAGCATGACACATGGGTCGGTTGCCTTTCCACACAAAATTATGACAGAGCACCTTGCAGCTTTGAAGCAGAGCAGGTCTGTCTTGTTTTGCTCAGGATAACTGCACAATAAAAAGAATTTAATGATCAAATATTTGCACAGCATATTTACATGAAAAATCAGGACCAATAATGTTTTAGTGCTATTAGCAAGAAATGTACGTAGGATGGGCGCCCCACCCTCAGACATGGTATGTCTGATCCTAGGTTGTAGATTAGTCTTTGTGCTATGCCAGAGTGGCGTCAGGAGCTTGTGTCTGACACAGCCGAACACCCTTGCTCACTGCTGACTAAGGAGGTGTTGAAACACTTAGGTCATGTCTGAATGAAGTTCAGATGTATTGAGTTACCATGTGTTTTCCAGTAAGCTCTGTACCAATGGTAAACTCGCAGTGTAGTCCACAAAGAAGAGAACTGCACACTCCCAGTACAGTGACAAGTTATGACACAATCTTTAGCCATATCTAGAGGAACAGTCCAAAAAATACAGGCAGGAGAGTTAATCCATTCCTTATTATCAAACAAGTACTAGCAGACCTCTGTTGGGAGATGTCATATTTGTACAGCGAATCAATCTTAATTGCACATTCAAAACCAAGTCACCATCAAATACTTTGTATTAAATATACTACTTGCAGGGAATGAAATTTCCCCACATGTTACTGTGAGAAGTAAAGCTAGGTTCTGAGAGATTTGAAGGTCTAGAGTGGTGTTGGCAGGCAAAATGATGGTCCATCTAATCAAAGAACCTGTCCCCTAGACTCTGTAAGCCCTGGCACCACAATAGTGACAGCAGTGTATTTCTCTTCTACAGGTGCTATGTTCCTGAGTTTCCACCTAAAATGCTATACTGGGAAGAATGGGGCTTGTGTAAGGTAGCAAAACAGGTCCATTTTCATTGTGACCCTATGGAATGTAGGCTACGTGTATGCTCACATAGGCTGTCATTGATGTTTTACTTTAACACTATATTACTGTTTCTAAAAGGTGGCTGTGATACACAGGGGCAGCTAGGGTTTTCAGCGCCTAGGGACAACATTAATTTTTGTACCCCCTCCTGGCCCTCTCGTGACAAGGTGTGAGCCATAAGGGGGTCCATCATGCTTTCCTGGAAATTTTTGAGTTTTAGAACAGGGAAACCTGCCTTTTGTGACATATTTTTAGGGAATGAAGAGGATGAAAACATTAAAATAATTAAGGCAATAATGTTACTTTGGAGATATAATTGAATAATAGAGAAGGACAAAATCAAGAATCAAGAATCAAGAATGTGTTGAAAAATTAATGCAGAATTTTTTAAAAACTAAAATATTAGCCAAACATAACATTGCAAAAACTTAAAACATTACTTTGGAAATAATAACCTGAAAAGTTAACATAAAGTAAAAGAAGTAGTTTGATGTAATGCTTTGGATGTAATTATGTAACTTCAAAGAGAAATTCTCCTTACCTTTGCTGCTGCACATTTATCAATTAGTTCCTCAAAATGTATGCTGTCAGTAACTTCCCGCTCCACGCTCAGCAAAGCCAAGGCTGACAATCTTTCCTGTCCCATGGATGATCTCAGGTAGGACATGATGAGTTTTAACTTACTAAAAGACCTTTCACAACTGGCAATGGATGTTGCAACAGTCAGTAAGATCTGAAGACGAACTCTCAGATTTGGAAATACATCGTCCCCATACTGCACAATGAAGCGAAGCAGGTCCTCTGGTGTCGAAAGTTTAACATCAGGCCTTGTTTTAAGTAGCATTTGGCTGTCCATTATTTCTCTGAACATCGCCAAGCCATCTAAGTCTGTATGTAGAGATGGGCACGACTTAGCGGTATTCCCGTTTCCGTTTCCGTTACTCGGTTCCGTTACTCTACGGAAACGGTAACGGGAATTACTCCACCAGACTTCGAGCTCGAACTGACAAACGAACAATTTTGGTCTGATTTGTCGTGCTCGTCCCTTGCATCGCGCGATCACGCGATGCCACGTGGCACAGAAAAAAGTTTTTAAAAGTTAAAAAAACCCGGTTCCCGGCCGAAAAGCAGGTGGAAAAATGCCTGCCGTGCCTCAGGGCACCTACCAGAGGGGTTGTTTCTGGAGGTCCCCGGCCTCCCCCCCCATCCCCCGTCCTGGGCTGCTCTGGTGGGACTCGCCGCAGGCTCGCAGCCAGCAAAAAGCCCAGTCTCGCCGCCAGCCGCCGCAATTAAAGCGCAAGCAAGCGGCATGGACGGCACAGGAAAAAACTTTTAAATTCTCCCCCCACCCATTCCTGGGCCAAAAAAGCAGGCGGAAAAATGCCTGCTTGACTAAGGGCGCAGGGCACCTACCGGAGGGGGGGTTTCTGGAGGGGGGGTCCCGCCTCCCCCCCGTCCTGGGCAGCTGGACTCGCCATGCCATGCGGTGCGGGCGGGGGATCCAAAATGGGGCGGCGAACGCAATATTGTTTTTGAAATCGTGGTCCAAAAACACACAAGCACAACAGAAACACACGAAAATTTATAAACTGCCAGATTTTTCACAGTAGCAGTGGGTTTTTTTCTTGCAACAAAATGTCTCTCCTCTCCTCCTCTGTCCTCCATTTATTTTTTTTTTATTTTTTTACACCTGCGCAATGATGGGCTGGCCGAGTGGCCAGCCATGTGGGAGTGGACGACCATGCAAATTTTTGGAGCCATCCCACCAATCACATGGCCACTTGGCCATGGAGACTTCTGGGATGTGCCAAAAAGCCCCCTAAAACCTGCCCTAGCTCCCTAACCCTAACCCTAATCCTTGACTCCAGTCCTTACCCATACGTCACAGACTGTCTTCTTAGTGGGTCAGAGAGGCACCCAGAGGTGCAACCCACTAGCCCACCGTAACCTTACCCGTCACTAGCCTAACCCTAGCCCTTGCACTAACCCACCTTAACCCTAAGCCAGATCTACTTGCATTGCACTACACGCAGCAAGTACAATTCCCTTCTTTGTGAGACATGGTGGTGCGAGAGCCTAAGGCATTACCTATGGCTCTGGGTTCACTGCCATCACTAGTCTCACTGTCTGCAACTGGTATGCATATCCATATGGCTATTGCATACCATTTTGCAGCAGCAGCAGGTGAGGAGGGGAGACCCCCATGTTGAGGGGTCTCTTGGAGCCTGCTTCCCTTTCCTAGTAGGTGAGGATAGGAGGCACCCACGGGTGCCTCCAGGAGCCCGCTTTCCCTTTATAGCGGGCCAGAGGAGGCACCCACCCCACAGAGGTGCCTCCAGGAGCCCGCTACCCCCCAAAAAACCAGTACTAATGAAAATGAAAAAACGAAAAAACGAACTGACTAATTTTTGCGAATTTTCACAAAAAACGGAAATGACCCGAAACGGAACCGGCCCGACTAACGACAACTCGGAAAAAAATTCAAGTCATGCCCATCTCTATCTGTATGATAAAAGCTTCCCATAAGAATGCATCTCTGTTTGAAACAGTTCCTTTATGTCTAAAAGAAAGCCAAAACTTTAGTCCAGTTTCTTCAAGCTGATGAATCTGTCTCCCAATTTTGTGTGTATTTTGACAATTATACTTTTCATCAGTCGTAGCATTTCCTTTTCTGCTGTTTCTCCAGGCAATTTTTTGTTCTGCAGAGTTCCTTTGCTTCTTCAAGAGAATTCTTGCATATGGCATCAGTGCTTTCTAGGAAATACTCTTGTAAAGCCTGAATATCATGAGCAGCATTATGGAAATTCACGGTGTGGTCCTGAAACCTTTTTTGAATGTGGGCAGTCCTGGCAAGTGTAGTATTCCAGAACCAAAGAAGGACCAAAAACTCAAATGTTAAAATCCGATGTAACAATTGAACAGCCTCACTTCTTGTACCTGAATTTTCATCCTGATCATCTGCAATATTTTCCAACAGTTCTACCATGTGTTCTATTTGATTATATATCATTTTAACAGCTTCTACTCTGGCACTCCAATGAGTTTCCGGCTCCAACTTCACTGATATACCAAGAGCAGTTTTCATTCTCTTCCATCAAAGAGTTGACCATAAAAAATAAGCATTGATATCTTGCACATTACTGAAAAATATCACACCTGCTACCTCATGACTAACAGCATGAACTGCAACTAAATTAAGTGTGTGGTTATCATAGTTAACAAATATAGCTTTTGAGTTAAGGGCAGCAAGTGTTCCTTGCACTCCTGTTTTGTAGCCAGACATTACAGATGGATTGTCGTAACACTATGATTGACAGTCTTCAAAAGACAATTTATTCTTATCCAGTTGTTGCAATATTATGTCTGTGATACTTTTTTATGGGTTTGAATTAGAAATGGGCACAAAATGAGCTTTTGGTTCATTTTGTTATTCGCTATTCATTTTATTACAAAACAAAACAAATAACGAAATACCCGCTCTAAGAGAAACAAAACAAAATGGAAGTTTCTGTTTCATTTTTGTTCATTTCATTCGCCAGTGTCTCCTACCTGAAGTGGTCCTTCCTGGTCTGGTCCTCCTGGCTGCAGGCAGGGGGCATCCTGGGGGGGGGGGGAGCCGACCGGCCACACTATAGCTGGTAGGCAGCTACGTGGTCAGCACTAAATAAAAATAAAAATAAAAATACCTGATCAGGCCCGTGGGCTGCTGAACTGGCCCGCAAGCACCGGACCCGACCCGCGGGCCGCCGAACTGGCCCGCAGTCCAGCAGGAGGAAAAAATAAAATGAAATAATAATTAAAAACCCCGATCGGGCCACGGGCCACCAGACTGGCCCGTGAGCACCAGAACTGACTCACGGGCTGCTGAACCAGCCTGCAGCCGGCAGGTGAAAAATAAAAAAATAAAAAAATAAAAATAAGATCTGGTTTTCTCCAATTAGTAAAACCATTTTAGTTTCCAGAGAAGAACAGTTACTGGCTGCATCTTTTGATGGGAAAAGCAGACACGAAAAACAAAATGCTGCACCCTTCACAGGAGAATACACCAATGAAGATCAATTCACCGTACCTCCTTTTCTTTTTTCTAATTGTTTTGCAAACCATGCTGAAGTCATGAATCTATTATTGGTTATGCAAAAGGCCCAGCACTAGAGATGGGCACGACTTGAAAAAAATTTTTTTCGAGTTGTCGTTAGTCGGGCCGGTCCCGTTTCGGCTCGTTTCTGGTTTTCGCAAAAATTTGCAAAAATTAGTCGGTTCATTTTTTCATTTTTTCGTTGTCGTTAGTACTGGTTTTGGGGGGGAGCGGGCTCTTGGAGGCACCTCTGTGGGGTGCGTGCCTCCTCTGGCCCGCTATAAAGGGAAAGTGGGCTCCTGCAGGCACCCGTGGGTGCCTCCTGCCACTAGGAAGGGGAAGCAGGCTCCAAGAGAGACCCCTCTACATGGGGGTCTCCCCTCCTCACCTGCTGCTGCTGCAAAATGCTATGCAATAGCCATATGGATATTGCATAACATAATGTGCAGACAGTGAGACCAGTGTGAGAGTGATAGCGTCATGCCTTCCCTGCACAATGCTCCCACACCACCATGTCTCACACAGAAGGGAATTGTACTTGCTGCGTGTAGTGCAATGCAAGCAAGTAGATCTGGCTTTAAGGTGGCTTAGTGCAATGGCTAGGGTTAGGCTAGTGACGGGTAAGGTTACGGTGGGCTAGTGGGTTGCACCTCTGGGTGCCTCTCTGACCCACTAAGAAGACAGTCTGTGACGTATGGGTACGGAGTCAAGGGTTAGGGTTAGGGCTAGGGCAGGTTTTAGGGGGCTTTTTGGCACATCCCAGAAGTCTCCATGGCCAAGTGGCCATGCGACTGGTGGGATGGCTCCAAAAATTTGCATGGTTGTCCACTCCCACATGGCTGGCCACTCGGCCAGCCCATCATTGCGCAGGTGTAAATAAAATAAAATAAAATAAAATCAATGGAGGACAGAGGAGGAGAGGAGAGACATTTTGTTGCAAGAAAAAACCCACTGCTACTGTGAAAAATCTGGCAGTTTATAAATTTTCGCGTGTTTCTGTTGTGCTTGTGTGTTTTTGGACCATGATTTCAAAAACAATATTGCGTTTGCCGCCCCATTTTGGATCCCCCGCCCGCACCGCATGGCATGGCGAAATGGCGATTCGAGTCCGGCTGCCCAGGACGGGGGGGAGGCGGGACCCCCCCTCCAGAAACCACCCCTCCGGTAGGTGCCCTGCGCCCTTAGTCAAGCAGGTATTTTTCCGTCTGCTTTTTTGGCCCGGGAACGGGTGGGGGGAGAGTTTAAAAGTTTTTTCCTGTGCCGTCCGTGCCGCTTGCTTGCACTTTAATTGCGGCGGCCGGCGGCAAGACTGGGCTTTTTGCTGGCTGCGAGCCTGCGGCGAGTCCCACCAGAGCAGCCCAGGACGGGGGATGAGGGGGGAGGCCGGGGACCTCCAGAAACAACCCCTCTGGTAGGTGCCCTGAGGCACGGCAGGCATTTTTCCGCCTGCTTTTTGGCCGGAAACCGGTTTTTTTAAACTTTTAAAAACTTTTTTTCTGTGCCGCGTGGCATCGCGCAATCGCGCGATGCAAGGAACGAGCACGACAAATCAGACCAAAATTGTTCGTTCGTCGGTTCGAGCTCTAAGTCTGGCGGAGTAATTCCCGTTACCGTTTCTGTAGAGCAGTGCTCCCCAACCTTTTTGTCCCCGCGGACCGGGAAATTTTTGAAAATTTTTCTGTGGCCCGAAGCTGGGGGTGGGGGTGGGGAGGGGGGGAGAATGTGAAAGGGGGGGTCCGGCGGGGAGGCAAAGGGGGGGTGAAAGCAAAGGATGGGAGGGAAGGAGGAGGGGGAGGCACGAGAGCGGCGGCGGCGGCACTCACCGGCTTGGAGCGTCGGGCATGCCACTCCCCCCACACACACACGGGCAGGGTGGGGGGGAACCCGGGGCTCCTGGGCAGGCGGGCCCCGCCTCCTTCTCCGGCGCCGGGAGCCGCGTGCGGGTCTCGCTGCTGGCGCCCCGCTTGCTCCTGCTGCCGCCACCGCCGTGGGCCTCCTCCTCCGCCGGGGAAAGCGAGCGGGGCGCCAGCAGCGAGACCCGCGCGGGGCTCCAGGCCATGGCGCCCCGCGCGCGGCACCCGCCCGGCCGCGCCGGGAAGCGCCCTCGAGGCACCGACAACCCGCCGCCGCCTCCTCCTCCTGCTCCTGTTCCTCCTCCTCCTCCTCCTCCTCCTCCTCCCGCCGCCGCCGCCAGAGGAGCAGCAGCAGCCACCCCCCGCAATCGCTCCCGTCCCGCCGCCGCCGCCACCACCCCTCCGCAATTGCCCTCGCTGCTGCTCCTTCGGCGGCGGCGGGAGGAGGAGGAGGAGGAGGAGGAACCGGAGCAGGAGCAGTAGGAGGCGGCGGCGGCTCGTCGGCGCCGCGAGGGTGCTTCCCGGCGCCAGAGGAGGAGGCGGGGCCCGCCTGCCCAGGAGCCCCGGGTTCCCCCCCACCCCGCCCGTGTGTGTGTGGGGGGGGAGTGGCATGCCCGACGCCCCAAGCCGGTGAGTGCCGCCGCCGCCAACGCCGCCGCGTCCCTCCTGGCGGAGCCCAAGCGGCCAACGCCAATGCCGCCGGGGCGCCAGCGTTTGGGGGCGGAGTCGCCGGCTGGCCGTCCCGGCAGGAGGGGAGGGGAGGGGAGGGGAGGAGGGAGGCAAAGGCGGCGGCGGCGGCGGCTCCTCCTGCGCTCCTCCAGCCTTCCTCCTCCACCGGCCGGCCGCGGGAGAGAAGAGGAGGAGGAGGAGGGCGGCGGAGGAAAAGGGGAGGAGCCTCCCCGGCCTCCCCAGGCGGCCCGGTGCCGACCGGTCCACGGACCGGCACCGGTCCGCGGACCGGGGGTTGGGGACCACCGCCGTAGAGTAACGGAACCGAGTAACGGAAACGGAAACGGGAATACCGCTAAGTCGTGCCTATCTCTACCCAGCACTATTCTGAAAATAAATCAAACCTCTCTCCACTATTTCTATGCGAAGTGCATCTGGCACAATTACTTTTCCTGATGCCTGGTCAAACTTCATATATCCAAAGTCTTGATGATGAATCACATCAGCTACAATTTTAATATATTTTGGTTTGGCTTGTTGAAGTGGATCAGGAAAATCATCATCCAAATATTCAGAATTTGATGAATTTTGGTATTCTCTTCTATCTAAATCTGGCTGTCTTGAATTGGTTTCACTTCTGTAGTTCTCTTCTAAGTCTTCTTGTTCAGATTTTTTTAGTAGAGTCATGTAATGTGCCTCATTACTTCCTCTACTGATTTTAATGATGGTTGAGAAGCTTTTCCTCTTTTCAAAAATTCAGTCTGAATTTTGCTTGAATTTGCACATTCTTCATCTTGGACTTTCCTTCGTTTTCTTCCTTCTGCCCCACATATTTTTTTCTTTTGTGCTTGTTTCACTTTATTGAATATCTATAAAATATTTTAAAGATATAATTTAAGCAAAGGGAATATTTATTTTATCAGCAACTGAATGTTAAATGGGAGCTCTTTGGATTGTAATTTAGACTTCAATGCCTAGAGGCTCAGCTGTCCCAAAGTCTTCTGCTTTTCATTTTATATGTTGAACATCTTTATAGTTCTTTCCAAGATGTTACCTCCCCCCCCCTTGATGTGCAATACTTTGAACTGTCAATATACCTATTGATCATGCTTCTTGGTCTTGAAAAAAACCCTGCTTCTTATCAAAAGCAATTATATATATTATTCATTAGTTGACTGTATCCCACATTTCCTCCATAGCTCTCCTCTGACACATTTTATCCTCACATTAACCTTGTAAGGTAGGTTAGAACATGAAAGAGAGATCCGTCTGGCCCAACATCCAGTGAGTTCCATGGTTCAGAGAGGAATGTTGAACCTGAATACCCCAACTCCAAATCCAAAATGCTGTCTATCAAACCATGTTACTGCGTGACAAAAAAAGTGTGCATCCAGTTCTCTAGGGGCCTTTTTACACGACCCCTAAGATCCGCTGGTCCCTTAAATTTGGACCAGAGATCTTGAGGGTTTGTTGCTCTCCCTGCGTTCCCACCCCCTCCGCACTTCCTTATTCTGTCTGCGTGAGGGGACGGAGAAAAAAAGGGAGAAAAGAATGCACTCTTACCTCCGGAGTGCCGGTGGAAGTTGCTCCGACCCCTGTCACTTCCTGGTTCCTCTTAAAGGGGCGGGAGGCAAAAAAACAACAACAAAAAGAAGCGAGGAATGCCCGGCACTCTCCGCATCAAAATGTTTCACTCTCCCAGAGCAGGTACTTGAAAGAGGCGCTTGGTCGCGCTTAGGTGGGCGGGGTCGCACTTAATTTTCTGTTAGCTCCGGAGCTGGTGGGTAAACATTTTTAAGCTCCGGAGCTGGGAGCCATTTGCAGCGGAGCTTAGGGGTCGTGTATAAACGCCCTAGGTCTACCAGAGTAGAATCAATTTTCTGCCATTGAGACCCTTCCTTGCAAGCATGGGCCCATGTGTATGTACCCACCACATCAAGTCAGTTCTGACTTTTAAGGGACCCTTTTCAGGATTTTCTATACAGAGACTATTCAGAAGTAGAGATGGGCATGAAACGAAAAATTCTGTTTCATTTCATTTCAGTTTTAGTTTGGGCAGAGGGGGTTCATTTTGTACGAAATGATTTCTTTTAAATAAATCATTTTGTATTTTGTTTTGGTTTGGTTCGTTATGTGGTGTGTGTGTGTGTGTGTGTGTGTGTGTGTGTGTGTGTGTGTGTGTGTGCTGCTTGTGTGATTTTTTTTTTGCTAGCCCCAGCGGTGATTAGCTGGCATGGTGGTGCGGCAAAAAAGTTTGAAACTTCTGCCTTTTCCCTGCACAGATTGTGTGTGTGGAGGAGGTGGGAGTTCACTTCTAAACTTTTTTTTTGCCTCCGCCAACCCGTGCACCAGCTGATGGGCACTGGGGGAGGCAAGAAGAGGAGGAGGAGGAGGAGGAGGAGGAGGAGGAGGAGGAGGAGGAGGAGGAGCCTCCCATCTTTTCCCGTGCCCGATCGGGTGGGGAAAAGGCCAGAGTTTGGGGGGGGTGGGCCTCCCCAAGCACCCATCAGCTGGTGCACGGGCTGGGGGAGGCAAAAAAAAAAGTGCCTCAGTGATTCCTCATTGGAATGCATTGAGTTTTCTGGTTGTTTTAGTCTGCAGTGTCATTCATGTTCTTTGATTCTGGTCTGGATGCTGTGCTTTGGGGTCCCAATATAGACCTGGCCACAACTACAAGGTATCCGGTACACTCCTGCAGTGGCGAGTGGGTTCCTTTTGTCTTTGCTGACCATAGCATCTGTTGTATTTTTGAGGTGGGACTAAATACTGTTTGTAGGTTGTGTTTTTTCAACACTTTGTCCATGAGGTCTGTGACTCCTTTTACCTATGGCATAAATACTTTCTTTGTTGGGGTCGATTTTTCTTCTTTAGTTTGGTGTTTTTCCGGTTTGATGGCTCTTTAAATTTCATTCTTGAAACAGCCATTGGCCTATAGGGCCCATTTCAGGTA
The DNA here is from genome assembly GCA_037367245.1 of Phrynocephalus guinanensis. Classification (NCBI taxonomy): domain Eukaryota; kingdom Metazoa; phylum Chordata; class Lepidosauria; order Squamata; family Agamidae; genus Phrynocephalus; species Phrynocephalus guinanensis. Next base: position 67,994,569 of record CM074732.1, on the reverse strand, counting down.
GCTGAGTTAGGTAGGCTGAATTCCTCAGTTTTTCCTCTGAAAAACTTCCAGAACATGGCGAAACAGCCCCCCCAAAAACACATGACAGCCATAAAATCTCTCAGTCTTTAGAGTAACAATATTTCATGTTTCTCCTTTTCCAATACTTTATTGCTGTTATGTAAAATGTGAGTGTTGATAGTGGATTATTTGTCTCAAAAGGCGCATCTTCTAAATTGAATGATACCAATTACTATGTGAAAACAGTGAATCTGTCTTATGGTGCCTCAAAGACTGACATGTTTTATTGGGCAAACGTTTTTGCAGACTCAGCCCCACTTCTCCAGGGCTCAATCAGGAAGACATTTGTTCCAGTGTTTAGTGTGATGCTTGGACAGATTGGTGTGCTCTTTTTTCAGCAAGTGCCCCTACCTATTTTCTTTCCCTTACATTTGTGTGAAGTGCAGATTGAAATTGCAGCTGCAGGAAGTTTCTTCATCAGCCATATGCACAAAGTAAATAAGAATATATATTTAATATATCTGGAAGTTGAGTCATGGCAACTGGGCTTGTTTTCTTGTAAGATCAAAACATTTTGATACTTCATCAGCCTGAGGAAAGTTAGTGATGAGTCCTCCAATTTATAGTTCACTTTGATTTCAAATCACCCTCGTCTGAATAGGGTCATATCTTGGACAATGGCCTGAACAGGCTTGTTAGATGTACAATAACCTGGAGTGGGTGAAAGTCCCACTTATACAACCCTTCCCAACACCCATTAAGTATGGGTTATTTGCTATGGCCTTGCAGGTGGAGATGTTGAAGTGCTTCTGATTTGTCTGAGGATTGATGAAAGACCATCTTGGTAAGTAGCATACAGATTGTGCCTGAGTCCCCCACCTTTGTTGAGAGGGGTCAGGGAAGCCATTCATATGTGTACACTCCTGATGAAGCTGCTTGGATGAGTAGCGAAATGTTTCGCTCTCTCAAGAAAAGAAGTCCAGTTGCCCTGACTCACCTTCCAGATAACCTCACCTGGATGACTGAGAATCTTCACAGATATATTTAACATAACTTAATATATGATATAATTATAATAATTCAAATATTAAAATAACATCTGGAGTCTGGTGAGAATCAGCCTTGAGCCTAGTCCAGGAAATAGGTCGCAGGATAGCCATTACATCTCAAGACAACCGAGCACTAATGTTCCTGAGGCAACAGCTCTCAATTGCTGTCCAAAGAGGGAATGCCTGATGTATGCTTGGCACTCTAGGCCAGCTGACTAAATAATGTTGTTTTCTAGTAAAGTGATTTTAACCAGTATATTAAATTTTAATATATTTTCAATTAATTAATTAATTAATTAATTAATTAATTAATTAATTAATTAATTAAATAAATAAATAAATAATAATAATAATAATAATAATAATAATAATAATAATAATAATAATAATAATAATAATAATAATAATAATAACAACAACAACTATATTTTACTTATAATTTAATCTAAGTGAACCCGTGCACCAGCAATGGTTTAACGGAGAAAACAAGAACAGTAGGAGAAAATCAGGAAGTTCCCATTCTCTGCTCCTCTGCAGGGGAAGTGCTATAGTTATCCGCTTCATTATTATTTATTTTATTTAAATTATTTATATATCACAATAGGAGAACCAAGGTGGCTCACAACAAGTAGCATAAGAAATTTGAAAACACTATATAAACATCACAAAAACCAACAAGACTTATGTTAAGAATAAGACTATCAAGTATAAAACAATTTAAAAATATTTAAAAACAACTTAAAAACAATTTTAAAAACATGTAAACTCTATAAGTTAGAAACCAGCATTCTGGATATACTTTTATGTCTTAAAGGAAGAGGAGGTTATTTGCCTGACAATGCATGGACAAAGGCAAGTGAGCTTGGGAAGGTGGTGGAACCGAAAGCAGGTCCTCCCAGAGGAACTTAAAAGCTGAGAAGACTTACAGTATAATAACTCTATTAGAGATGGGCACGACATAGCGGTATTCCCGTTTCCGTTTCCGTTACTCGGTTCCATTACTCTACGGAAACGGTAATGGGAATTACTCCGCCAGACTTCGAGCTCGAACTGACGAACGAACAATTTTGGTCTGATTTGTCGTGCTCGTTCCTTGCATCGCGAGATCGCGCGATGCCACACGCGGCACAGAAAAAAAGTTTTTAAAAGTTAAAAAATCCCGGTTCCCGGCCAAAAAGCAGGCGGGAAAATGCCTGCCGTGCCTCAGGGCACCTACCAGAGGGGTTGTTTCTGGAGGTCCCCGGCCTCCCCCCTCATCCCCCGTCCTGGGCTGCTCTGGTGGGACTCGCCGCAGGCTCGCAGCCAGCAAAAAGCCCAGTCTCGCCGCCGGCCGCCGCAATTAAAGCGCAAGCAAGCGGCACGGACGGCACAGGAAAAAACTTTTAAACTCTCCCCCCACCCATTCCCGGGCCAAAAAAGCAGGCGGAAAAATGCCTGCTTGACTAAGGACGCAGGGCACCTACCGGAGGGGTGGTTTCTGGAGGTGGGGTCCCGCCTCCCCCCCGTCCTGGGCAGCCGGACTCACCATGCCATGCGGTGCGGGCGGGGGATCCAAAATGGGGTGGCGAACGCAATATTGTTTTTGAAATCGTGGTCCAAAAACACACAAGCACAACAGAAACACGCAAAAATTTATAAACTGCCAGATTTTTCACAGTAGCAGTGGGTTTTTTCTTGCAACAAAATGTCTCTCCTCTCCTCCTCTGTCCTCCATTGATTTTATTTTATTTTATTTTATTTACACCTGCGCAATGATGGGCTGGCCGAGTGGCCAGCCATGTGGGAGTGGACGACCATGCAAATTTTTGGAGCCATCCCACCAATCGCATGGCCACTTGGCCATGGAGACTTCTGGGATGTGCCAAAAAGCCCCCTAAAACCTGCCCTAGCCCCCTAACCCTAACCCTAATCCTTGACTCCTTACCCATACGTCACAGACTGTCTTCTTAGTGGGTCAGAGAGGCACCAGAGGTGCAACCCACTAGCCCACCGTAACCTTACCCGTCACTAGCCTAACCCTAGCCCTTGCACTAACCCACCTTAACCCTAAGCCAGATCTACTTGCATTGCACTACACGCAAGTACGATTCCCTTCTTTGTGAGACATGGCGGTGCGAGAGCCTTAGGCATCACCCTATGGCTCTGGGTTCACTCACTGGTCTCACTGTCTGCAACTGGTATGCATATCCATATGGCTATGCATGCCATTTTGCAGCAGCAGGTGAGGAGGGGAGACCCCCATGTTGAGGGGTCTCTTGGAGCCTGCTTCCCCTTCCTAGTGGGTGAGGATAGGAGGCACCCACGGGTGCCTCCAGGAGCCCGCTTTCCCTTTATAGCGGGCCAGAGGAGGCACCCACCCCACAGAGGTGCCTCCAGGAGCCCGCTCCCCCCCAAAAAACCAGTACTAACGAAAATGAAAAAACAAAAAAACGAACTGACTATTTTTTGCGAATTTTCACGAAAGACGGAAACGACCCGAAACGGAACCGGCCCGACTAACGACAACTCGAAAATTTTCTTTCAAGTTGTGCCCATCTCTAAACTCTATAATACCAGAAATTGGGTTCCTTGAGGTCGGTGTGCCATTTGGATGTGAAGATTACACCAAATGGCATACCACTGCTCCCCCAATGACCTCAAATGGCCCTAACCCAAAATCTGTCACTCCGTATTACAGCTACACCCTAGATAATTTTGATATGTGTAGTGATTATCCTGTAAAGACATCCAGATGATCTTTTTATGCTGTGACTGATGAGTGATAATCCTGTTTGTAAATCAGCTGTGCGTCTAGGATATTTTTTTCCAAACATTGACTATAAAATATGTGACATTCTTCTCCAAACAGGTTAGTTCACTGCCTTCTTTCTTATGTTCCAGGAAAGCTGATATAATATTTTCATTTCCCAGATCTTTTAGTGAGGGTTAACGCTCTGACCCCCTGTGTTTCTGATGAATCGCTTTATCTGGCTTTTTGTTTTAATATAAAGCACTATTTTTAAATATTTGAGCTGATTGGATATAATATGTTTTGCTGTCTTTTATATCTGGACTAAATTTTTCAATGGCAGTTTATTTCATAAATAAAAGTGAAATATAAATATTTAAATAAATGCAGGTGTGGTTTAATATCTACATTTTTGCACTGATGTCAGTGCTTTTGAAATGCATGAAGAACAGTAATACAGTTTGAGATTACTACACATTTGAGTGGGATCAGTTCTTTCTGGGTAATAAAATAAGTTCTATTATTTGCTGTCGATTTACAGGCAAAAGAGGACCTCCGTTCTGACAGCTGATATTTCCATAAAATCCACGTCACCTGTGTGGATGAGAAACATATATTTTTAGAACCTCTCAATAAGCCTCTTTTTAGTTTCTGGACAGAATGATGAGGAAAAAGAGAAATGACTCAATTTAAGGAGGCCAACTATTGTCTCAAGTTTGCTTTATTGAAATGCCCTTCTGTTTTCCTTTCCTTGATCTTCTTTCAAAAAATTCCCCACTGCAGAGGTTTAATCTTTGAAGCACAAAAACACAGACTGTCTTCGGGGGAGGAAGCTGAACTCTGAAAGTCAAACAGCTGCACCTATTTTAGCATATTCTCAAACACATTCATCTGGTTGCAGTAGAGACAATTCCATGTCCTTTGACCATTTAAGTCATTTTCACTGCAGCTATGCATTCCTTTTTCTGGGTCATTTGGGCTACTGCTAATCAAGGGTTCAGCACAGGAAGAAAATAGTCATTCTCTCAAGTGCTTAACCAACACGAGCTACTTTGAAGGGAATGAACCTTTGTTGACAGCTGAACGGTAGGGTCAGAACCTTCCATTTGATGACAGCCAACTGGAAAAGAGACTTTTTGGGTTGGGCCTCAGGTTTCACTTAGATTAATGATTGCATCAGTTTGTAGAGAACAGAAGCTTAGAACCAAATAATTCCTCTTTACAACATTTACCACCAACAAAAGGTGCTCTTTTTATATGTTGTTATATTATTAAGCCCTAATACGTGTGAGGCCATAACTAAGTTGACACCTTTTTATGTTCGCTGGAAAAATTACACAGTTTGGTAACCTAGCAAACAATGATATAATGTACATATCTTTTTTTAAAAAAGAAATAATCTTGTTGCATACACTGGGCAGGTGCATCTGCACTCCTTATGTCTATGTTAATAGTTGATGGCAAAATGGCAGATGAGCATGAAAGGAAATAATTATCAGTTATCTGCATAAAATCTGCAACAAATTACCTGCAAAATTCTAACTATCCAAACAGGATGACACTTACTTTTATAGGTTCATGCTTTCTTTCTTTAAAGTTTGCTAAGAAAAGAATAAAGTAATTACAGCTCACTTTTTTGATTGATTAAACATGACATATATGCTAATACGAAAGCAACTTCTGTCCTTTTTTATCCAGGCTTCTAGCTTAAAGCAATTTTAACGATAACAGATACAGTTTTATCAATGCCACTATTTTTAACTTAGACGCCAAGGAGGCAATTTCTTTTCCTCCAGCAATGAAGGTCTGGTCTACCATTCCACTTTTTAAAGTTTAGAGAACAGAAGTCAGATGATATTACAACCACAAATCCTGTTCCTTTATACCATTATGTATCTGGAAACATATGTGCCAGCAGACTCTCTTGTGTACTCCTTTGCACAGTTTGCAGGGGCAGCAGGCATGTACAAAGACAACAGAAATTTGGACCAAAGAGTAGGAAGAGGATGCCACTTGTAAATACAAGATGAGCAGGCCCAGTATCAGTATCAGGTATAGATGAGAGTCCACATGAGATGTCGATGATAAATAATAGAGATGGGCACGACTTAGCGGTATTCCCGTTTCCGTTTCCGTTACTCGGTTCCGTTACTCTACGGAAACGGTAACGGGAATTACTCTGCCAGACTTCGAGCTCGAACCGACGAATGAACAATTTTGGTCTGATTTGTCGTGCTCGTTCCTTGCATCGCGCGATTGCGCGATGCCACGCGGCACAGAAAAAAAGTTTTTAAAAGTTAAAAAAACCTGGTTCCCGGCCCAAAAGCAGGCGGAAAAATGCCTGCCGTGCCTCAGGGCACCTACCAGAGGGGTTGTTTCTGGAGGTCCCCGGCCTCCCCCCTCACCCCCCGTCCTGGGCTGCTCTGGTGGGACTCGCCGCAGGCTCGCAGCCAGCAAAAAGCCCAGTCTCGCCACCGGCCGCCCGCAATTAAAGCGCAAGCAAGCGGCACGGACGGCACAGGAAAAAACTTTTAAACTCTCCCCCCACCCATTCCCGGGCCAAAAAAGCAGGCGGAAAAATGCCTGCTTGACTAAGGGCGCAGGGCACCTACCGGAGGGGTGGTTTCTGGAGGGGGGGTCCCACCTCCCCCCCGTCCTGGGCAGCCGGACTCGAGTTGCCATTTCGCCATGCCATGCGGTGTGGGTGGGGGATCCAAAATGGGGCGGCAAACGCAATATTGTTTTTGAAATCGTGGTCCAAAAACACACAAGCACAACAGAAACACGCGAAAATTTATAAACTGCCAGATTTTTCACAGTAAAGCAAAGCAAAGCAAAAGTGTTCTGCTTATATACCGCCCCATACCACTACAAGTAGTCTCTGGGCGGTTTACAATTTTGATTACAGTGTGCAGGCTACACATTGCCCCCCCCAGCGAGCTGGGTACTCATTTTACCGACCTCGGAAGGATGGAAGGCTGAGTGAACCTTGAGCCTGCTACCGGGGATTGAACCCAGGTCGTGAGCACAGTTTTACCTGCAGTACAGGCATTTAACCACTGCGCCACGAGGCAGTGGGTTTTTTCTTGCAACAAAATGTCTCTCCTCTCCTCCTCTGTCCTCCATTGATTTTATTTTATTTTATTTTATTTTACACCTGCGCAATGATGGGCTGGCCGAGTGGCCAGCCATGTGGGAGTGGACAACCATGCAAATTTTTGGAGCCATCCCACCAGTCGCATGGCCACTTGGCCATGGAGACTTCTGAGATGTGCCAAAAAGCCCCCTAAAACCTGCCCTAGCCCTAACCCTAACCCTTGACTCCGTACCCATACGTCACAGACTGTCTTCTTAGTGGGTCAGAGAGGCACCCAGAGGTGCAACCCACTAGCCCACCGTAACCTTACCCGTCACTAGCCTAACCCTAGCCATTGCACTAAGCCACCTTAAAGCCAGATCTACTTGCTTGCATTGCGCACTACACGCAGCAAGTACAATTCCCTTCTGTGTGAGACATGGTGGTGCGAGAGCCTTGTGAAGGGCGGGCATGACGCTATCACTCTCACTGGTCTCACTGTCTGCACATTCTGTTATGCAATATCCATATGGCTATTGCATAGCATTTTGCAGCAGCAGCAGGTGAGGAGGGGAGACCCCCATGTAGAGGGGTCTCTTGGAGCCTGCTTCCCCTTCCTAGTGGGTGAGGATAGGAGGCACCCACGGGTGCCTCCAGGAGCCCACTTTCCCTTTATAGCGGGCCAGAGGAGGCACCCACCCCACAGAGGTGCCTCCAGGAGCCCGCTCCCCCCCCAAAACCAGTACTAACGACAACGAAAAAACGAAAAAACAAACGGACTAATTTTTGCGAATTTTCGCGAAAACCGGAAACGAGCCGAAACGGGACCGGCCCGACTTTTCAAGTCGTGCCCATCTCTAATAAATAATTTTGTGAATTGAACCTGCACGTTACTGAAACAAATTCACATTATTGCAGGGATGGTTTTTATGATGTGGACTTGATGATGATGATGATGATGATGATGATGATGATGATGATGATGATGATGATGATGATGATGATGATGATGATGATGATGATGATAATGAAAGCCAAATCCTGTTGTTAGGAGGAAATTGCACGTGTCAATTTCCTCCTAAATTGGTGAGCGGGCAGAAATATGAGCAAGTGAAAATATACAATATACAATTAATATTTGAAAAATGCACACAAATACACTTTAGGGTGTTTATACACGACCCCTAAGCTCCGCTGCAAATGGCTGCAAGCTCCGGAGCTTTAAAATGTTTCCCCACCAGCTCCGGAGTTTGCAGACAATTAAGTGCGACCCCGCCCACCTAAGCGCGACCCAGCGCACTTTTCTTATACCTGCTCTAGGAGGGTGAAAATCGCCAGGTCTGGATTTAATCTGGTCAGTGCGGGGCTCTCCTGGCTTCTGTTGTTGTTTTTTTGCCTCCCGCCCCTTTAAGAGAAGGGGCGGGAGGGAAGAAAAAGCAAACAAAGAGAAGGAATCAGCATAACGGAGCTCCGGCAGCTTTTCCGAGGTGAGTCTGCATTTCCCCCCCACTTTTTTCCTCCCTCCCCTCACGCAGACAGGAGCCAGGAAGTGCGGAGTGGTGGGGAGGAAGGAAGAGCAATGAACCCCTAAGATCTCTGGTCCAAATTTAAGTGGCCAGCGGATCTTAGGGGTCGTGTGAAAAGGCCCTTAGTTAAAGGTAAATGCATAGAAATGTGTACATTATGAAAAATAAATAAAAATGCATAAACTTAGAAACATATATATCAAAATACAGCTGATTTCCACAGAGGATGAGAAAAGCTTCAGAACCTAACATAGAACTCAAACAGAACAGAAATATAAATGAAGTCTTGAGAAACAAGACATAAGACAAACTCTGACAGATTTTCACACACTTTATTACCTCACCTCTCTCTCCCCTGCCCAGCACCTGAAGTGTTACTACCTAGGCATCCGTCATCTCCATTTACGGCTTCATTCTGTATAATATGTGGCAGAGCTCTGTTTTGTAGGACTGAACAAACAAGGTCCAGTGCTATGCTTCTAAGCAGAGACGAGTACAAACCTCAGTTTGGAGGGTTCATGCCATTTTGTATGTGCAGGACCACAGATGCTTCATGTTCTCATTCTCTGCCTGGTTCCCCCACTCACTAGCTGGTGCATGCGCCTTTGTTCCCCCACTTTGGATGTTTGACCAGTCACTGGCGGGAACATGGTCTTCCCTACTCTGTCTCCTTGGCTGGTCACCCACTGAGACAAGGAAGCAGGACAAGCAAACCCATGTTCCTGCCAGGGACTGGTAGAGCAGCCAGAGAGGAGAGCAAGACAAATGTGCTCTGATTGGTGAGTGGTCATTGACCAGAAAGGTGGGGGAAGATTCACGCCCATCTTTATTTATAAAAAGCTGTAAAACCACATTTTTCCTGCATAGACAGAGATTCATGAGGGCATTTCCAGATGAAGGATTTTTTTAATAGCCAATATTCTCTTGCCCAGTACTATGTGTGCAACACTCCCTTGCCTGAGTGTTTTTTGTTTTTCTTCCACAGTTTTCACAAGGAAGTGAACCACAAAGGCTATACAAAGGTTCATTCCTTCATATATGAAATGATAAGCATTGGGAAATGAGGTGGAGCTACAGATTGGAGACATCTCCTGGACAGAGTGAAGACATCTCCTGGACTACACATAAAAGAGGCAGGAGGGGCTGCACAATGAAACCCTCACCGAAAAGCACCAAAAGACACCAGTGCCAGCCTGAAAACCATGACTGGGTACCTGTCAACCCCAGTCAGTTTGTTTGCACACCATTTTGAAAAACATACCAGACAACCAACCAATGTTTCTGTAATACCTCTGTCAAAGGCCCTTTTAGAATAATGCCATAAAACAATATCTGAACCCTTTTGAACCCTATTTTTGCTGCCAGAGAACATTGTGTGATTTAAAAAATGAAACGGAAATTAAAGTATCAATTCGTGCTTATATTGTCTAGCATATGATTTATAGTCTAGAATCTAGGATAATTTCAGCACAAAGCAAATTGAATTTTAGCTCTCTCTCTCTCTCTCTCTCTCTCTCTCTCTCTCTCTCTCACACACACACACACACACACACACACACACACACACACACACACACACACACACAAAATGTTCAGGTTTTCTGGACAAACTGGGCAAAAGGAATTATAACTAGTTCCTTCTTTTGACTGATCTGAGCCCTCTCAACAGTTCTGTTTTATTGTTATTACATTGTGATTTATACATTGTAGTCTAGTACTGTTGTCCTCACTTCTTGAGTAAGTGATAGCTATTCAGTTGCCTTGGTACTTTGTATTTCTTTTTATAGGACATTACCCGCCACTGGCAAATCTTGAGCCAACATTTCATGACTGCTTTATACTCTCCCAGCTTTGCTAAAGATTTATCCAGTGCTGTTGTGACCATTAAAATGGAGTATGTCATTCAAGCTCTGACCTTAATGGATCTGAATAAAGATGTACTGTGACCTCCATGGGTCTGTCGAAAAAGTTTTCTAAATAGAGTACAGTACTACCTAAAAGAGAACTCTGCTCCTGACTTCCCGCTATGGAGCCACACTATACCTCTCACTTTTCAAATTCTCTACAGTCAAATTTATTCAGAGAATAATGCTACTGCTGTTTAGTAGTGACTCCCACTAGGCATATATTTGTCATGTCACTTTAGCTGCAAATATCTCCCAGTGCACTCTGCAATTTGTTCCTGCTGACTATAATTGCAGCTTTTATAAGTCTGTGAAGATTCTCAGTCATCCAGGTTCGTTTAACTGGGAGTTGAGTCATGGCTACTGGACTTCTTTTTTGAGAGATAGAAACGTTTCGCTGTTCATCCAAACAGCTTCATCGGTCTGAATACAGCTAGTGCAAGAGACCTTCTTATAGTCAGCTTGACCTCTTGTCCCCTGGTCTGATTGGCTCATAAGATGAACAAAGCCTGAATAGGCTTGTTAGGGAGACATTAGTGTCCGTGGCCTTAAGGTAAACAATGACCTAAGGTTCTGAAACCCATCAAGAATGGGTTGTTAGCTGTGACCTGGTGGTGAAGGCTCCTTGATTTGCCTGGGTACTTTGGAAAGTACAGCCTGATCATCTAAAAGTGTGAACTACTCAGGATAAAAGTCTCTGCTGCACTGTCCAGTGTTCAACCACCACCATCCAACCTCACCAGCCAAGAGAGAAGTGCTGTGACATCCCTCAGCAGGGATGAAAGCATCACAATTCTGCCTGCGGACAAAGGAAGGTGCACTGTCGTCCTCAATACTGTGGACTACCACGAGAAGGTTATCACACTTTTAGATGATCAAAACACATATGAAAAACTAAGAAGAGACCCCACCAGCAATTACAGGAAGAAAGTAATAGAATGCTTAAAACTCTTGGAGCAGGAAAACGCAATTGACAGGGTGACCTACCACCAGTTATATCCCGGAGAGACAGTCCCCTGCTTTTATGGACTTCCCAAGATCCACAAGCAAGGAATCCCCCTCAGACCTATTGTCAGCAGTATAAATTCAGTGACTTACAACATCGCAAAATACCTGGCAACTATCCTAGCCCCACTGGTTGGACACACGGACCACCACGTACACAACTCAGAAGAGTTTGTTTCTAAAGTCAGGGAGCTCAAACTGGATACAGAGGAAACCATGGTATCCTTTGATGTTACATCACTCTTTACCAGCATACCCACCACTGATGTGCTAATAATGGTAAAGAGAAGATTAAGAGAAGACAGCACCCTCACATCCAGAAGCCGCCTCAACCCAGACCAGATAGGCCTGCTCCTGGACCTGTGTCTGAACACCACATATTTTATGTACAGAGGGGACTTCTACAGACAGAAGCATGGCTGTGCCATGGGTTCCCCAGTGTCACCAATTGTAGCAAACCTATACATGGAAGAAGTGGAGAAGAAGGCACTCAACACCTTCCCAGGGACAACACCATCCCACTGGTTCAGGTATGTATATGATACCTGGGTGAAAATCAAGACTCAGGAAGTACAGGCCTTTACAGACCACATCAACGCAGTGGATCCTAATATTAAGTTCACTAGGGAAGACACCCAAGACAACAGGCTGGCTTTCCTGGATTGTGCAGTCATCATCAGACCTGACCATGGCCTAGGAGTAGAAGTTTACAGGAAACCCACCCACACAGATCAATACTTACTTTTTGACTCCCACCATCCATTACAACACAAACTAGGAGTCATCAGGACCCTAAGCCACAGAGCAGAGAGCATCCCCACTTCCTCAGAAGCCAAGAAGAAGGAAGACAGGCACCTGAAGACAGCACTTAAGGCCTGTGGATATCCAAGGTGGGCCTTCAACAAAGCAGTGGGCCATCCCAGAAGAACAAGGGATCAGTCTGAGACCCAGACCCGACGGAAGAACCTGGTCATTCCCTACATGGCGGGAGTGTCGGAGAAGCTTAAAAGGATTTTTGGCAAACACCACATCCCTGTTTATTTCAAACCCATGAACACACTAAGGCAGAGACTTGTTCACCCAAAGGATCCGATACCAAACCATAAAAGGAGCAATATAGTATATGCAGTCCAATGCAGTGAAGAGTGTTCAGACCTCTACATTGGAGAAACTAAACAGCCATTAAACAGAAGAATGGCCCAACATAGGATAAGTAACAGCTCAGGACCAGAATCAGCAGTACACCTCCATTTGAAGGAAAAAGGCCACTCTTTCAAAGATGAGGATGTACACATATTAGACAAAGAAGAGAGGTGGTTTGAGAGAGGAGTAAGGGAAGGCATTCATGTTAGCATTGAAAATCCCTCCCTCAACAGAGGTGGTGGGCTCCGGCATAGTCTATCTGCTACTTATCAGGCTGTACTTTCCAAAGTACCCAGGCAAATCAAGGAGCCTTCACCACCAGGTCACAGCTAACGACCCATTCTTGATGGGTTTCAGAACCTTAGGCCATTGTTTACCTTAAGGCCATGGACACTAATGTCTCCCTAACGAGCCTATTCAGGCTTTGTTCATCTTATGAGCCAATCAGACCAGGGGACAAGAGGTCAAGCTGACTATAAGAAGGTCTCTTGCACTAGCTGTATTCAGACCGATGAAGCTGTTTGGATGAACAGCGAAACGTTTCTATCTCTCAAAAAAAATGCAGCCTTTATATTTCATATTGAGCCCTGGCCTTCTGTTAATTTTTCCTGGTTTGCTTATCACCAGAATTGTTACCAGGATAACTTTTGCTGATGTACCAACAGTATTATTGCCCGGATAACTTGCCTAAAGGAATTTAGAAAGCATCTTCTGAGACTGTGAAGTGGAGGTTTGCGATGAAGTGTTCTGTTTCGTGTCACCATCCGCACCCTGAACATACCTGATCTTATCTGATTTGGAAGCTATGTGAGGTCAGGCATGGTGAAGAACTACCAGGAAAGCTCAAGGAATCCTACCTGAGATGTTGCCAGCCACTGTTGACACGGTAGAGCTAAAGGCACCAATGTCCCACCTCAGCATGCAGTCACTTCCGCTATCATGTTTCTTTCCTCTGACCAACCATAATTCCACCAAGAAGTAAAGTGATTTAAATCATAAGAGGGAGAGGCTTACATTTTAAATATGCACAGAGTCACTTTTTAGAAGAGTAGGCACATGTCCATATTAAAAAAACCCACCCTAAAAAAACCATCCCATTAACAACAACAACAACAACAACAACAACAACAACAACAACAACAACAACTTTATTTTTATGCCGCCTTTCTCCCCAAAGGGACCCAAGGCAGCTTACAACAAATTCAAAAAAGTACAATAAAAGCAATACAATGTAAAAACAACACAATACCTACAAAATACTCTACAAACACTATACAATATAATATACAGTAATAAGAAACAAGATTAAAAACAATAGCCTCAGCAGAGTTTAAAAAGCTTCCCAGCCAATAAGACTAAAAACGTAAGATGTTATAAAAATTTGTAAAGGCTGGAGGCTCAGAAGGCTTGCTTAAATAAGTAAGTCTTATTTATTTACCAGCACCTCTAATGAGAAAGCTTCAAAAATGATCAGGGCCAATAACGGGGGTAAATCCAAGGTTGTGACATCTTGTTTCCACTTGCCCCAAGTGGATTTTGTCTCCTCTTTTCTAAAGCTTCTCTGACCTTCTGATGGAAAATGTGATCTAGAGGGTGTATTTTGAGAGAACGTCGGGGCAGCATGAGAGAAGGAATCACCTTCTTCCTGTCTCCGTGAGTGCAGTGGCTTCAGCTAAGGGCAGAGTGTGTAGGTGGGACAGGACTTCCCCTGCCTCTCCTCTCCCCTTTCACTCCTAATATGGCCCCAATCTCTTCTCCAAAGGGGTCCTCAATATTTGGGATCACGCTTAAACTCCAGAGTGGAAAGACGAGGAATCTGTTCGACTCACCAGAAGGACATGGCTGAATTTCACCTGTTTAATCTGCCCCAGCTTCAAGCACTCAGTCATAACCCAAGCCAAGTACCGTTCCTCACCCCACCACTTATTTCCTTTTAATCACTGATAAATACATTGAATTTCATTCTCATGGAAGAGATTTACTCTGATGAGAGAAGGATAATCTGAAGCACATGATTTACCTTTTAAAAATTCCATTAATTATTCCAAAGATGTTCATCGTGTTCTCTAGTATGCAACACCTCTGTACAAAAAACAGACCCGGCTATTCTCATCTTCCCTCATATATCTCTGATCATTTTTATCATCTGTCTCTGACTGCCCAAACTTGGCTCTGCTGTATGTCACAAGGAGGCTGATAAAGACAGAATGCTGAACTCTAAGGCAGTGGGGATATGCTGTGTCCTTTGGCGGCATGGGCGGGTAGGTGTAACCTTACCTTCTGTAAATGTCCGCACACTAATTGCAGACATTTACAGAATTTTCCACAGGGAAATGTTAGATCTTACTTTTGAAAAAGACTGGGTATTTATGTTGATCAGTGAATCTGGCTTCTTAGGGTGTTGAAATGTCATCTCCAAGAAAATCTATTCTGTGGCTTCTGACAGATAGATGGCTATATACAGCCTACGTTTCCTTTTCCTAAAATGTGTTATTTCCTTTGTCTTCTAAACTTCCACTTTTTTTAAAAAAGAGTAGCCCTATAAACCTAGTTTTGGAATATCTTACTATACTGTATTATATATTTTAGTGAAAAGAATCTTCTTGAATGATAACTGAGGAGATAACATACAGATAGATATGTGTAGGGTTAGCACAAGGATGGAGAAGCCATGTCCCTCGAGGTGTCATTGGGTTACAAATCCCTTCATTAATGACTACTAAGTTGGCAAACTGGGGAGCTTGTCCAATTGCACCTGGGGGGGGGTTTCCACTAATTGCCATATAGGCTTCAATAAAATGTACTATACCCAATCTTGTCAGATAATCATTGGTGGTCATATTTCAGTCTAATGGACCTCACACTGTTATGGCAATACATGGGAGTCATATCAAATCTCCCAAGCTTTCTGAATCAATGGAGGATTTTTAAAGAGGGAGAGAGAGAAACAGAATAATGGTTCCTTTCCTTGAAGTAACAATATGTGTGCAAAATGAAAAAAAGCAAAACAAATACCTGTATAAGTATCTGAGACACCTCTTGTTTGTATCTATACTATTTGGTACGAACTGGTTCTTGGACTTATGCTGTTAATGTGTGACATCATGCTGGAATTGACTTACAACATCTCTAATGGGGCTTTCAAGATGAGTGAACGGCGTGGCTTTTCTAGTTCCTCACTCCCAATGTGCTTCCATAGCAGAGCCAGGGAATTAAGACCAGGCTTCCTGAATCCTAGCCCATCACTCTATACGCTACACCACACTGGATTTATACACAGGCCAGATATGGTTTTTTTTTAAAGCAAAAGTAGGTGCTTGTTATTTTGTTTATCATAAAGCAATATTTTAAGTTATATTAGGACACAACAAAATATTTATTTATTAGTAGCAATGTTTATATCATGATTTTCGTTCAACGAGTGGAAGGAAATGTACATAACTAGCTAAACTGATAAATAGTCCTAGAATCAGAGAACTGTAGAGCTCAATCTGTTTAGTTTAGACAGTCTTAAATCCTGATTTTATCTTCTGAAACATTAGTTCCTGCTCCCAATTTTGTGTCCTCTGCAAATTCAATGAGCATCCTTTCCACACCTTCATCTAAGCTATTTATAAATGTGTTGAACAACATAGGACCCAGAATGTCCTTCTGCACTTATTGCTTATCTCCAGGATGACAAGGCACCATTGGTAAGCACTCCATAAGCCAACAGCAAATTCACATATTACTAGCATTGTGGGTCCTAGCTACCTAAAAGATCAAATCTCACAGTATGAACCAACTCAGGTGTTAAGGTCATCAGGAGAGGCCTTTCTCTCCATCCCACCACCCTCACAGGTATGTCTCATGGGAACCCATGAAAAGGCTTTCTCAGCGCCTGCGCCCAGACTCTGGAACTCCCTCCCAATAGAGGCCAGGACTGCCCATCACTTCTGTCTTTTCATAAACAGGCAAAGACCTTTCTCTTCAGGTCAAGCTTTCCCTGAATGATGAGGCTACCTATTATGTGTCTTTTATATGAATATATGATCACAAAGACTTTGTGTTTATAACCACTTATAACCTTGTGTGATTGAATTGACACTATGTTTTCAATTTTATTTTCCATTACTCATAACCTTTACATGGAATTTTACTCTCTTTTTAACTGCTCGTGTTCTCTGGTAGTTTTAACGTAATGTTGTCCTTTAATGCTGTAAGATGTTCCTTAATTCCCTATTCTCAATACTTGAACATGTCTTAACTGTACTGGACTGTATTTATTTATTTTATTTATTTTTATATTTGTATACCATAGACCGATTTCCCAACCAAAAGAACTCTGGGTGGTTAATTATATTATCCCTTATTAGTGTAAGCCAACTTGGGTCCTTTTCCAAGGAGACGGGGAAGGGTGAAAATACTCTAAAATAAAAATAAATAAATAAAACATTATCAGGTCATGAGGCACTCTGTTAAAAGCCTTGCTGAAATAAAGATATACTACATTAATAATATCCCATAATCTACTAAGCTTGTGACAACTGTCCTGGTGTCCTATAAATGCTCACAGACTGTTTAATGATCTATTTTAGAACTTTTCCTGGTATCATTATCAACTTTATCATCTGTAGTGGCTCAAATCTTGTTTTCCACCCTTTTGGAAGACTGCATCAGGGACCTCACCTTTTCTAAGGCTAAAGACGGAGGCTCTGAGATTTCATCTACAAGTCCCTTTGCACCCTTGGATGCAACTCATCAGGCTCAGCAGAGCTGGATTCATTTCAAGTGGTTAAATGTTCCTAAGCATTTTTCTTGGAGAGTAGCTCTTCAGTGTTTCTTTACTCTGTTTTCTTGTAGAGAGGAGGAACACCTAAAGTAGACGTCCAGCGGTTCTATCTTCTCTCAGTCATGCATGAGTACTTCTCCATTCTCTCCATGCAGGTGCTTCCTTCTTTTTCCTCTTGTTCCAAACCAATGCAAAGCAGACAAATCTCCCTTTTGCTGGTTTTAATCACTCATGCAAGTCTGAGCACATTCTGAGCTTTGGCTCTTCTGACCTTCCCCCTGCAAATATGGGCTACCTCTTTATACTCTTCTTTGGTGGTCTGTCCATCTGACAAACAATATACTCCAGACAGAGTTTGGATAAGGGGGATTCTTTCATTTATCTGTCTTTTCCTCAGTCTTGCTAGACAGTAAAGCTTTACCAGAACTTCTTTCTCTGCTTTCACCATTGTTTTGTGCAGTTCTAGTGACTTGTTCCTCTTTTTCTCCTGTTGCATTGAAGAGAAACCCTTTTGACACCTGAGGCTCTGACAGCATATCATCTTCATCACCAGATAAGAGTAATTGACTCTTCCACATGCAATGATGAGTGATGCAAATAAGTCATTTAGCTTCCTTTGTAATGTCTTTATCCTTCTTAATTGTTCCCATTAATCCCTAGCAGCTGAAGCAGATGCACCAATTTCCCCACAACTTTCCTACATAATTTGTCAAAATCATGTTGAGTCTATAGGCGTTGGTGAAATTTGGGTTATTATTTAAGATGTATTGCCAGTTCTGCAATGGATAATCCACAGCAATTTGAGAGAATCATTTGCATTAATTGCTTGCATGTGCAGGTTACTCCTCAAGTACATTTGCCAGGTGTAGAGGACCTCAAATATTTTATCATTTTACTCTTATCCTGAATACTGCAGGGTGACCAAATATTGGACTTCTTATCACTGTGAAACCCTGAAGCATTCTTAGTAGAGTGGGTACTTTACAGTGCTTTACTGCCTTACAAGATTGTTATCAGGTCAATAAGAATTCTGCAGTGTTTTGCATGGTGAACACATGAAGAGAAACAAATATAGAGAGTATATTTGATTAATTATAAGCCAGCCTTAGCCTATCATATATGTAATTTTTATTTTTAAAATGCTGTGAGAGAACCATCTATACTTCCCTGTTTATAAACAAGCATTTTCTGGAAAACCCTGCATATGCCACCTACCATTTGCACCATCACCCGGAACTGCTTGTTTGAAGAACTCTTGCAAATGTAACGAGGCAGACAGCATTCATAACACAAGACATTTGTTGACAAAAAATTCCATTGAGAATGTTGATGGCAGAAGAGCTTCCCAGTGCCTTAGTGCTGGGAGCTGTTGAGCTGGAAGTGCATGACAAAAACACTCTGGATCTGACCCATTTTCCTGACCTTCCTATGCCTGATTGGTGGCACAACTGGGCCAACTTTCAGTTCAAGCCCCTCCTTTCTTTGCTGTGTGAATGCTTGTCTATGAATTAGGATCAATGGGAAACATACCTCAAACTTCTGATTTCCCGACAGATCAAGGCTGTAGAAGCCCTAGTCTGATGAAAACATTCTATCTTGGCATCCTTTGTTCAAGTTCCACCTTGAAAATCTTCTTCTAAACGAGGACTTCTCCTTTGCTCTCCACCCTCCACCATCATCACATTCTTTGTTGTTGTGTTGTTACAGTCATGACTGACTCTTTGTGACCCCATGTCCATGGAGTTTTCTGGGCAGGAATACTAGAGTGCCTTGCCAGTTCCTACTCCAGGCATCTACATCACCTGGCATTCCCTGGTGGTCACCCATCCAAATACTAGCCCAGCCGGACCCTGCTCAGCTTCCAATATCATTCGAGACTGGATGTGCCCAGGGCATCTAGGCAGCTGCATCACATTCTTACCTGGGAACTGATGGAGTCTGGATCGGAAAGTGATTCTGACAGGTAGGAGGAGGCCTAGAGGACATTTCATGACACAGAAAACTCTCCTGGTGAACTCTGGCAGAATCCACAGATAGCAGACCTTGTAATCCCTCTAAACGAGCTTGGGTAAATTGTGTTTACCTATTATTTACCACTCAGGTCAAGCCTCGTTTACCTTTCATTTACTCAGCTTGTGTACTCACTCTGACTCTACTCTGTTAATCTTTCATTTATTTACTCTTGGTTACTGGGCTAATTCCATTTAGTTTTCATTTACCTTTACCTATTCTTGTCTACTCCTCATTTACTCACCTGTCTGTAAACAGCAAGGACATATGTTATTGTAATCAATAACTGTGCAAAGCATGCTCTGTTCACAAGACATTACCTACAGTTCACCTAACCAGCATGTGCCACTCTTACTTCTGTAACTTTTGTAAACAATCACTGATGTTGTGCATACTCTTGGATGTAAACCATATGTAATAAAATGTGCCAATGGCAAGGGGTGTGATTGCTCCACTGGTCGGACAACTGGACTCAAGTCTTTTTTCTTCAGGATCCTCCTACAGGGAACTATAATTCTCTCAGGGCATTTTTGTTCAAGACCAGAAGATTATAGTTAATACAGTAATGGCTAGATATTGATTAATTAAACAATGAATTGACTGATTAAAATATGAATAAAAGTTAATCAATGGGCTGAAATGTTGCCCCTCTTCACACCATTGTTAAGAATAGCTGGATAGTGAGGTGCCAAGAAGGAAAACTGCTGAGTGGTTCTGTAACCATAAATTAGAGAAACGAGATTGCATTCTTTCATTTGTGCTTCAAGAAACCTTTTTGTTCTTCTAGAGGGGCCTCAATATAAATTGACATCTTACTTCTTGGAATTGTTGTGGCCATTACATGAGCAACAAGTTACCTAGTGGAATGAAATAAATGAAAATAAGTTAACCAAGGAGGCAGAATTCTTGTCTATGAAAAGTAACTCTAATACCGTATGGTGGCATGCGTGGCATAGTTCCTGAAGCCATGGAACTATGGTTCAAAGCATGGCATTATTCCACCTATTTCAGTATTATAGAAATATATTTCGCAGATGTCTGCTACCAGCAATAGCAGATAGTATTGGTAGCACTATTTTGTAGATTGTTCTTGATATTATGCACAGCTGTAACTCAAGAGCAGACAAGTATAATCTTTCAGACGTTGCTCATCTTAACTCCCATCAGCCCAGGAAGCCTAGTCAGTGGTGAAGGATTATGGGACGTGCAGCCCAACAATACCTGGAGGGCTACAGTTACTGAGATGCATGTGTAAATTCTTTACCAATCTTGGTGCTAGTTGCTTAATTCCCACAGACTCCATAGCTCCTTCCCTGCCTCTCTGATTTGGCACCAGGATATATTGCATGCCAAAGAATTAAAGGCTTTATCTCATTCGAGTGAATAAGAAATTCATTTCCTTTAATTCATGTCAATGGATAAGAAAGCACAGTGGATCCTTTACTTAAGGCACTTTATCTAGTTAAAGGTGCCAGATTGCAACCACCATATCATTCTTGATATGTTCTGCAAAATTGTCAGAATGCCTTTCCACTTTTTCTGTCAGATAGTTCAGGATACTTTCCTACAGACTGGGCCTGAGGAGCAGTTGAGTTATCTATCAGTAACAGATACTTGGCACCTGTTTAAATTGTTAGGCCTCTTAGCAGGGACAATGCAATGTCTTTTCTCTGTTCTGTACTAGGAACACAGTACTGGCAGCTGTCATTGGCTCTGCAGATGATGTGAAACATTAGTTTTAAAATGGTGATTATGGGTGTGGGTGGGCAGAGAGGTGGTAGCAAAGCCTCTGAACTTATGTAAGCTCTGATCAGCTGCTAAATGAACTGTAAATATTCCCTGACAAGTCCAGTGAACAACAACCTTGAAAGAGCCCAGTGGTGGGATCTCAGGCACTGGAAAAATCAACGAGGAATTACCAATTCTGGATTATGTATCTGCCTCAACCTTTGGTGTGCTGAGTGTATTTCAACTAAGCTTGTTGTTAATCTAATGTATACTGTATAATGTTAAAATTACTGCCCATTGCTTCCATAGCAACTCCTGACTACTCTGCCTCTTCTTCTTTATCTGGTGTGTGTGTTTGTGCGTGTGTGTGTGAGAGAGGGTGGGGAGTTTAGACTACAAGCCCCTCAGGGTAGAGATCTGTCCTTATGTATGCTCTAAGGACCATGGACCCTGATAGCACCTCTTTGGATATCATTTAATGATAACACCATTTTAAAATGTTTCTTTCTGGATAAAAGTGTTTAGGAGCCCCGTGGCGCAGTGGTTAAATGCCTGTACTGCAGGTAAAACTGTGCCCAAGACCTGGAGTTCAATCCCAGGTAGACAGCTCATAGTTGACTCAGCCTTCCATCCTTCCAAGGTCGGTAAAATGAGTACCCAGCTTGCTGGGGGGAGGGGGCAATGTGTAGCCTGCATTACTGTAATTAAACTGTAAACCGCTCAGAGACTACTTGAAGCGGTATGGGTTGGTATATAAGCAGAACACTTTTTATTTCAGGGCTGTCTTGGCAAAACTAGGTTTGGAATCCTTGCTAAGCTGTTCATGACAAACTGTTAAGGCAACCTATCCTTGAGAAATACTTAGTGGATGTGACAGAATCATTTCCAGACCTTGGAAAAGTTAACTTTGTTATTCAAAGGTCCACCAGCTTAGTCACTGGTAATGCTGTTTTGGAGATTTTGTAAATTGTGGTACAGCAGCAACAGCAGCAGCAGCAGCAGCAACAGTTCCCAAGCTCTGATTCATAATCTCCTTCCTCAGGGAGAGCGCCCTGTAGCAGCCATTGAAAAAGCCAGTGCCCACTGTTCAGAAGAAGGACATCTTGAAAAGGCAGAAGAAAGGGCTGAATCAAGAAAGAAGTGGAGCTTAGAACAAATCTGATTGCAGCGAAACAATATGAAACCCCCATCCTTCCACAATTAAACATAGCACAGAAATAAATGAACAGGCCCCCCTCTTTTCTTCCCCCACCCACAATGAAGGATAACATTCCCCCTACCATTAAGGCTGTTCACAGCGCAACAGCAGGTTATGTGACATCCAGCCGACTAAAGGTCAGCATTCCCCCACACAATTAAGTCCAGTCGTTTCCAACTCTAGGCGGTGGTGCTCATCTCCGTTTGTAAACCGAAGAGCTGGCATTTGTCTGTAAATATATTATTGTGGTCATGGGGCAAGCATGAGTAAATGTGCAAGCACACGAAAGAGTGTGGTACCTCTTTATCTACTTGCTTTTTACGTGCTTTGGAACTGCTAGGTTAGCAAGAGTTGGGACGAGCAACGAGAGCTCACCCCATCACGTGGATTTGAACTGCCAACCTTTTCATTGGCAAGTTTATGGATCAGTGGTTTACTGGCATCCCCCCTAACAGAGTAAAGGTAAAGGTTCCCCCCACACATGTGTGCTAGTTGTGTCCGACTCTAGGGGCGGTGCTCATATCTGTATTCAAGCCAAAAGAGCCAGTGTTTTGCAAGTCCATGGACATGTGGCCTGCATGGCTGCAAGGAAACACTGTTTTACCTTCCCGCTTTTTATGGTGGTACCTATTTATCGACTTTGCATTTACATGCTTTTAAACTGCTAGGTTGGCGGCAGCTGGGGTTATCAGCGGGAGCTCGCTCCTCTGCGTGGCACCCAGGATTTGAACCGCCGAGCTGCTGACTTTGCAGCCAACAGTTTTTGGAAGCTTTAGTCCACTGAGCCACCGCACCCCTGTCCCCTACCTTCCTGCCATGATGTAGGGAGCAGAGTCAGGCCACTGCTTCCTCAAGTGTTCTCCCATAGCTGTAACACCTGAATGTTTGTGATTTCTTTGTATTGAACAAACAAAGAAAAAGGAATGAAGCTCTTGCTAGTCAAAACGTTTTATTATTATTTTTTAAAAATCATAGCTGATTTTAAACACCAAACTTTCTGCTTTTTTCCATCCAACAAGCAGAGTTCTGGCTTATTCACTCTG
Source organism: Phrynocephalus guinanensis (assembly GCA_037367245.1). NCBI lineage: Eukaryota > Metazoa > Chordata > Lepidosauria > Squamata > Agamidae > Phrynocephalus > Phrynocephalus guinanensis. The sequence continues at coordinate 67,971,388 of CM074732.1, read as the reverse complement.
GAAAAAGTCAGGGGAAGGGACTAAAATGAAACAAATGCCTTTGCCCTCTTTGTGGAACTGGGAATCAAATGAAAAATGAGTTTTTAACTCCGAATGCTTACAACCAATCTGCAAATTATTTAAATGAAGACAAAGCAGCCCTCCTCCCAACATCTGCAAGCAAAATGCTTAAATTCCAAGCACAGCTTTTACTGGCATAAGAAAATAATAAGCCGAGTTCAATTTGTGTCAGCACAGCTCAGGAAAATAAGATATCATGTCTTGCTGTCTGCTTGATGTCAGCTTCTCAGATTCAAACCCTAATGCCTCATCTTAGGCTATCCTTACTGAAGGCTGCCAAACAGCAAGGTTCAGCCAAAGTTCATGGAGCTACTACAAAACAGCTTCTCCCCTTCCAGCCCCCGCCACCGCCCCCATGCCATCATTACGAACCTTCTGCTTTATATTGTGCACACTTGATTATATCTATCCGTGAAACTTATATAACTCTATTAGCCTCGTCTCCTATTCTTTTAATATGTAGTACATTCCTTCCTAGGCTCAAGTTGTTTTATAGCTCCCTGCAAAAGCCTTTTAATTTTAAACGTTTGCATGCAAAGAACCTTATATCCCATAGATACTAGTGCTTGTCAAGAGAGGTGTGAGGAAAAAGGGCAGATGGTCCCTTTTAGCCTATTTTGGGGACTTGAAGGAGTATCACAAAATCTGAAGCCATTTCAAGATCTCAAACATATTGTTTGGTACCAGGCAATCTCTCATCCAGAGCCTTCCTTATATGTCTTACAGTCTAGTCTTCAGCCGCTTAGCATTTCCATTTCCTGGCTTTAGAAGCAGGAAATCAGTGTGCATTTCTGTCATTTGCTGCCATAGACTCTCTCGTTGTTTGGCATCATGGCGCTAGCATTTTGGTCCCTCGAGGAAGAGATGATAAAAGTTACTTTTCTGAAACACAGCTTCTGGATTTCAGCAGCCAGTGACACTGGGCATGTTGACTTTGGAATTTGAGGGAATTTGATCCAAAAAACACAATTTCTCCCATCCATCCATGCCTCAAAGCTAGTCTTCTTTTCTGGGTATATATTTCAAGGAGGAACTAGTATGTTTGCTGTCACTCCCAGAGAAGCACCATTCTTGAAGATTTTGGATCATCCCTATTAGAGATGTGCCATGTCCTTCAACAAATTTATGAAATGGACCCAGTGAGGGATCTTTGCATAATTGTGGGGAAAACACAGCACAGAACAGATAGCTGCTGGTTGCATGCAGAGCACATGACCTCCTCTTCCTTCATCTTTATGTTCAGCCCAGCATATGGTAGATTACATTTTTATTTTTTTTAATTTTTCGTTTTCATTTTCTTTTTGTTTTTCTGTTTTTGGCAAACTTGTGCTGCAATTTCAAGCAAGGAAGTGGAAACAGAAAGTAATAGACAGCATCCAGAGACTGGTTGCACCAAAGGAGGCAGAGAACAGCGGCCGAACCATACCCCTCCAATAAAGTCTAAGACCTCTTTCAGATGCGCTAACTATTGGATAGCTAAGAAGAATTTGACTGAGGTCATTGGGCCACAGAGATACCCTTGCAGTCAATTAACCAATCATTTAGCTTTGCCACAGGGCCCAAGGATAATCGGTGCTACCTAGAATTTGCACTCAAACTATTTCTTTCCTTCTTATCCGGCATCTAGTACTTCTGTAATAATGCAGGTCTTCACAGAGGGAGGATTTATGGAGCCATCTCCCATTTAAATAGCACATTTGAAAGTCCAGATACAAGGGGGTTGTGTGGGAAAGGGGAAGATAGCAACCACACTGAGATAATGAAGTAAATTAATGTGATTAATTAGTAGAACCTTTAGATTTATAAGATATGCAGAGTAGAGATAGGCACGAATAAAAAAAGACGTTTCGTTTGTCGTTTGTCGTTTGGAGGGTCCGTTTCAGTTCGTTTCCGTTTTTTGTGAATTTTTGCAAAAAAATTGTTTTTGTTTTTGTTTGTTTTGTTACCGTTTTGATACTATTTATTTCAATTTTTTGTGATTTTTTTTAGCATTTAAAGCAGTTCACTGTATTGCAGTAATGGAAACGAAACGCACCACAAAATTTCTGGTGTTTCTGTTTGTGTCATTTCATTTTGGAGACAAAATTCATTTGTTGTTTCGTTGCGTAACAAAATGAAAAAATGAAAACGGAAATGAAAAATTGTTCGTTTCGTGCCCATCTCTAATGCAGAGTTCATTGAAGGGAGAAGGGTCTGAGAAAGGGCATCTTGGCTTCTCTAAGTGTGAGTCAGGTGATTCCAATTTCTTACTTTTAAGTACATATTAATTTAATAAAACCTGGCAAAGACTGAAAATGGTCTCTTGTCCAGTCCAACAATATCCTTTATTTCTAATAGCAGCAGTTTAGCCAGCAAATAAAAACGCTGCTTATCAGCTGAACCCAGCTTCTTAAATTACTAAGTGTGCTTCTTAAAAGCGGCATCCAGTTGTATATTAGAGAGAAGATTGTGATGTATTAATATTCTGTGCTATCTACTAGAATTGTATTCCTCTTGATTTCTTTAAACTCCACATGAGTAGATTGAGCAACATCCCCAAACTCCATAAACCTATTCAGGCTAGGTAATCCAGAATATGGGAGTTCCTATACCCATATAAACTGCATATTGGTACTGATATGTAGGCAGCCTTGGAGCTTTGCTGAACATTGGAGATGGGCGCCAACTGTTTGTTTGGCACAGTTTGTTCCTGGCAGAACAGCTGCTCTGCAGCTTGATGGCCAGATCAATCCATCAGGTACCCACTTGGTGGCAGCACCCCACCCTCCTTCCTCTGGGCATTGCCTTTGAGTGGGTATCTGCTGGAGGAAGTGGAGTGGTGAATGGTGGATCAGCTGTTTGATTTCGAAATGAACCTTGATAAACCCTGGAAGTTGAGTCATGCAAACTGTACTTCTTTTTCTTGAAAAAAGCTGTTCAGATGAGCAGTGTGAAGCTGTTTGGATGAGCAGAAAAATGTTTCTGTCTCTCAAGAAAAAGAAGTCCATTTGCCATGACTCAGCTTCCAGATAAACTCACCTGGATGAGAATCTTCACAGACAAACCTTGATAAACCACCAAACTTTACTAGAAATCTCTACTAGAACTGCAGTCCAACCATGGCCAGTTTTTGCTTTCTTGGGAGATTTGGCAAGGTGTGTTTCCTCTTCATTTCTCACAATTTAAAGGAAATTTTGATTGGATTGGCTTCAAAGGATCCCCAGAGACCATTGTCTGACATTGTTCCTTTCTAACTTCCCCCCCTTCTCTCTAACCATAAGACTGCAATTTAAATACTGTACAACCTACTCTTCCAGATGCCCACAAAGTCCCAAGAGAATCAGTGCAGGACAGGCAAAATGTCAGACACATCTTTAAATCCCTATGCCAATCAGGTGATTTAGGGCAAAAAATTCAAAGCAACAAGGAAAGCTGGTGCCCTCTGTCTCCACTCCTACACTATTGACACTGATACCATCATGGCAGCAAATCTATATCATCATGGTAGCACAAAATGGCCTAGATCCAAGCTACCACAAATATCTGAGGACCTGGCTTGGATGCTTAGGTCATCAGGCGAGGCTTTTCTCTCCATCCTACCACCTTCACAGGTGCATCTCATAAGAACACATGAAAGGGCCTTCTCTGTTGCTGCTCCCAGACTTTGGAACTCCCTCCCTTTGGAGGCCAGGACTGCCCCATCTCTGCTGTCTTTCCAGAAGCAGCCAAAGGCCTTCCTCTATAGGCAAGCTTTTCCTGAATGAGGGACTATTTACTATGTGACCTTTATATTGATTACCATACATAATTGCATTGACTGATTTCATATGAAAAAGAGTGATTTCTATGTTAGTTTCAACTCCTCATAATGGATTTTTTTCTTTTTATGTGGTCTTTGTAGATTTAATTTTACATTTTAATGTTGTAAGAGGCCTCTCCTAATTCCCTGTTTTTAATTTGAATATGTCTTAAATATTCTGGGCTGTATATTGTCCCTCATTATTGTAAGCCACCTTGGGTCCTTTTCCAAGGAAAAAGGTGGGGTAAAAATATTATATATATATATATATATATATATATATATATATATATATATATATATATATATATATATATATATTTTTCGTAGATTTTCACGGGTATAGGTATGCATGTTAGGGTGGATTCGGGTTTCTTCCCGTGTAGAAATCTGGTTGTTTTGGCGACGTTTCGACGAGGTCTCACTCGTCATCTTCAGGCTGGTGTTCTGGCTTCTTTCTTCTTGAAGCAAAGCGTGATCTCAGTTGAAGTCCTTCTATAAATACTGCTGGGGGTGTGTGGTTTGCTTGCTCTGTTGCTGATTGTAGGTTCGTTTGTTCTTTTGTGATCTGCTGTGTGGCTGAGGCGATCGTTAAGGGCTTAACTGCTGGTGGGTTAGATGGCTGTTTAGAGACATCATGTGTGGGTGAGGTGCTGGATGTGTGTCTATTAGCCTTTTGTTTCTTAACGACCTTGGTGATGGGTGTTCTGGCAGCATCCTGGGCTTTGGTGGAGTGGGGTCCTGTGTCTTGTGAATTCATTTTGGTCTGGCTGCGTGTCTGTGGTCTCCCAATGTTTTTTTGGCGTGTGTAAGTGTGCTCCATGTGGTGGCTGGAGTGGGGAGTAGCGGTAGATGGTGCAGTCGTGGTTTTGTTATTGGATGGTGGTTTCGTTTCATCTGTGGGAAGGGTCTGGGTTTGTGTTTGGTGTGGATGGAAGGTGGTGGCATCTTGTGTCCTTTTGGACCTGGTGTCAGTCTTTGTGACAGAGGCTCGTCTGTTGACCAGGGCTAGTTTCCAGATGTCAGGCAAGCGGGAGGTGTCATCACGTTTATTCATGTTGTTTGGGTGTTTCTCTATTTCAATGGCTTCCATGATTATTCGACTGTTGAAGTGTTCAGTTTTGGAGATGAGTTTGGTTCTTTTAAAATCAATTTCATGACCTGTTGTTTTTATGTGCTGGAAGAGAGAGGAAGATTTTTCTTCTTTTTTTTGACTGCGTTCTTGTGTTCTGCGATGCGTGCGCTTATTCTCCTGTTTGTCTGTCCGATGTATGTGGCTGGGCAGACTTTGCATGGTATTTCGTAGACTCCTTGGTTTTCTAGCTCAATCTTGTCTTTGGGGTTTCTTAAAATGTTGGCTATTTTTTGTTCGGTGCAAAAGGCTGTCTTGATATTGTGTTTGTGGAGAATTTTGCTTATTTTGTCTGTGGTGCCTTTGATGTAAGGGAGGAGGGCAGTGCCGTTGTTCTCTTCTGTTTCTTGGTTCTTGGGGGGTGTTTCTTTTTGGATTAGTTTGGTGATGGTGTTTTTTTGGAATCCGTTTTAAGATATATATATATATGGGAAAGATGCTTTATGGTTACACCTACCAACTCAGCATTTTACCAGGACTTTCTTTTATAAAGTAACACCATATTTATTTGATGGCTTACTGCTCAGCTCACCTCCATCTGGGTGGAAAGAACTCACACACACACTTAAATTCTGGAGAACACAGACCACAATTTTATTAATCGATTACAGTGGTAATTATTATGGCCTGGCATTGGGTTGGATCCCTGCATCAATGAACCCATCCTCAATGACAACAACCCATCTCCTTAAGAGACTCTTCAGGAGGTGCTTCTGGGAACCACTTGGATGTAAACCACTTCCTGGTGCCATCATGCCTCTGGGGATAGGGGAGCAAATGCCCACCCGAGTGGACAAAACACAATCCCGGACCCATAGCCACCAGTTCAGTTCACTCAGACTTTGCAGGACCCTGCCTGCCACCTGTCAGCCACAGGATCCATCCCAATGCCAGCAAAACATCTTTCAACAATTTGTGACAATATATAAACCACAATAAAACCATTACAGGGTGGGAGGGTCTGGCAAGCCATCTTTAGCGAGATTGGAACTTCCAGTCTCAGCTCACCCTTTAAATACCACGCTGGCAGACCGGGTTGGAAGCTCCCTGATGTCACATCCACCAGCCAATGGCCCTCCCTTCCAGGAGCTGTCTGACCAATCCCAGCCTCTCAGAACATCCGGGACCTGTGACTTCTTTTCTGGCAGTGCTCACGTGGTGCCCACCATTGCAGCCGAGACCCCCCCACCATCTTCAGCACTGCACCAGCATCAACATGGGACCCTGGTAAGTTTAGCATCCTGTCCTTTTGTTACTTTTATGGAGAAGACATCTAGATCTGGATCTTGATTGAGATATACAGTATACAGGGATGTGTGTGTGCATGTGTGTGTGTGTGTGTGTGTGTGTGTGTGTGTGTGTGTGTGTGTGTGTGTTCATGATTTTAAAAGATCTCTCTCTCTCTCTCTCTCTCTCTCTCTCTCTCTCTCTCTCTCTCTCTCTCTCTCTCTCTCTCTCTGTGTGTGTGTGTGTGTGTGTGTGTGTGTGTGTGTGTGTGTATTTTCACCATCTACTTCTTTGGACTGCTTCATTTTCAACTTATCTGGTATGAATTACTGATTGAGACAGATTTGCAATATTCAGTGTCTGTACAGATGAAACACTTTAATACCTTAGATGGCTCTTTTTTTTAACTGGCAGACAGAATGGCATGATCTGAAAAGGCTGATTTTAAAAAAATCAAAAGCGATCAAGATTAAAATTCCCAAATGTGTATTCTGGATGACTTCCAAACACATTCAGTCTTTATTCATTATTGGATATTGTCTTGATTAAAATTCCTGCTGGTTTGTCCTATGGTTAAAAAATAATCTTGTATCTTAGGTTTTGGAATGTATCAGTATCATGTGACAGCTATGAAGTCCAAATTAATATAGAGAGATCGCTCCCACTAGTGATCACAGAAAAAGATTTAGAACATCCAGATTTCAGGAAAGCAGTTTATAAAAAAAACTTCCACCAGCCTTATATAACACAAGAGCCACTTCAAACTCTCAGCTGGGAAGAACATGAGGTTTATTAAAGCAAGATATCTTTCAAAACAGTTTTGGATTTAAAGTGAAAACCTTTAACATGCAAGGATCAGATATGAATTTATTTCATCTCTCCCAAACCATAAAAACCACACATACTAAATGAAAGGGCTTTGTTATCCTCCCTTATATAGATTCCATACCTAGAGTATGGACAGTGAGAAATTATTTTAAAATGGGGAAAAGTTCCTGTTGACCATGTTTGCTTGAAGATTCTGGGAGTTTTAGTTGTGGCTGCTCCAGATCTTTTAGAGAACTACTGAATAGTTGGGCTTGGTGACACTTCAGCTTCTTCTGTTCCTCTCCTGGAGTATTAAAGCTAGACTCTGCTGTGCCTCTGGTGAGAAAGCCAGAAGGAACGGTTTTGTTGAGGGCAGTCTCAGCACCCTGCCTGCCATAATGGATGATACCAGGCAAAATCCAACAAAATGAAACAAAACAAAAGAGAAAAACATGTGGCACCTTAAAGATTAACTATTATATTTTAATGTGAGCTTTCATGGATCAAGCCCACTTCTTCAGACATTTGGCACCAGAATGAAATGTTGAATGAAATATCAGTTTCACACAAAACATTCCTTGGCTCTTGGGTGGATGGTGCATTTGTATGCAGTGTATTGGATCATGTTGTTTCAGGGTGGTGCTATAAATTCCTTGGAAATCACAAAATGGACACTAGACCTGGGCGAAGATTAGTGGAGAGAGGGAAGAGGGGTTTTGAAGACTGGGGGATCACATAGAGCTTAAGAGAGAGAAAAGGAGAATGTTAAATATAGAAGTGAGAGAAGGGAATGTAGGGAATATTGACAGTTTTAAGTTTTCAGCCTTGTGGGGAAAGTTGGGCTTAGAGAAAATAACAGTAACAGCACAGAAGTATTACATTTGGTAATTACTTAAAAAGTCCTGTGGGGTCATAGAAGTTACATAACAATAAAGATCATCCTTGGGAATGTAGGAACAGCAACAAAACCACCTGACAGCAACAAGATTCATTACACATTTTTAGTTTGTTGTGGTACAAAGTGGACATGGGGCAACCGCCATAGATCACATTGTTGAGAAGCTGCCTTTGCAAATGTATGTGGCACTGTTAGGTTCTGTGATTGTGTTGCCAGAGTAGGGCATTAGGGTATGTGGCAAGGTTTAATATCCCTGTCTGTGTTGCTGTTTTGTAATCACTTATCTGTATTTGCTTGAGGCTGGGGGATTGCCTGTAGGCAAGTGTGGGTCTCCTACCAAGGGCTTTGGAGAGTGAGGTGTTCTTGTCAAGGATGAACTGGAAATTACTTTATGAGTGGTCTCAGTTGTGGACTGTAAGTGACGCTAGCAGTGTTCTGTCATTTAGTCCTCCTTCAGCATATTATCTCTAGATATGCATCTTGCTTTCTTATTTTTTTTGTAGTCATATGAGGTGGGTTCTGTAGTTTGAGGAATGCCTTTTGTAGATCTTTGAGTTTGGAGTCCTTATATTGTGGGTCAGAACAGATGCAATTGTATCTTAGGGCTTGGCTGTACGTGATGGATTTTGTCACTGCTGGCTCTCTGAGTCATTGAAGATGTCAGAGTGGAAAAAGCACTTGTCTTTGTTAAAATCATGGTACCCACTCCAGTATTTCCTGCCCAGGCATATAAACCTGACTATAGTTCATTGGTGGCACTGAGGAGAGAGATTCTCTAAACATTCTTAAAGCTTATTCTGGGTATTTGATAAACTGAGTTTTAACATTGCAACTTCATTCTCTATTATGGTTTCATTAACCAAGACATGTCTTAATCACTTAAAAAACCCACTATTGGTTAATTTGTTTTTCATTCCGTCTTGTCTGCATAACATGTTAGAAAGGAAACCAACAAATGTTTCCTTTTAACTACCCCATTACACCAAGGGTAATCATTCAGTTGCATGTTGCTCCCAGGGACCTTGACACTGTGCCCTCTCAGACTCCACCCTGCTTTGAAATATTCAACAGAAAGAGAAAGGAGGGGAGGGAATGAGAGAAAGGGGATGAGAAAACCTCCAGGAGGCACAGCCTGAGAACAGCAATTTAAATATCAACAAATTGTTATTTTGAAAGACAAGGAATAAGAGACACATGGTTCTACTTGGCTGTTTTTCTGTCTGTCTCCTCCTCGGGGTTCTGTGTGCTTGTTACACAACTTTCAAAAGGGGCAATGGTACAGTGCCCACTCATCTATTCTACAGCTAAAACGGAGCACTCACCACAAGGCAGTGGGTTCTAGGGTTTCCCATGATAATAATGAGCTAATCAGGAAGGTACACAACCATGAGGTGAAGCCTATACCCCTTACTGCAGGCATGTCCAAACTTCGGCCCTCCAGATGTTTTGGACCACAGCTCCCACAGTCCTTTGTCATTGGCAATCTAAGCTTAGAATTCTGGGAGTTGTGGTTCAAAACATCTGGAGGGCCGAAGTTTGGACATGCCTGCCTTATTGCCACTTTGGCTGCCCATAGTTTAGCCTTCACTGCTGTTTTCCAAATGTAATTTGTGGAAAGCTCCTTTAACGTAACACCAGATTTGTTTGGTAAGTGACAGGTCTCTGTAAGCCTAGAAGCTTTTGAATGGGTGGCTTGTAACCTCATTTTAGCTTCTGCAGTGAACATTGTCCCTTTCATCTTCTAGTATGTTGCCAATTGCCATGCTTTTCATAGCATTGTTTTCCATCTCATTTGCCAAGATGCTGCCGAAAGAATGTGCAATTAGTTAAGCAGCTCGGGCTTTGTTTTCACATTGCTGGTTTAGCCTCCAGAGAAATGCAACATATGATATATTCTGATTCTCAATTTGCGGTTCAAGGCTCTGATATGTAAACTATAAATCAAAAAAATGCTGAAGCTGTTAAATGTGCAGTGTGCTATTTCTATGGCTTTTTTTTTACTCATAAGGAAGTGCAGAATATTCATTTGGACTTATAAAGGATGGCAGGTCTGTTCTGTTCAGTACTTTAAACCCCCTGCTATTGAACATTAACTGCTGGACACGAATTGTCTTGATTTTTCATAGTGCTTATTTCCAAACATTTGGGCTTAGACCTGAAATCTGACATTTCAAGAAAAACAACCCACCTTTAGTACTGGTACTTACTAGGGGCAGGGCCGGCACTTCCATTAAGGCAAACTAGGCAGTTGCCTAGGGCGCTGAAACGGAGAGAGGGCGCGGGCCAGCCTGCCGCCCCCTGCTGCCGGCCCCCGCTGCTGGCCACCGCCGTCTGTCCCCCCACTGCCTGCCAGCCGCCCGTCACCGTCCGCCCATTGCTGCCGGTCGCCATCCACCCCCGCCCCCTGCCCCCTGTGCCCATCGCCGCCCAGCCCCTGTGCCCGTTGCCATCCCCCACCATCCGCTGCTGCCCCACCCCTGTCATCTGCCGTCCCCTGCCCTGCCCGCCCGCCGCCCGCTGCCCACCCCACCCCCACCCCTTGCCTAGGGTGCAAAAAAACCTAGCACCAGCCCTGACTAGGGGAATGGATGGCAAGCAGACCCTTATGTATACCCTTTTAGAACTGGAGAACATATGGATATTTCACTGATCTAGCCATTTCTTACAAGCTCTCTTACTTTGCAGACCCCAGTTTTTTCTGTTGCTGCCCACTATCTTACACTGACCTAGACTTGCTGCAGTTACATTACAGACATAGATACAGTGGTACCTCTACTTACAAGTGGCTTAACTTAAGAGTGAAAAACATTGGCGTTTTAACTGCTGCCTTACAAATTTTAGATGCAGCCTGCAATACTTACATTTTATTTATTTGTTTATTTATTTATTTATTTATTTATTTATTTATTTATTTATTTATTTATTATATAGGGCTGCTGTATTTAAGAGTTGTTTGACTTAAGAGCACACATTCGGAACGGATTAAACTCGGAACTAGAGGTACCACTGTACATGCATTTGCAGCATAGTACACCAAATTAAATGACAAAATAATTTTGACAGATGTCCTTCATACATATAATTAAGGCTGGAGTCCATTCATACCTCTGTAGGTTGACACCGAGTTTTCACAAATCCTTATTAAGGAATGTAAACTCTTTCTGTTCACTTGAAAGCAGCTGAATAAAGTGGAGAAAATGTACTGATACAAGCTCACGCTGTATGTGCAACATTGGTAAACATGAGACTTTTAGATTGTCTGAAATCTTAAGGATGTCATTAAAGACATGAGGACATGAGGTCTAAGTGAACTATAAAGTGGAGAACTTGCAACAAGCTTTCCTCAGACTGACAAAGCTGTTTGGATGAGCAGCAAAACATTTCAATCTCTCAAGAAAAGAAGTCCAGTTGCTACAGTCACCCCCACCATTTTTCGGTTCAGGTACTGTGGTCCCACTATATCGTGGGATCGCAGTACCTGCGGGGGGGGCGCATTGCTCCCCGCCGCCCCTCCAGACCCTTCCGGGAGGCCTCGGACCCATGCAGGGGGGCAGCGGGGAGTTATCAAACCGCTCCCTGCCGCCCCCACTCCTCTGATCACCGCCTGCCCCCCACCCGACCCGCTTCCACATATTGCAGATTTTCATGTATTGCGGGTCGGGTGGGTCCCTAACCCCCATGATAGGTGGGGGATTACTGAACCAGATAAACTCACCCGGATGACTGAGAATCTTCACAGACGTAATGACATCATTAGGCAGTTTTTAAGGGTCATTTCTGTTGCTGGTGTAGGTTGGATTTCCCATTGTGTGAGTCCTCCATTTGTATGCACAAGACTGAATTACTTCCCCCCCACTTGTCTTTTAAACTGCAAAGTTGCAATATTTTGACAATGCCTCCAGATATGTCAGCTAAGGATCTTTTGCCCCCTCTTCCTTTGACATGGCAGCAATATACTGTAACTCCCAAATTCAAATAGCCATGTGTTAGAAACAGAACCAATAGACATTCTGAAGATTATGGTCAATCAGTGGTTTCCCACCTTGAATAACTCCCAGAAATCCTGGCCAGCGCAGGTGGTAGTGAAAACTTATAGCAATTGTAGTCCCAGAACAACTGGGTTACCCAAGGCTGGGAACTACTGCTCTACATGATTCTATTATATGCAATTATACAGACATTTATGTGGATTGGACCATTTGTGCCTCTCTCCATCTTTCATATGTTATGCACACAGTGATGGCAGGATAGGCCAGATGCCTACCACTTTAAGTATGAATATGAACACATTTTCTACATTCTGGGAATATTAGGGCAGTATCTGCCATTGGACATGACATCCTCCTCCTCCTAATACAGAAGGGGTATGTGAGGCAATCAAAGGCTTTGCATTTATCTCACTGAATTCAACAGGACTTTGAAGTGCTAAACTCTGGCTTCTTCAGACCTTTATAAGTGATTTGTAAAAACAACAGGATAAGCTGGTTGTCAGCTTCAGTCATCTTAAATGCACAGGCAAATGAGAGACAAGTAGAATAATACTGTACTCCATACCAAGAACATATTGAATTACATTTTATCTTGTATTTGGCCCAGTGCTCATTTTAAATGCACGGACTTTGTGCATGTATATGTATTTACATGTATGCATGCATGTGTGTGTGAGAGAGATTAAGTGGCAGAGAGTCTCAACAGATAGATAAACTTGGACCTCATAATTCTAATGTTCATAAGCCAAATAGCACCATTTATTAAGTCCTAGTAAGACAAATCTAATCTTAATAAATTTAGTTGCCTTTCAGGCAGAAAAGCAGTCTAATTAATCTAAATTTCCCCTAAGGTTCATGAATCAGGCCACTGATGACTCAGAATCTTCTTCTTTGCATTTTCCCACAGGCACGGGGGTCCGCCTTTTGGATCCTGGAACACTACTTTGCCTGATTGACTGCATCTCCAAATGCAGATGAATGATTCACATGTCCTAAACCTAGACAGTGTCCTGCCTTTTCTGTTTTGGTCACCCATGTGGCCATTCCTTGAAGCCCAGAATGCCAGTCCATAAAGATAAGCTTATGTGGAAATTCAGAGCAGCACCCATTTCTCCCTGAAGTGCCATCTGCTCAAACACTGCCAGGGAATTAAGATTGTGTGTTAAGAACACCATGCCTCATAGGTGACCTCCTCTTTAACAAAGCCATCTTGACAAGGATGACATTAACCTACATGTCTCCAGCTAGGATGTGGACCAGGCTCAGGGAGTCCTTGCTTATAGGTCTCAGTTCTGGTCGAGGAAGGCTGTTGGAAATGGAAATACTATCTTATAGTTGTTATAGTCCAGGAATGGTTGTGAGTAGTAGTTTCCTGACTCAATTAGAAATGATTTGCTCCTGGGGGACCCCCTTTGGAGTTTAATAATTCACCCCCCTGAACCCCAAACCTCTCCAAATTTGGGGGGCTTACAGAGAAGAGTTAAAAGAAGCTGCTTTGACATTTTGGTGCTGATACATGGCTGCAATACCTTTTTAAAGTACATAAACATAACAAAACATTGTTTACTCGAAAATAGGTATTGCAGCCATGTATCAGCACCAAAATCACAGGGCAGCTTCATTGGACTCTTTCCTGTAAGACCCTGAAATTTGGAGAGGTTTTGGGTTCAGGGGGCTGAGTTATTAAATTCCAAAGTGCCCCCCAGGAGAAACTCATTTCTATTTGAGTCCGAAGTCGCTAATAGCCCCCTTGTGGGTGAGCAATTAGCAGCGCCTTGAAATGATTTTCTCCTAGGGGGACCCCCTTTGGAATTTCATAGCATAGTGCCCTAAACCCCAAAACTCTTCAAGTTCAGGGTGCTTACATGGAAGAGTCCAATGAAGCTACCCTGTGATTTTGGTTCTTCTGGGATGAATCTTTTCATTCCTAGAAGAAAAATGTTTTTTCATTTTGTTTCATAATGAAATGCGTCCTACCATTTCATTATGTAAGAAAACAATTGGTTATGTAACAAAATGATGAAATAGCATTTCATTTTTCATTTCCTGCCCATCTCTATTTCACACCAATCTCAGTGTAGTGAAAAAATGGTTTGCTGGCTGCTGTTATATTTAAGCAACAGCATGAAATCTAGTTGACCTTGTCCAATTTGTGAGTGTTAAAATACTGCACTAAAAGCAAAGCAATGCATGCTGCTTCTATACTGCTGCATAGTCCTTAAAGCTCTTTCTGGGCGATTTACAATTTAATTTTTCAGGTTACACATTGCCCCTGCCCACCACAACAACCTAGGTACTCAATTTACTGACCCGAGAAGGATGGAAGGTTGGGTCAACTGCAAGCCAACTACCTAAGCCTGGGATTAGACTCAAGTTGTGATGAGTGTCTTCACTGTAGTGCTACATTTAAGCTACTGGGTCACAAGGCTCAGGAGAATAGTTCTAGAAATGACTGCTGCATCATGGATGTCACTGACTGTTCTGAAACTTTGTTTTCAGTTCTTTTCTTATAGTATGTGCATGTGCATAGGGAGAGGATTTTTCAAAAATTCCTGGGTAACTGTGGACAAAACCTCCATTCTTCAAGTAAAATTTTGTAACAGTTTTGTTGCCATCTCTAAAACAGAACTACATGCTAAACATCACAATTATTCTTTATTCAAATACATGTGGCCAGGGGTCATAGACACATGTGCCTGACATATTTTGTGTGTGAAATTAATGTCACTCCCATAGCTTTAAGATGGAACACATGTGCTTTAGCATATGGTTTATATAAATGGTATGAAAAACTACAAAGAAGCTTCAAGGAATATTGGGAGGAAAGTAGCAGACAAATTGCAAATTCACAATTGTTCGCTGATCACTTAATTTTACCAGCAGTAAATGCTACCAGAAAATTAGTGCATGATAGCACACAACATTCTTAAGAAACAAAAGTTCTAAAGCCAGTGGGATTTGATCAGAACTGATATCTTCATTCTAGTTAATTTTTTATTCTTTTCCCTATATTCATGTTGCCTTCTAAAGAGGAAAGAAAAACAGGGTAACTTGAACATGATTGCTCTTACATTTATCTGCAAATAGACATCTCTATATCTTTTCAATTCCAACTGTACAGAATTCATCTCCAAAAGCCTGAGATTTGGAATAGACAAAACTAGAATCAATTGTTTTTGGTATTTTAATGATTGCCAAATATTCCAAAAGAAATCTCATTAATCAACTAAATATTTTGAATAATACCAACTTAATTTCCAAGTTGTCTTCAAAACAAGATCAATTCACCTCCAGAGCTTAGCAAAGTACTATTACAGTCTTTTCTCTTCAGTGGAAGCATATATCAAATGATAATGTTTTGTTCCCAAGATTTTTACAGAATTTAAGTAAAATATACCAATGGCAGTTCTGTATGCGAAAGTAAAGATGCCACTTGAACCCAGATACCAGGGAGTAGAGATGGGCGCAAAACGCCAAAATGGCATTTCTCTCTTTTTTTGTTTCGCTTTTTAAATTCATTTCATTTGGAACTAAATGAAATTTTTAAAAACAAATTATTTCATTTTTCATTTTGTTTCATTTTTATGGTTTTTTACAGCTGTCCAGCCCTGCTGGTCAGCAATTTTTTTTCTCTTTAGCCTACTGCTGACCCATGGGCCAGTCAGTGCTTTTCCCGCTTCTTCTTTAGCCTAGTGCCAACCAGCTGGCCCGCAGATCAGTCAGCACTTTTTTTAGTCTAGCACCGACCAGCAGACTCGCAGGGCCAGCTGGTCGGTGCTTATTTTTATTATTTATTTTGACAAGTGCTGAGATCAGCACTTGTCAAAATAAATAATAAACAAAAATTAAATGGAACAAAATGAAAATTTCCATTTTGTTTCGTTTCATTTTTTAAAGGGGCACTTCATTTTTCACTTTGTTCTGTAACAAAATAAAAAATAAAAAATGAAACAATGTGTGCAGAGAGATGAGCACCTGTGTCTCTCAAGGATTTGCTTATCTCAGCTTTCAGCAGCCAGTCAGTGATGACTGTGATGACATGTCCAGATGATACTCTGTTTTATATCAAAGCCAAAGAGTGGCTAAATCATTCCAGCATTTATGCTACACTCCAACAGATATGTCATTCTCACTTGACACCTTCTGACACACTACAGTGCTAACTCTACTTACAAGTGGCTCTGCTTACGAACAATTTGAATTACGAGTGGAAAAACATTGTCTTACAAATTTTAGATGCTGTCTTCTCTACGTACAATGTTGTTTATTTCTTTGATTTTTTATTTGTTTAGATTTGGCTGCTCTACTTACAAGTTGTTCAACTTATGAGCATGCATTTGGAATGGATTAAACTCGTAAGTAGAGGTACCACTGTATACTGAGGTTTGAGTATGATGATGTGGGGGCAAGATCCATTGTACTGCAGCCTTCCACAAACATGTAACAGCCTGGACATTTCTATTATGCATGCTACGTGCTATACTTGAGGTTGCATAGGAGGCAAGCCCTAGCAGAAAAGGTTGCAGCTGCTGTTGTGCTGCTGATGGTACTACTTAATGCATTTTGTCATCTGCCTGTCCAAGTTTTTTTTCCTAATTCACCTGGATTCTGTGACATTTAATTGCCACTTTGGTGCTAGTTTCCATAATCAACAAACAATTCCTTCTCACTTCCAACCCTAACCTGTCCAACTTCTGTGACCTCACAAGGATGCCCCTGCCTGCCCCCTAGCAGATATGGGGTTTGGCCCTGAATCTTGGAGAACAGGATGCCCATGACCTGGCAGCTCTAGATCTTAACTATATTGCGAATCAAAACTGGGGAAGTAAAAAGGAGCAGAGGGAAATACATTTTGGCACTATCGGCTACCCCTCCCAAATGTTTGGCCCCAATCCTCGTTATAAGGCTAGATAATTGCCTTATAGAGAGATCAAAGAAAGATGGAGACTGAAGCCAGTTTCAGATGATGCTTTTATCATAGCATTTGTACTGTCTCATTCATTGAATATCAGGGAGACTCTTCAAAATGTCATACTCCACTAGTATCTCCCTCTTGGTTTTCCACCACTTTTTCTGTCTTTTTTTTTCTTACCAGGGAAAATCTGCTAAGGAGAAAAAGCTGCACAGTGTCTTCTCACTGCTAGCATGATGAAAGCCATGTCTGAAACCGTCTTAAATTGAATAATGAATAGCATGTTCAGGGATGTTCCTAAGATTTTTATTTCCTGGCTCAGAAATATGACTCTTGGACTCTTACAACACTCAGCTTAAATATGAGGAGGACATTAAAAGTCCAAATTCTTTGCTGGCTTGAATTTTAATTCTTTTTCAGAGTCAGCTCCTAAAACCTCAACCTTTCTTCTGCAGTCATCCAAGCCCATTCTTCCTTGGCATAATATTGTGCTAATGCTGTGCAACACTGGGCCATTGTTAACATGACATTGTGGGCTTTTTCAGATACAGCATTTGTTGTGTCTTACCTAAGCACATCTGATCTCACCTGATTTAGAAAGCTAAGCAGGGTCGGCCCTGGTTAGAACTTGGATGGGTGATCACCAAGGAATACCAGATGCTGTAGCCGTCTGGAGTAGGAACTGGCAAACCACTCCAGGATTCCTGCCAAGAAAACTCCATGGACATGGGGTCACAAAGAGTTGGTCACGACTGTAACAACACAACACACACACACAACATATATAGTTTGTGCAGCTACCACGTTGACCCCCAACACTGAAAATACAATTCCAGCCTTTTTAACACATAAAACTTGTTGCATCTTTTTATTCCTTCAGCAGCTGTGATTTTGTTGTCAGGGTTGTTGTTCCATTTTGTACCAATAACTCCTCTGGCATGAGTTTTTTGGCGACTTGTTCTGTTATTGGTGGGTGTATCTTTGGAGAAATACAGAGTATGCTGAGAGGCAACCCTCTTTCCAGACTGCCCTCCATTTTGCTCCAGACTTCCCAAGTTGTCTTCTGGTTTACCTGCACCCACTGGCACACAATACCTGGTGTTATGTAAGGTAAGAGTCAGATGAGATAGAACCATGTTGTTCAAGAAGGCAGAGCCAAGTAGTTCAGTGGAGAGAGTACCAATTACATTAACTTTGCCACCCATCATCTTCTGCTGAAACCCACTAAGCTCATGTAAGTGATGCACTGAGTATATTCAGTTCTTTAAAAAAGAAAACAAACCAAAATCTTTCATAGGCCATTTGGCAAGTCGCATATCTCCAGGAGGATATGACCCCCAGGTCTTGCCAGTAGAGATGGGCACGAAACGAACAATATTTCATTTCCGTTTTCATTTTTTCATTTCGTTACGCGATGAAATGACAAACAAATTTTATCTCTAAAATGAAACGAAACGAACAGAAACACCAGAAAAATTGTCGTCCGTTTCATTTTCGTTGCGGCAATACATTGAACTGCTTTAAAAGCTAAAAAAAATCACAAAAAATTGAAATAAATGGTAATGAAACAAATGAAAATGAAAATCATTTTTTTTGAAAAATTCACGAAAAACAGAAACGAACCGAAACGGACCCCCTAAACGACAAAGGACAAATGAAACACCATTTATTTTATTCGTGCCCATCTCTACTTGCCAGTCCTTGTCCACCAATCTTACTATGGGTGCTTTTCCACAACCTCTAAAATCTGCTGGCAACTTAAATTTGGACCAGAGGTCGTGGGGGTTTGTTCTGCTTCCTGTGTTCCCACCCATCCGCACTCGATTGCTCTTGTCTGTAGTGAGGGGAGGGAGAAAAAAGGGAGAAAAGAATGCAGGCTCACCTCCACTCACCTCTGTCTGCACTGTAGGGATGCAGCCCCGTAGGGATTCCAAACTGTTAAAGGGGTGGTGGGGACAAATAAACAAACAGAAGGTGAGGAGAGCCCAGCATCTGCAGCTTTATAATCCACATCGGAAAATTGTTTACCTCCGGAGACCAGGTACTTGTAAAATGCACTGGGGCGCACTTAGGTGGGCGTGGTCATACTTAATTTTTTTAAAAGTCTGCAGCTGGTGGGACAACAATTTTAAGCTCCGCAACTGGGAACCCTTTGCCTTGGATTTTAGGGGTCGTATAAAATCAGCCTAAGACAACATGCTGGCCTAGAATGCTGCCTTGTCAAAACATTTTTTGCTTTAAAATTGCATGTGCTACTTTAAGATAATAATGCAGTTGTGTTATAAGTACATAGATCTACTGTACATCAAGGGGGAAAAGACAACATATAACACATCACAGGGAGGGGGAAAACTGACCAGACAAACTGCCTTGCATCCCAGCATTGGGAGAAAAGTGGGACATAAGCTACATGAATCAATCATAGCGCTTATCAACTTTCTGAAATCTCCTGGTTTGTTTTATATATATATCCCCAAGATTCACAAAGAAGGAACACCTCTCAGACCCATAGTCAGCTCCATAGGCTCACCCCTACAAAACCTCGCCAAATTTCTTGCCAAACAACTCCAGCCCTATGCAGAATCCATCTCTTCATACGTACAAAACTCGTTCCACTTCATAGAAATTATAAAGAAACAAGACCTACAACCCAATGACCTACTCGTGAGCTTCGATGTTGTTTCGCTCTTCACACAAGTGCCCATTCAAGAAGCCTTGACAGCTATCCACAACAAATACAACCCCCCCAAGCACATCCTAGATCTGACCAACCACTGCCTAACCAACACATACTTCATCCACAATGGACAAAGATACAAACAGATAGAAGGAGCACCCATGGGATCACCCCTCTCACCGGTCATCGCAAACCTATATATGGAACACTTTGAAACCAACGCGTTACAGAAGTCCGAACATAAACCCAAACTCTGGCTCAGATATGTTGACGACACCTTTGTTATCTGGCCACACGGGAAAGACAAACTGAACAACTTCCTCACACATCTCAACAGCCTACACCCCAAAATACAATTCACTATGGAAATAGAAGCCAACAACCAACTTCCCTTCCTGGACGTCCTAATCTACAAAAAACCCGACGGCTCCTTAGGACATACCATCTACCGGAAAAAAAACACATACAAACCGCTACTTAAATGCACAATCACACCACCACCCTGCACAGATCAACTCCGTAGCAAAAACCCTCATCTCCAGAACCAAACGCCTCGCTGACAAAGACCACCTAAAAACTGAATTACACACTCTCTCGAATGCTTTAATTGCGAACGGATTCCAAAAAAAACACCATCACCAAACTAATCCAAAAAGAAACACCCCCCAAGAACCAAGAAACAGAAGAGAACAACGGCACTGCCCTCCTCCCTTACATCAAAGGCACCACAGACAAAATAAGCAAAATTCTCCACAAACACAATATCAAGACAGCCTTTTGCACCGAACAAAAAATAGCCAACATTTTAAGAAACCCCAAAGACAAGATTGAGCTAGAAAACCAAGGAGTCTACGAAATACCATGCAAAGTCTGCCCAGCCACATACATCGGACAGACAAACAGGAGAATAAGCGCACGCATCGCAGAACACAAGAACGCAGTCAAAAAAGAAGAAAAATCTTCCTCTCTCTTCCAGCACATAAAAAAAACAGGTCATGAAATTGATTTTAAAAGAACCAAACTCATCTCCAAAACTGAACACTTCAACAGTCGAATAATCATGGAAGCCATTGAAATAGAGAAACACCCAAACAACATGAATAAACGTGATGACACCTCCCGCTTGCCTGACATCTGGAAACTAGCCCTGGTCAACAGACGAGCCTCTGTCACAAAGACTGACACCAGGTCCAAAAGGACACAAGATGCCACCACCTTCCATCCACACCAAACACAAACCCAGACCCTTCCCACAGATGAAACGAAACCACCATCCAATAACAAAACCACGACTGCACCATCTACCGCTACTCCCCACTCCAGCCACCACATGGAGCACACTTACACACGCCAAAAAAACATTGGGAGACCACAGACACGCAGCCAGACCAAAATGAATTCACAAGACACAGGACCCCACTCCACCAAAGCCCAGGATGCTGCCAGAACACCCATCACCAAGGTCGTTAAGAAACAAAAGGCTAATAGACACACAGCCAGCACCTCACCCACACATGATGTCTCTAAACAGCCATCTAACCCACCAGCAGTTAAGCCCTTAACGATCGCCTCAGCCACACAGCAGATCACAAAAGAACAAACGAACCTACAATCAGCAACAGAGCAAGCAAACCACACCCCCCAGCAGTATTTATAGAAGGACTTCAACTGAGATCACACTCTGCTTCAAGAAGAAAGAAGCCAGAACACCAGCCTGAAGATGACGAGTGAGACCTCGTCGAAACGTCGCCAAAACAACCAGATTTCTACACGGGAAGAAACCCGAATCCACCCTAACATGCATACCTATACCCGTGAAAATCTACGAAAACATATATATATATATATATATATATATATATATATATATATATATATATATATATATATATATATATATATATATATATATATATATATATATATATATATATATATATATATATATATATATATATATATATATATATATATATAAACACATCTTGTTCAACATGTGTAGACTTGGAAAACATAATATTCACTGCAGGCATAATATTTTGATTTCAATAAAATAAATTGACTGAGGGTTAATCGATAAATGCTGTCCGCTAGCCGTTTAGAATTAATTGTTATTTACAAAGAACAGACTGACAGACTGTGTCTAAGAAGACCTGGGTTCAAATCCCCACTTGGCCATGGAAATGGACTGCGATTGAATAGGGAGGAACTGATGGAACTGGTCCTTAAAGATCTCATAAACACCACCTATCTAGAAAATCCTATCAAGACTGCTATAAGTTGATTCCAACACAGCACACACACACACACACACACACACACACACACACACACACACACACACACACACACACAATTACTATTTACAAAATATTTTATTTTTAATCCTGCAAATATAATTATTCCTTCAGTTAGATCCATTACAAAGCAGAATACAATAAAGTGAAATTAATCAGACAGATTTCTTTCATTCAGCCAACTATTGAATTCCTCAGCATTTATTTAAGTGACATGCAATGAGATTGACAGCCCAAAGCAACAATTACAACGAGGGTAGCGCAGGCTTATTGGCTGCCTGTAGCAGAAAGCAAACACTCCCATCGTTGGGCCACTTTCACTCCGGTAGCTCCCATACACTGAATGGACTTGAAAAGAGAAATGGACACGTTCTTAAGCTGGTGAACGACTTGGCCAAAAGTGCAACAAGGTGCCTCTGATAAAGACAACTATCGTGCTGTAATGTGGCATGTTTAAAAAGCGAACCAACACACAAGGGGGGAAAGAAAGAAATATATTGACAAGGACGTGAAGGCGATGAAGTTGATTCAATACAGTTGTGTTGGTTGGTTTTGGGGATTTTTTTGGGGGGTGGGGGATGGATCTCAACTGGTCTGTCCAACCCATATTGTACATGAAGGCTAGGAGGCACAAAATAAACCATTTATGTTGGTGTCACATGGAGAGATCAATCTTCTTAATGTTTCCAAGGAATATCAAGTAATCCAAGAACTTAGAAGAAAGAAAGCAGAAGGATACCTTATGTGCACTCCTTGCTCCATTCTAATTTAATTAGCCCCTCCGTTGTTTCAAGAAAATGTATATGTACAGAACCTGCATTTACTTAAGGTAAGCCTGCAATTTTATTTGCAACCTCCCAAATGACAGGGAGGTCTCTGCCCCTTGCGTCTACCCAAACAATACCCCCATTTATTTATCCTCTCCCCCCAATACTGAATCATTTACCTTTAATGCCTCTCATTGGTCTCATGCCCCCTCACTCCCAAGGTAACTCTATCTGGTGCTATGTTCCTAACCAACGAAATCTTTTATGGATGGCTTAATTATTTTCCCTTCTCCAAAGAAAATCCAATCTGATCTTTGATATGTGGGATAAAATAAAATGAATTGTTTGGAAAGATGCATTTGATGTGGGAAGGGGAGGGACAGAGAATAAGAATTTATGTAGGATCTCAAGTTGCTGTCAGGCTTTTCTCCACCCCACCCCTTCCCATAGAATCAGTGTATAAGATTAAATGAAATCCTTAAAACAGCTTTGATAGCTTCATAGGTTGAGGGGAAGCAGATGCCTTCTGCCCACAAGAAATAGATTTTTATGTGCACCCTTGCAGAAAGAGAGGGAGAAAGCGAAAGTCTCTGTGAAACATTTTGATATACTTACAGTTTTAAATGGCACTTGCTCCTCCCTCCCCTACTTGCCTTGGCATTCTTTATTCCATCTATCTGGGCTACAGCTTGACTAATATTTGCCAGATGTTTATTTTTTTTTAAAAAAAAGTTAGCATCATTCTTACAGCTTCCAAAATGGGAACATGTTCATTCAATTTTTTATGTTTAATTTATTTCTACAGGAAAAAGAGTGAGATATTTATTCATAGCCAAGGCTATGATTTGACAGAAGGACCAAGACAATTGGGCTGGGACCAGAAAAAAAATGGTGGGTCACTCAGAGCAAGTGGAAGGTCACAGGGCATTCTCTATGTCTCTGTCATCTCCTGCATCCTCTATGTTGCTTTTCCCTCCCAGAGGCCCCAATCGGGGGACCCTCCTGAATAGGGCTGGTTGTGGTGTAGAGCTTGCACTCAGAACAAGGAACTAGCAAGAATCAGAAGGAGTCCTCCTGAGCAGGGCCGGCGCTTCCATTAAGGCGAACTAGGCAGTTGCCTAGAGTGCCAAAATAGAGAGACGGTGCTGGCCAGCCTGCTGCCACCCCCCGCTGGCCACTGCCGTCCATCCCCCCACCGCCCACCAGCTGCCTGCCGCTGTCCACCCCCGCCCCGCCCCCCGCCCCATCACCCCTCATCCCACGTGCCCGTTGCCGTCTGCCCCCCGTGCCAGTCGCCGTCCGCCGCCATCTGCCACCCTGCCCCCTGCCCCCTGCCCACTCACCGCTCCCTGCCACTCCTGCCCCTGCCCCTCTCCTCAGCTAGGGTGCAAAATAACCTAGCACCGGCCCTGCTCCTGAGGAAGCAGGATGTCCCTTCCACTGTAAATGGCCCTTTGGTTTACTGGAAAGGCTCTCCAGAGGCTTAGGCACTGCCAGCCCTACTGTTAGGCAAAGTGAGATAGCTGCCGCAAGTGGTTTCTTCTAAGGATGGGGGAGCAGGCAGTGAGATGTGGGAGATCAGCATTAGATGGTGCCTGCCCTGCTTGAAGTGACATAAAGCTCTGTCACAAGTACTTGTGCAGATGTCCTCCTCTCCTAGGCTTTGAATCTATTCTGTTCTGGTTCTGTGAAAATGCCTTTCCACTTTTGTATATTATGGAAGACACATTTTGTGCACATTTTAAAAACGTTATATTGTTTGCATACATCTACACTTTGGTGTGTTTGGACACTTTTATGGACAATATTCATTTTCCTATATGTATTTTTCCAAAAAACTCTGGTGTTTTATTGCATGGAGTTTCGCCCCCTGATTCATTGAACAACTTCTTAAAACTGTGATTTTTTTAAAAAAAATGCACTCTGTCCAATCCACATTCATTTCTGAGTGATGTGAGGTGGGAAAATTCATCATATCTCCTAAACTGTTTCACCAGTCTCATATGTGATGGTTATGTCACTCCAAGTCTCTAAGCCAAGACTCGGTAAAGTCATGGGCTGCACAAACAATACATCCAGGGACCCAAATTCCCAGCCATACACACGAATGAACTGGAACATAAAAAAAAAATAGAATTCCACAAAAGTCACCTTGTTCCCCCTGTAACAGAGGAGGCAATTTTATCATGTTTGGCACCCTTTTACATATCTAACTTCTGCCTACAGCAGATATTTAAAAAAAAAAGCTGCTTTGGGCACTAGAGGGCATGAAGGATTTTTTTTCCCACAGGAAAAAAAGCCTTTTTAAAATAAAAGTATTTTGAGGGTGGGCAGGGCACAGGAATGGATGTAGCCCTTTGAGGTACAAGGCTGGTGGGGAGGGTTCTTTGGTTTTCAGACCTCTAAATATTGCCCATCCTTGCTCTAAGCTTTAAGTCACGTTTAAGAGGGACTGTGCCTCATTCTAACATATTTAAAAGCAACATATTTAGAAGCCCCACACATTCTCAAGCTCTAAGCTGTCACTTCTTTAGCTTGAGTGTAAACTGTCCCGCTTAGTGAAATCATTAATAGGGGCAGTTCATCCTGCCTTTCCCCAAGCCATGACACGTCCTGGGTGCTGGGTGCTTCCATGGGGAGAAAAAGAATGGGAAATCGTTTTGTACTCTTTGGGTTCCAATGAGACAAATTGTGATTAGAGATAGTAGATAGATTACAAGAAGGTGTTCAAGGTTCTTCTTTCCAAGCAATCATAAAATGAATATTGATGCGAGGTTAAATGCAGCTGAAGAACTCCATGGATGAGGGAAAATTTGAACACACTTCTCCCTGACACTTAAACTTGGCCTTCCTCAATTTGATGCCCCCTGGATTGTCCAATCCCGTAGGTAGTATGTGGGAATTATGGGAGTTGTAGTCCAACCTGGGAACTACTAGACAGCACCATACCAAGGAACATTCCTCTAGCCAGGATAATACAGAATGTTTACCTCAGAGAAATGTCAACCCTCTATCTCCCTGGTTCCATAGAAACAAATGAAATTAAATGTAGCCATCACATTTTCACACTATTTAACCTGGAATAATTTCTAAATTTAATTAGCAGCATTATTTCTCATATCTTGTGATGAAAACAACAAAGCAAATATATGGTTTCAGGTCAGTACCAGTAAATATGAAACTGAAGAAAACAAAGAACATTTTTTGCAGAGAGAACAATCTGTTTTCTAAGAGCCAGACTTATGTAATGAAACCAAATGTATGGACTGGAATTTTAAAAGAAATCCTAGCGAGAAGATAAAAGGACATGAAAGATAGTAAATGCTGAAATGATACACCACATAATGGAACACTGTCAAGAAAGAAAGATAACATGATAACTTACAGAGTCATCTTAAAGCCTATAGAGGTACTTGACCCATAGTTTGGAAGGAAACAATCTTTTTGTTTCATCTGGCTCACATTAAAAATAGGAAAAACACAAACCCTTATTTTTTTCACTCTCACACATATGGTTTAAAATCCATGCAATTTTTAACTGTCTAAAATTCTTTTAAAGCAACCTAAGACAGAAAGAATTATGAAATCACTTTTCCATTTCATTTAATGAAAAACTGCACCATCACTGTTGGCCTATGTGCTATCAATTTAAAGGAGAGCAGGGTTTCAATTGGTCCTAAGGGCAATCAATCACAAAATGGCACCAGATCTGTATGAGCAAAATAGGTTAGTGTTGGTAAAAACAGTCCCTTGGTAGAACAACAGCCCACACGAAATACACATTTCCTGAACATAGTTTAAATTATATTCCAGCAATACTTCCTTAAAATAGTATTTTTTTTTTCAGGTAAAGCAAGCCATTCTATGCACCCACAAAACCCTCCATGCTTCTGTTATCATTGTGGCTCAGATTCATTTCCCGATGCACAGTGATTTCAATTACTTGGAAAACTACTTTTAAACATTACTCATTGCAGTATTTGAAAAGCCATATGTTCTTGTTGTTCAGGATAGTGTTGAAAAAAGTAGTCCATACAAAAATAATATAAAACTCAATAAAAATATTGGCAAAATGTTTTCAGGTAACTTTTAAAAGTAGCTTTTGAGAGTACCCCCCCCCCCAAAAAAAAGCTATATTCTAAACCAATATTTTCTGTTTATTCTTATCTTACAGTCTAAGGGTGGATGAATGGCTTGGTGGTGTAGGTATCTGGCTACAGAGCCTAGAACAGGTGTGGGGAGAAAAGGGTTGATACAGGGGACCCATGTGCTTCATTCTGGGATTGGAGTAAAAAATTTTTTTGTTAAGTCCACTAAGTTTGCCAATTGGAACTGGATTGAATTAAAGTTATATTACCTAGTGGATGCAGTCTTGCCCTTTGATGTTGAGAGTTCTTGCACCTCATTCCAGGTCTCTGTGGGAATGCCGGCTCTTTCTTGGTTTCATGCTTGAAGGAGGCAATAGTAAAACCACTGTTAAAAAAGACCTCTTTAGACCCAACAATACTGAACAATTACCGACCGGTATCTAACATCCCATTCTTGGGTAAAGTACTAGAATGGGCTGTGGCCTTGCAGCTCCAGAAGTTTCTGGATGAGATAAGCTACCTGGGTCCATCTCAATCTGGCTTCAAGCCTAGTTATGGAACCGCAACGGCACTGGTTATCTTGGTAGATGACCTACACAGGGAAATGCATAGGGGATCTGTGTCCCTTTTGGTATTACTGGACCTCTCAGCTGCTTTTGACATTATCTGGTATCTACCACAGCATCCTCCTGACTCGTCTCTCTGAAATGGGATTTGGGGGTACTATCTTACAGTGGCTTCAGTCCTTTCTGCAGGAGAGAATGCAGAAAGTGGTGTTAGGGGACTCATGTTCAGCACCACGTCCACTGACCTGCAGAGTCCTCTAGGGTTCTGTTCTGCCTCCTATGTTATTTAACATCTATATGAAACCATTGGGGATTATTCGGAGTTTTGGGGTTAAGTGTCACCTGTATGCCGATGACACTACTCTAGCTCCTGTCTCCTCCAGATTCCAAGGAAGCTATTTCAACTTTAGATCAGTGTTTCACTTTGGTAATGAACTGAATGAGGAAGAAAGTGTTCTCCACTGCATTTGCAAAATTAAAACTAGTACGCAAGTTACGCCCATTTCTTGAGAAACCTGCTCTGCTCACTGTAACACATGGCCTAGTGACACCCTGGCTGGACTACTGTAATGCTCTATGTGGGGCTACTGATGGAAAGTCTCAGGAACCTTCAATGGGTCCAAACACCGCAGCTAGATTGCTGCCTGGGGTGGGTTACAGAGATCACATTACACCCCATTAAAGCAGCTTCACTGGCTGCCAATCAGCTATCGACCACAATTCAAAGTGCTGACCTTAACCTACAAAGCACAAAATGGACTGGGTCCAAGCTACCTTAAAGATCGAATCTTGCTGTATGAACTGGCTCGGGTGCTAAGGTCATCAGGCCTTTCTCTCCATACCGCCATCTTCACAGGTGTGTCTCATAAGAACACATGAAAGGGCCTTCTCTGTTGTTGCTCCAAGACTTTGAAACTCCTTCCTGTTGGAGGCCAGGAGTGCCACATCCCTGCTGTCTTTCCGGAAGCAGGCAACAAGCTTTTTTCTTTGGGTAAGCTTTCCCTACTATATGACTTTTGTATGGATTACCATACATGATTGCATTGAGTGATTTCATAACACCACCAGTGTTTTCCATGTTATTTTCCACCCCTCATAATGGACTTTTTTATTTTTTTGTGTGCTTTTAGCAGCTTCAGTGTTACCTTTTAATGTTCTAAGATGCCTCTTCTAATTCCCCATTCTTAACTTGAATATGTCTTAAATGTTCTGGGCAATATATTGTCTCTCATTACTGAAAGCCACCTTGGGTCCTTTTCCAAGGAGAAAGGTGGGGTAAAATATTCAAAATAAATATATAAATAAATAATGACATTTTCCTTGTTCTGAGTTAGAATCAGAATGTCATTTTTAAAAGATAATTTCCCCCTATTATTCATAAAGGTATTTGAAAAGTAACCCAATGGCATCATTCATTATAATGTTCAAAAGTAACTTGTATGAATTCTTGTGCTACCCGTTGCTCTTTTGTTACCTTCAGTTGCTCTTAAAAATAGCTTTCAGAAGAGAATTGCATAAAAGTTGAAAATTCCTGTAAATGGATCTTAAATGCCATTAAAACTTCTGAACAGAAGTAGAATATGTTATTTGTCACACCAAAAAGGTAGCTGTGCAGCTATTTATTTTGAAATATAACTTTTTTATTATGCCTGTTTAATAATTATTTTAAAAATAGTTACAGCTAACTATAGTACTTCTATTATTTCCAAGCTCTAATCTTGTACAGTACTACAAGCTAAATATAAATATTCTAGGGTTATGGCATTCAGGTTGTACATGCTGTATGCTACTGAAGAACTGGAATTCTAACTCAAAGCTCCTTGAAAAGGTTCCAGGAACTAAGTCCTCAAGGTGCTGAGAGCCTCTATCTTCCATCGCTGACGCACTGAGATAAGGACACTCTGCACCTCAGCAGAGAGATAGAAAGTACTACACTCCACCAGCTGCCTACAGCACAATCCACTTAATCAGCACCCAGATGGATGGCCTACTCTTTAAATGGGCTGATAGCCAGGGAATAGATTTAGTGCATCCCATTTCAATGGACAAAGAATGGGTAATTGCTCACTTAATTGTGAAATATGTGTTTGGCTGGCAAGCCTGATGCCTGTGGATTTCAATACACGATAGCTTACAGGTGTGATTCAGTGTTTATTTACATGCATAATCTTCTACTTGGTGTGTTTTTTTACTACTTTTTTCCTTCCCCTTTTCCTCAATACAGCCAGGAATAAAAAACGGGTGGGGGTGGGGGGACAAAACAAAAGCAAACCAACAACCGCACCGCACATTGTTCTTCATGCAGGTAGCTCCTGGAATAAAAGTACAGTGATTGCCTCACAACACAGTGTATTCCTTGGAGTCTAATCAGAATGAAGAATGTGTTGGCACATTTCTCTTCCCAGCAGGATCTGATCCAATTAAGAGGACCGAATATAAATCCTTATAGTTTAGTACAGTGGGAGGGGGAAATGCTTATAAAATATGGATTTCTCCCCAAATATCTCTTAAGTAATACCCAATATCTGGTTAGAAGCCCTTGTCTTCTATTTCCTTTTATAGGTCATCATTATCTTACCTGTTGGCTCAGCAGATTTATAATTTTCATTCTTTGTTTGACTTCTTTACCCAAGGGTGCTGCACTATTCTCCATCGAGCTGAATGGAATCACAGAGACACAAAGAGATGCCATCCCACCAAGACAAAAAACTATACAGCTCTCAGGAGATCTCTTCTGCGTTCCTAACTAGAAAAGTGGGTCTTCTCTGAGTTGGAAACTATGGACCTTTCTCCCCAAATGGCATCAATGGCTGAACATGGCTTTTTGGTTGGTTGCATAGGCCTTCGGTGACTGGTTTATTTAAATCAGGGGTCCTCAAACTTTTACCTCAGAGACTGTTGGGAGCTGGAATATAGTTTTAAAAAATTATATGTACCCAAATACACACACACACACACACACACACACACACACACACACACACACACACACACACACACACACACACACACACACACACACACACACACACACACACACACACTTTTCCTTCCACTTCAGTGCCAGTGCTTGGCTCTGATGGCACATTAATGGTGCCTCTGGCCATGTGCAAAGCTTGTCTTCAGGTCTCCCCCAGGCTTTCTCTCACAACTCTGAGTCAGGCTGAAAGGAACCCCCCTCACACTCACACATGCATTTCCCAGTTTGATAATCATTATTAAATAGTTCCCCCATGCACAAACATATGACACATGCGCACACAAATGTGCCTTCTCCCATTTCTTCTCAGTCTCCCTCACTGACCTGTCCCACAAACATTTCCTCAACTGCCAGCACTCGGGCCAAACTTAGAATCATAGAATCATAGAATCATAGAATCATAGAGTTGGAAGAGACCTCAAGGCCCATCTAGTCCAACCCCCTGCCATGCAGGAACCCTATCACAATATTTCCGACAGATGGCCATCCAGTCTCTGCTTAAAAACCTCCAAGGAAGGAGACTCCACCACCCTTTGTGGCAGCATATTCCACAACAGCTCTAACCGTCATGAAGTTCTTCCTAATGTTCAAATGGAATCTCTTTTCCTGTAGTTTGAAACCATTGCCACGAGTCCTAGTCTCTGAAGCCATGGAAAACAAACCTGTTCCCTCTTCAATATGACATCCTTTCAAATATTTAAACATAGGTATCATATCCCCCTCAGCCTTCTTTTTGAAAGGCTAAACATTCCCAGCTCCCTAAGCCGTTCCTCATAAGACATTTCCTCCAGACCCTCAACAATCCTGGTCGCCCTCCTCTGCACCCGCTCGAGGTTGTCAACATCCTTTTTAAATTGAGGTGCACAGAACTGGACACAGTACTCCAGGTGGGGTCTGACCAGAGCAGAATAGAGTGGTACTATCACTTCCCTTGATCTAGACACTATGGTTCTGTTGATGCAACCAAGAATCTCATTGGCTTTCCTGGCAGCGGCATCACACTGCTGACTCATGTTCAATTTGTGGTCCACCAAGACTCCCAAATCCCTTTCACAGGAACTATTCTCCAGCCAAGTATCCCCCATCCTATATCTGTGCAATTCATTATTTTTACCTAGATGTAGCACCCTACATTTCCCTCTGTTGAAATTCATTCCTTTAGCTTTGTACCCAGCACTCTAATCTGTCAAGGTCTTTTTGAATTTTCATCCTGTCCTCTAGGGAATTAGCAACCCCTCCCAATTTGGTATCATCTGCAAATTTAATTAGCATACTTTCTATTCCTTCCTCCAAGTCATTAATAAAGATATTGAACAGCACTGAACCCAGAACAGAACCCTGGGGCACCCCACTGGTCACGTCTCTCCAAGCTGAAGAGTGGCCACTTATGGTCACCCTTTAGGTGCGATTAGTCAACCAATTACAAATCCACCTAACAGTAGCACTATCTATCCCACTTTCTACTAACTTCTTAGCAAGAATATCACACCTATACTCTTATCTGGAAGTTGAGTCATGGCTACTGGACTTCTTTTTTGAGAGATAGAAACGTTTCGCTGTTCATCCAAACAGCTTCATCGGTCTGAATACAGCTAGTGCAAATCCTCCATCTTATAGGCAGCTTTGACCTCTTGTCACCCTGGCCTGAATTAGGCTCATAAGATGAACAGTGGCCTAAATAGGCTCGTTGGGGAGACAATAGTATCCTTAGCCTTGAGGTGAACAATGGCCTAAGGTGCTGAAACCTATCAAGAATGGGTCGTTAGGTATGGCCTTGGTGGTGAAGGCTTTTTGATTTGCCTGGGGACTTTGGAAAGCACAGCCTGATAAGTAGCAGATAGACTATGCCGGAGCCCACCACCTCTGTTGAGGAAGGGGTTTTCAATGCTCGCATGAATGGCCTTCCTTACTCCTCTTTCAAACCACCTCTCTTCTTTGTCTAATATGTGTACATCCTCATCTTTGAAAGAGTGCCCTTTGTCCTTCAAAAGGAGGTGTACTGCTGATTCTGGTCCTGACCTGTTGCCCCTCCTATGTTGGGCCATCCTTCTGTTTAATGGCTGTTTAGTTTCTCCAATGTAGAGGTCTGAACACTCCTCACTGCATTGGTCCGCATATACTATATTGCTCCTTTTATGGTTTGGTATCGGATCCTTTGGGTGGACAAGTCTCTGCCTTAGTGTGTTAGTGGGTTTGAAATAAACAGGGATGTGGTGTTTGACAAAAATCCTTTTAAGCTTCTCCGACACTCCCGCCATGTAAGGAATGACCAGGTTCTTCCATTGGGTCTGGGTCTCAGACTGATCCCTTGTTCTTCTGGGTTGGCCCACTGCTTTGTTGAAGGCCCACTTTGGATATCCACAGGCCTTAAGTGCTGTCTTCATCACAGCTACAGAACCGGCCATCCACAGCAACAATCTGCCAGGAGCAGAAGCAGAACTACTCAGGATAAAAGTCTCTGCTGCACTCTCCAGTGCTCAACCACCACCATCCAACCTCATCAGCTAAGGCCCACTTTGGATATCCACAGGCCTTAAGTGCTGTCTTCATCACAGCTACAGAACCGGCCATCCACAGCAACAATCTGCCAGGAGCAGAAGCAGAACTACTCAGGATAAAAGTCTCTGCTGCACTCTCCAGTGCTCAACCACCACCATCCAACCTCATCAGCCAAGAGAGAAGTGCTCTGACATCCCTCAGCAGGGATGAGAGCATCACAATTGTGCCTGCAGACAAAGGAAGGTGCACTGTCGTCCTCAATACTGTGGACTACCACAAGAAGGTTATTACACTTTTAGATGACCAACACGCATATGAAAAACTAAAAAGCGACCCCACCAGCAATTACAGGAAGAAAGTAATAGAATGCTTAAAACTCTTGGAGCAAGAAAACACAATTGACAGGGTGACCTACCACCAGTTATATCCCGGAGAGACTGTCCCCTGCTTTTATGGACTTCCCAAGATCCACAAGCAAGGAATTCCCCTCAGACCTATTGTCAGCAGTAGAGATGGGCACAAATAAAAAAAATGCATTTTGTTTGTCGTTTGTCGTTTGGAGGGTCCATTTTGGTTCGTTTCCATTTTTGCGAATTTTTGAAAAAAATTTGTTTTGTTTTCATTCGTTTCGTTACTGTTTCATTACTATTTATTTCAATTTTTTGTGATTTTTTAAAAGGATTTTAAGCAATTCACTCTTATTGCAGTAACGGAAACGAAACGCATGACAAAATTTCCAGTGTTTCTGTTCGTTTTGTTACATTTCAAAGACAAAAATTGTTTGTCGTTTCGTTACGTAACAAAACGAAAAAACGAAAACGGAAACAAAAAATTGTTCATTTCGTGCCCATCTCTAGTCAGCAGTATAAATTCAGTGAGTTACAACATCGCAAAATACCTGCTGACTATCCTAGCCCCACTGGTTGGACTCACGGACCACCACGTACACAATTCAGAGGAGTTTGTTTCTAAAGTCAGGGAGCTGAAACTGGATACAGATGAAACCATGGTATCCTTTGATGTTACATCACTCTTTACAAGCATCCCCACCACTGATGCCCTAACAATGGTAAAGAGAAGACTAAGAGAAGACAGCACCCTCACATCCAGAAGCCGCCTCAACCCAGACCAGATATGCCTGCTCCTGGACCTGTGTCTGAACACCACATATTTCATGTACAGAGGGGACTTCTACAGACAGAAGCATGGCTGTGCCATGGGTTCCCCAGTGTCACCAATTGTAGCAAACCTATACATGGAAGAAGTGGAGAAGAAGGCACTCAACACCTTCCCAGGGACAACACCATCCCACTGGTTCAGGTATGTAGATGATACCTGGGTGAAAATCAAGACTCAGGAAGTACAGGCCTTTACAGACCACATCAATGCGGTGGACCCTAATATTAGGTTCACTAGGGAAGACACCCAAGACAACAGGCTGGCTTTCCTGGATTTTGCAGTCATCATCAGACCTGACCGTGGCCTGGGAGTAGAAGTTTACAGGAAACCCACCCACACAGATCAATACTTACTGTTTGACTCCCGCCATCAACTACAGCACAAACTAGGAGTATCAGGACCCTAAGCCACAGAGCAGAGAGCATCCCCACCTCCACAGAAGCCAAGAAGAAGGAAGACAGGCACCTGAAGACAGCACTTAAGGCCTGTGGATATCCAAAGTGGGCCTTCAACAAAGCAGTGGGCCATCCCAGAAGAACAAGGGATCAGTCTGAGACCCAGACCCGACAGAAGAACCTGGTCATTCCTTACATGGCTGGAGTGTCAGAGAAGCTTAAAAGGTTTTTTGGCAAACACCACATCCCTGTTTTTCAAACCCACTAACACACTAAGACAGAGACTTGTCCACCCAAAGGATCCGATACCAAACCATAAAAGGAGCAATATAGTATATGCGGACCAATGCAGTGAGGAGTGTTCAGACCTCTACATTGGAGAAACTAAACAGCCATTAAACAGAAGGATGGCCCAACATAGGAGGGGCAACAGGTCAGGACCAGAATCAGCAGTACACCTCCTTTTGAAGGACAAAGGGCACTCTTTCAAAGATGAGGATGTACACATATTAGACAAAGAAGAGAGGTGGTTTGAAAGTGGAGTAAGGGAGGCCATTCATGTGAGCATTGAAAACCCCTTCCTCAACAGAGGTGGTGTGCTCCGGCATTAATTAATTAATTAATTAATTAATTAATTAATTAATTAATTAATTAATTAATAATAATAATAATAATAATAATAATAATAATAATAATAATAATAATAATAATAATAATAATAATAATAATCTGGTGAACACATCTGCCAGGTGTTAAGCTGGAGTTAGCCTTCTCCAATGATTGAGCTCTTTCCAAGAGCCTAGGATGAGTAGAGATATCCTCGTAGAATATATGCTGTTCCTATTAATAAT
The DNA here is from genome assembly GCA_037367245.1 of Phrynocephalus guinanensis. NCBI lineage: Eukaryota > Metazoa > Chordata > Lepidosauria > Squamata > Agamidae > Phrynocephalus > Phrynocephalus guinanensis. The sequence continues at coordinate 67,936,286 of CM074732.1, read as the reverse complement.
GTCACCATTTGTACTTGACTGATGTTGATCTTGTTAATGCCAATGCCAAGGGTTTTCAGATGTTGATCCAGGACTTTTGGGATTGTACCCAAGGCATCTATTATTATTGGTTTTGTTCTTGCTTTCTTATCCCATAGCTTTTTTATTTTGCATGTCTTTTCACTCTTTGCCATTGACTCTTGTGTCTTCTGGTATTGCCAGAACTTTGTTTTCTTGTTTGTATGCTTTCATAATATCTGGAGTATTTTGGACAACATGTGTGTTGCATTTGATTTTGAAATCCCAGAGCACCTTGATAACTTCATTTTCGGTAATCTTTTCTGGCTGATGTTCCCACCAGTTCTTGCTTGATGGTAGATTGAAATTTTTACATATGTTCCACTGGAACATTGCTGCTACTTTATTATGACAGGCTAAATAATCAGTCTGAGTGATTTTGGGGCAACAACTAATGATGTGATCTAGTTTCATCCTTTTCTTTGCATAATCAACATTTACTATCTTTCGATGATTTATCAATTTTCGCCTTTATGGCATTTGCTCTTAAGGCTTGATCTTGATTAGTCCTTCAGTTTCTTTCTTCAGTGTTGCTTTTCTTAACCAAAGCCATATTTGTTCTTGGTTAATCTTATCATTGGTGTCTCTTATAAACTGACTATGCAGTGGTTTACTATGCCAGTTCTCTATTCTGTTTTGCATTTGTTGACTTTTAAATTCTTGCTTAGTTTCTGGATATTCCTTTATTATACCTTCAGTAACTATTAACTGAAGCATATCATTTTCACTATGGTGAAGATAGCCAAATATTCCTCATTTTACTTCTTCGACAGTTTGATGAACTTGCAAGATGCCTCTGCCTCCTATTTTCCTTGGCAAATAGAGCCTATTGACATCACTTTGTGAATGTAGTGCACGGTTTAATGTCATCACTTTTATTGTCTTTTTATCGAATGCTTCTAATTCTGCCTGTGTCCAGTTTATAACACCTGCTGTGTATTGCAAGACTAGAATAGCTGTCAGAGTATGGAGCCAGTTTAAAATGGCAGTGACAGCAGAGAAGAAGACTGTTGGAGGAGGACTTGATCCTCTCCTTGCTCGCTCCTTTACCTGCCTCAGCAAGGCAGCAGCGGAGGTGGGCGCAACAGCACAAGTCCTCCTCGAACTCTCTGCCCGATGTCACCTCCCAGGTGAGAGGCAGTGGGGAATCCCATGCTGAGAGGGAAGCACTGATGTCAGCACTCCCCTCTCAGCACCCTGCGGGGGATTCCCTACTGCCTCCCAGCTGGGAGGCGGCAGTGGTGGTGGGCCTCTTACAAGCGGAACAAAATGGTTCGTTTAAACAAAAAAAAACCCTGCCATTTTGGTTCATTTGTAATGAAATGCTGCTTCTTCAGTATTGTTTCATTACATAATGAATTGATGAATCAGTGTTTTGTTTTTGATGCCTATCCCTACATTTTACTATTTAATGCTTTATTTATTTTCTTCACCTTTTTACTACTATTATTTCTTTGATTATTGTAAAATGCCCCAAGTTCCTTTCAGAAAAATGGTGGTATGCAAGTGTATGTATAAATAAATAAATAAATAAATAAATAAATAAATAAATAAATAAAGTCAATTCTGACTTATGGTAGGGCTTTCCAAGTAGAAAGTATTTTGTTACTTTGGGGGTGTCCTGGTACTGTGCAGCTGGCCCAAGGCCACACAGGCTGTTTTTTTTCCTCACACGAGGCACAGTGGAGAACCTCTCAGCTCCACAGCCAGACAATGAAACCCGAGAAGGATGGAAATATGCAAACCGAACATTTCTGAGGAGCTCTTTTTTTCCTGTTTTTCTGTTTTGTTGTTGTTGCTAAGAATATTAGATGCCAGCAAGTTTATCATTAAAAAAACATCAGATGTTACTTGCAATTGCAGCTTCACTATGAGGAAGGACTCAACTGTCCTGGAGGGTGATGTATAGCTTTGATTTTGAGGAGCAAGTAGGTCACTGTTTCTAGCACTAAGCAGGCATGTCTTCCTTTTAAAAATACTCCTTACAAAATCAAATGAAATAGTCTTCTGATGACCTCTCTTTTTTTGATGATAGGCAGTAGCATTCATTAATCGACTGCACATGATAAAGTCAGCCATTCACTTGCCTCCCTGTAAACCTGATTCCTTTAATTGGCAAAGCCCCTGCCATTGGAGTATTTGGTTGGCTTTTTTATTGTCATGCTTAAAACCTAAATAAAATTCAGTCTTCTGGAGCAATATTGAGATATTACATCCAGATGAAGGGTGGGTGTCATAGAAGAACAAGCTGCTAGCAATATTCTCTAGGCATATTGCCATCAACCTTGGTTAAAGCTGTAAAGCTCAGTTTCATATTTTAAGGGAAAAATGCATAGGCACATACCAATGGGGGTGGGTGGGACGCATTTTTAAAAAATCCTTCTGACATTAAAAGGGATCAGGGGACACTTCATCAACTTTTTTTCCCTTCCCTCAAATAGACTTGTTGCTACAGAAGAGAAAATATTTATTGCAGTATTCACTTTTTAAGATGGTGCTTGCTTTGTCTTCAGTCAAAGTAGTGTCTAACATAAGCCATGTTCAGTGGCAGGAGGATTCAATGGGAAGATAGCACTCTGGTCTGATTCCAGAATCGCAAAAAAAGTCTGCATCTGAAGGTGGGAATTTCCTCTTTTTCCTCTGTTAATTTTGTCAAGTTGAGAACAGACTATCTTTTTGGTTTAAAAAAAAAATAGTGTCACCAGTGCCTGGAAGAATGCTTTGTTGTGTAACACCAAATTCTACCCCTGACTGTGCTGAATTATGGAAGAAGAAGAAAACATGGTTAACTATGTTCAAAGTAAACATAACTGCCTGCACCCAGCCTGACTGTGTTCTTCAGTGAAAGCAATTGGAAAGGTACTGAAACTCTTTGACAGGGTTTAGGGAAGAGAACTTGAGAATACCTAGAAAGCGGCACAAAGGGCTTTCTCTGGATTCAACATGACTCGTGGCCCTGGATTTTGTTCCTAGGGGAAAACTGTGGCAAAGAAGACATTTGGTGACATGCTGAACCAGTTAAGGAGAATGCCTTGCCAGGAAACTAACGAAAGACCCAACACGAATATATTTCTCTTGGGTGAAAATCACTTAACTCTTCATATATGTTGTGGGTTTAAGATGTAGGGAAATGGAGAACAAAGCCTCCCCAGCATTTTAAATCCACACTGAGTGTTTCTCTTTGCTCACTCTGCTAGCAGGATTCCGGATGTGTTTCATGGTATTATTTGGGCTGTGCGATTGGAACTCATTTAAATGAGCATCAGAAGATTAGTTCTGCAGTTTATGTATTAGTAATTATGGATAACTGTGAGAGACAGGAGGAAATTTATGAACATGTATGCGTAGTTAGGAATATGTAATATAGAATGTTACATAGCCAATAGAGATGGGCACGAAACAAACAATTTTTCGTTTCCGTTTTCATTTTTTGTTTTGTTACGCAACAAAACGACAAACGAATTTTGTCTCTAAAATGAAACGAAACGAACAGAAACACCAGAAATTTTGTCGTCCGTTTCGTTTTCGTTACGGCAATACATTGAACTGCTTTAAATGCTAAAAAAATCACAAAAAATTGAAATTAATGGTAACAAAATGGTAACGAAACGAACGAAAACAAAAACAAAATTTTTGCAAAAATTCGCAAAAAATAGAAACGAACCGAAACGGACCCCCAAATGACAAACGACAACCGAAACACCTTTTTTTATTCGTGCCCATCTCTAATAGCCAATATGGGAACTGGTGGGTGTGGCTAGTACATATAAAAGAGGGTTGTTGTTGTTGTTTCCTGTGTGATTTAGGTTGAGGCAGCACAGTGTCTGTGTAACAGTAACAAGTTATCAAATCAATATTTAATTACATCGGCTAATCTACTATAACAACAATCAATTTCCGCATTGATTTCAAGGTTTTGATGTTGACATACAAAGCCCTAAATGGTTTGGGACCTTGCTATCTGTCCAAACAGCTCCTACCTCAAAATACCACCTGGAGCACTTTTTTTTCACAGGCAGGTCATCTGAGGATGGCAACGCCGAGGGGAGCCCATAAAATAATTACCAGGTGGTTTTCTAGGTGGTGGCACCTTGTCTTTGGAATCAACTCCCCCCAGAGATCTGCCTGGCACCTATGCGGCAGGTCTTTAAAAAACTCTTGATGACCTGGCTTTTCAAAACAGCTCTCCCTGGTTATTAATCATCATTGCTGCTGATCCATTTTTGAAATATTTACTTTACCTCTGTTAGGGCATCTTGGATTGTAATATTGTTATTTTTAATTCTGGTGTTTTTGATTTTAATTATGGTGTATGTATGATTTTATGTTTTATTATTTATGCTTAATTCTGTAAACTTCCCAGCGTGGCTTTTACACCAGATGGTGTGGGATATAATGAAATAAATAAATAAACAATATTGAATAACATTATGTCTGTGAAGATTCCAAGTCATCCAAGTGAGTTTATCTGGAAGTTGAGTCATGGCAACTGGACTTCTTTTTCTTGAGAGATTGAAATATTTTTCTGCTTATCCAAACAGCTTCATCAGTCTGAATAAAGCTAGTGTGAGTCCTCCATTTTATAGTCACCCTGGTCTGAAATAGGTTCATAAGATTAACAATGACCTGAATAGGCTTGTTAGGCAGACAACAGTATCCATAACCTTAAGGTGCACAATGGCCTAAGGTGCTGAAGGTGTATAATCAAAGTGGACTATAAGATGGAGGACTTGAACTAGCTTTATTCAGACTGATGAAGTTTGGATGAGCAGCAAAATGTTTCTATCTCTCAAGAAAAATGAGTCCAGTTGCCATGACTCAACATCAAATACTGAATAACCAATTGTATCACAATAAAATTTTTACATTTTATTTTTTTAAAAACTTTGGTGTTGAAGTCAATTCTTCATAATAAGAGTCTCTTGTGCAGTGATGGTATGCCATTTAGAGACCAAGTGCCCAAACTGCAATTTTAAAAAAGCGGACTTATTTTTTGCATAGTGCCAAAACGGCAATTTAACATGAATACAGTGGTACCCTGGGTTACAAATGCTTCAGGTGCTACCCTTCGAGAAAGTGAGGATTGAAGAGCAGGGTTTTGAATTTCCCGCTGCCACTGCACCCTCGCTGTGGCTGCAGGAAATCCAAAACCAGGAGTTGGAGAAAATTTCTGAAACACTTCTTTGCAATTTGCTAAGGAAGCTCATATGTAGCTGTGGCTCTTGCAAATCTAGACTGCCACACCAGAGCTAACTTAACAAGCTGCAAACAAGACACATGGCCAGTTCTCTTTCTCTCTAAATCCTTAGAAACTGAGTACTCCTCTCAATGACATAGAATGCACGTTGTGTGCATAAGATTGCAGATTCAATCTCAGCTCTGTCCAGGAACAAAAAAGGATTAAGTGCAAATAGGAAGAGAACACTTTTGTGCTGGAGAGCCCGTGGCAACCAAAATGAACAGTTCTAAATGGATAATCAGTTTTTAGTTATAGAAGATTGTACAGTCACAATTGGACATAATGAAATTCTCAGATATGCTTTTGGGGTCCCCTGAGACCCCTCCCAAAACATTCCTTGTTGGCCAGGATAAAATAAATCATTTCAGGACATTTAAAAGAGCCAGACACACAACTCAGGCTAATTCCCTGGGTTGACAGTTCATATCCACTGTGGTCTCAGGCTCTTTCTTGAAGGAGACGTCACAGATGACCGTCTCCACACCCCAGAACACCCCTCATACCCCAAAAATGACTTGAACTCTCTTACCTGTCTGGGCATCCTAGGCCTTAGCTTCCTTCCTAGTTCCCCTTTTTTCTCCCCCCTCCTTCTTTGGTCTACCTGCATCTGGGGACTCTCTTTCTCTCTCTCTCATTCCCGCTTCCTCCCAAACCACTCTCCCTGGGTGTGCTTGAAAACGTGTTCCTACACTGCTTCCTACCTCCCCCCCTTCTCTTGGATCACCATCTTGGGTACAGGTGGGTACATAAGGAGGAAACATGGCAGTTCCAGAGGATAGTCATGCACTCCAGAAAGGACTCCAACAATTGACGGTCATGGATTCTTGCACGTACACAGATTATCTCCAGCCAGAAGGCTTGTATTGTCTCACCTCCACATCCACCAGGAAGATCAGTCTAGAAATGGAGATTCCTTTGTTGACCCAGCCGGACACCTATTGAGTTGATAATAACACAAATCCTTGGACAATGCCTGCTCTTTTCCTCCTATTTTGTCACCTCTAATAGCCCATTAAAAGACTCAGAAGGCCAGGCCACACCTGGCAAGGACAGGTTAATCTGGTATCCTGTTTCAGGACTTGGGAATGGCTCGAGACCTCCCCCAGGAGACCCTCCAGACTGCCCCCATTGGATGTTCCCCGAAGACCACCCTTTGCCCAACCCAGGGTTGCGCACGCCTTGTGGGAGGGAAGGGGGGTATAAACGTTTGGAACTAAATTGTCTCGGAGCGGAACACTCTCGCACTGCCTTGTTGTGGGTTTGTTCGGCTACCATTTTTATTGGGCCTAATAAACCGGTACTTTTCCTGGATCTCTCTCTTGTTGGCTCTCTCTTATTGGTGTCGGAAAATCCAGCAGCTATCAGCTGGGATTAGCCTTTGCTGGAAAACTCAACAAGATCTAATTTGAAAATGGTGAGATGTTCTTATTAGGGGTGATCTTCAAAAAATAACATTTGGGAAAATGCATTTTATTCTTCATAGTTTTGATCTCTTTCATGTTTTTTCACAGTGTTTTGGAAGCTCATCTGATTCTGAGGGTTTTTTCCCCCTCTCCAAAATGTGGTATATTTCAGTTTTCAATCAGAACAGGATTTTTACCCCCTTTTGCTAGAAAATGTCTTCATTTTGCCTCTTGCTCTCAGTTTCAGATGTCACTGAACCTGATGATGTTTGTCATGTTTGTCTGTAGGTGCTGTGACACAGCACTCCTATTTTCCAGGAGATGCTTTCTATCTTTATCACCATCCCTGCCTCCTCCTCATACACTGGAGGGAGGTCATAGTTTGCAAGAACAGCTCCTACAGAATCATCTGACTTTCCTTCCACAAAGGAGCAGGGGTGGTGGTAAGGGAAACAAATGGGAAAGGAATAGTCTAAAAATGTTAAGACAGAAAGGCCAGGGAGGCTGTTATCACATTTTAAAGCAATAGATGTTATTCATTCATATCAAGAAGAAGGGTGTAATTTGAAAACAGTGGAGCTACCTTGTGTGTCCCTACATAAGTTATGTGGACTTTATTTTGAATTAAACTAACTTAGCAGAAAAACAATATAAAAGCAGAGAAAAGCAGAGAAATAGGTGGGTTTTCCTTTGTTTTGCCACAAGGAATGCTGTGAAGTATAGGACTGTTGTTTTTATTTCTCTTTTTATAACCTGCCTTTCTCCTGCTCAGGGATTCTTGATGAGAAGCTTGAAAAGAGTGGCTGTTGGCCAGATTTATTTATTTTAATTTTATAATATATAAATAAGTAAATAAAATGTGTAAAATGGTGATGATGAACAATATTCACAGTTCGTGTTGCTTTTTCAACACGAGTTGAAAGTTGTTCATAATGAAACAGTTTACAGCAAAACAGTTCAGCACCATTTTTAAAGCACATGAACCAGTATTTACATAGCTCATGATTGGTGGACATAAATCAAATATGCCACTTTGATTGAGCAAAATGGATAAATGAACCTGACCTGCTCGAATCTGTTGAACAAATTTTGACTCATGTTACACAAAGTACTAAGTGGGGGAAATATGTGGAAAGAATGGGGCCAAATATCTATGTAATAACTAAAGTAACTTTATTACATTTGAAAACATCTGATTTCTGAAACTCTGCTGTACTTCAAGTGAAACTGTTTCAACTGGGAAAGAAAAGAAATTACAGATAAAGTCCAGAAAAGCAACTTTCTGCATCTTTCAGTCCAACCTTCACAATTTCCATTCATTTCTATCGAATATATGTGTAGGTAGATGAAACACACACACAGAGAGAGAGAGAGAGAGAGAGAGAGAGAGAGAGAGAGAGAGCAGCTGCAGTGCATCTTGAAATACTGACTGTAGACAAATAAGAACAAGAAATACAACAGAAAGGCAGGGTATCAAGTGTAATCAAGTCTCTAGGGCCAGTTGATAGACTCCTTCCTCCTCCAACCTCAGCCCCTCATGAGGCCAAATAATAAAAGCAGATGTCCAGTGAACAGGGCTTTTTGGAGAGGAGAAAGGGAATCCTAAAATCCCCAGGCCATTCAACCATAGCGGTTTGGGGAGTGAGTGCTGGGAAACATCCAAACCCTCACTGCACAACATCTACCAAGAACGGCCCAGGATGAGGGATTTCACTCCAAGTGAGAAAAGAGGAGCTGTTACAACATGGAAGAAATTCAAGCGCTGTCAGAGAGCAAAGTGATATCTCAAATTGCTGTGATTTATCCAGCATCACTCACCTGAACCCACTCCTTTCAAATACCAAACTGACAAGCTGAGCTGTAATACTTAATAAGAGAAAGCCCCCTCACCTTCCACCTTTTCCTCTAGAAATCTTTAAGTAATTACTTCAAGTATAAAGGCTATACGAAATTTTGTGCCATGAAGAGAGAGACAGACATTTCAGTGGCACACACTTTTGTACCTCCTTTATATGTGTGTGTGTGTGTGAAGGATATATAAATATAGATCCATAGGTGTATGATTATAGATGTATACCTATGCACAGATATAATGTGAGAACAGGATTTTTTGTAATAGCATTTCTAAAATTAACAATTCTAATTTACTTAGCAAGTCAACAAAAGTCCAAGTTCTCACTTTCAATATGTTCATTGCTCAGAACACTTATCTGCATTTTGCAATGTTTTTGTTTTGTTTTGCATCCTCTCATAATGTGTCAGTTTATGTTCAGATACACTCAAACCAGTCATTTACAGAAGGAGGGCATGTCCCTTTTAGTGTGGCCTGGTGCAGTCTAAATAGGGTCAGTTGCCTTTGGGGGAAGGGGCAATAAGCCATTTGGGGCGATCCTGGGGTCCAATTGGCATATAGACCTCAAGCAATTCTATTTCCTTTATCCTGAAGAGGTCAGATTGTGTAAACTCTGGGAGAAAAGAAAGTATGGTTGGGAAAGGCTGGCAGTGGAGGCAGAGAAGTGGTGGTGCAAGGGAAGAAAAAGTGGCCCATTGCTGGCCAAAAGCAGACAGACACCCGTCTGCCCTTTGCACTCCCCTTTTGGCTATACCAAGTTTAGAGAGGGGAGACAGAGGGAGGCAGAGAGAAAGGAGTGGGGCATGTAGAGGATGGGTGCATGCAATCTCCCAATGCCCCCCATTTCATCAGTGGAGAAAGAGATCCCCCTGTTGTACCATGTATTGCACACACACACACACACACACACACACACACACACACACACAGGGTGTTTATACACGACCCCTAAGCTCCGCCGCAAATGGCTGCAAGGTCCGGACCTTAAAAATGTTTACCCACCAGCTCCGGACTTTGCAGACAATTAAGTGCGACCCCGCCCACTTTAGCAAGACCAAACAGCAGTTTTCTTGTACCTGCTTTTTGGAGGTGACAAATATTTGATCCGGTGTAAGGATAGTGAGTGTGGGGCTCTCCTGGCTTCCGTTTGTTCTTTTTTTGCGCCCCGCCCCTTTAAGAGATCTGAATGCTGCCCGGAACAAAACGGAGGTAAGAAGGCATTCTTTTCTTTCTTTTTTCTCCCTCCCTCAGGCAGCCAGCAACCAGGAAGTGCGGAGGGGGGTGGGGACAGAGGAAGAGCGACGAACCCCTAAGATCTCTGGTCCGAATTTAAGTGGCCAGCGGATCTTAGGGGTCGTGTAAAAAGGCCCACAGAGAGAGAGAGAGAGAGAGAGAGAGAGAGAGAGAGAGAGAGAGAGAGAGAGAGAGAGAGAGAGAGAGAGAGAGTCATGTGTGCACCCACATGCACCCATAAGCCAGTGCTTGCCTAGTATATACAAAGGACCTCTCCAACAGGACTCCTGTGGCCATGTAAAAATAGAACAGACTCTTAACACTTTGTTGTGGATCCACACACACCTCTCTGTTCAAACTTTGCATTCCAGCTCTCCTCGCCTTTCTGGTTCTCTTTTGCACACAACAGGCAAGACCCCCCCACAAAAAGGAGGGAAAAGGGGGGGCAATAATGTGCCTTTCTTCGGTTTTTTAAAATGTTCAATTTGCTGATATCCTGAAGCAGCTTGTTTATGAAGTTTATTTTCAGGATATGGGAAATTCTAATCAGAAGGAGGCTTGGCAGCTTTGAAGGCTTGGTTTTATTCCCTGTGGTCACATTGTCTGCCTTGAAGCTACTTGATGAAACCAAAGTGCACTTCTTATCTCTCTACATGGGGCTGCCCTTGAGGCTGATGTGGAGGCTACAGCTGATCCAGAATATGGCGGCCAGATTGCTGACTGGGACTAGAAAATATGACCATATACTGTATCTCCAGTGCTTGGCTGCCCTGCACTGGCTCCTAGTTCAGTTCTGCATCGACTTCAAGGTTTTAATTATGACATACAAAGCCCTAAATGGTTTAGGACCTTGCTACTTGTCAGATCACCTTCTCTCAGTGAAAGCTGCCCATAATACCTGATCTTTCCAGGCTAGGCATTTGAGGCAATTAACATACGAAAGGCCTGAAAAGGGGAGAAAAAAAACAGAAACAGGGCCCTTTCTGGCCATTGCCCCTCATCTGTGGAATAATCTTCCCCTGGACATCTGCCTGGCCCCCTCTTTAGCTGGTTTTTAAAAACTACTGAAAACCTGTTTTTTAAGCAGGCATCTCCTCAAACTTAACACCAATCTAGTGTCCACCCACTAAAATATATATTTTTGTCCACCAATAATATTATAGTTTGATGGTATTTATGTCATTTTATATTGTTCATTTTTAGTTTTATTATATTTACTGTATTTTATGTTGATTTTATTTTATTGTATGAATTATATGTTGTTGTATTGTATTGTATTGTATTGTATTGCATTGCATTGCATTGCATTGTACTGATTGTTGCTAACTGCCCAGAGTGGCCTCGAAAATCTGATAAATAAATAAATAAATAAATAAATAAATAAATAAATAAATATCTTTAAACCTTTATTTAACAGATTCTAATATTGATATATTTTTATCAGTCAGATATGGTTCACTCACGTCTGTCCATTTAACTACTCTGTACAATAGAAGCTAGCTTTATAGCAGCATTAGAGCCTTAAGATCTGCACATACATGCCAACGACAATCTTTGCCATGCCTAGAAAAGGTTTGCAACTATGGTGGCAGACTCAGAAGCTTGAATGGTCCCTTTATAGCTCAGACTAAGCTCCAGAAGAGTTTGCAGACCTCTGAAAAATCCAAGTTGCCAGGTTTCACTGTTGCATCCAAAAAAAAAAAAAAAATCCCCTGTGGCACATTAGCATGCAGTGTGTTCTCATGGAGTGGGGTGTGCTTCATCAAATGCATGAAATTGTTCTCAAGAATTTCAGATATGCATTTATTAGTTTCTTATTTATTTATCACAGTATTTGCATGTTGCCCTCTATCAAAGAGATCTGAAGGCAGGTTATAGATAGTGAAACCATTTCAATCAATGAGTGATCTCAATTATTTAAAATAATCTAAAATAATGTAACACTCTAGAACAATGTAATACTGTTTAAAGAATGGGTACAATAATAGAGCTTCATAATCTGGAGAGGCCGTGACCCCAAGTCCCCAAATCCTTAATGCAGAGCCTGATTTTTGACCTGCCTATGGAATGGGACTAGCAACACCAGCAAGTGGGCTTCCACGGGGAGGCTACTCCACAGGTGGGGTGCCACAACAAAGAAATATCTCCTACCTCGATAAAATGTCTTGTTCCCAGTAGTGGAACAGAGAGGAGGACCTCCCCAGCAAATCTCAATGCTCATGTAGAACTTGGTGGATAGGGTTGCAGTCTAGGCTGCCAGAAGGAATGCATTACTTGGGGGTCCTGTAATCTCCAGTACAGGCATTTAACCCACTCTCGCAGTGGATAAATGCCTGTACTGAACCTAAAACTGCTCACAACCTAGGGTTCAATCCCAGGTAGCTGGCTCATGGTGGACACAGCCTTCTATCCTTCTGAGGTCGGTAAAATGAGTACCCAGCTCATTTGGAGATGGGGAGTGTAGCCTGCATAATTAAATGGTAAACCGCACAGAGAATGCTTTAAGCTCTATGGGGCAGTATGTAAGCAGAAAGAACACTTTGCTTTTATGAAAGAGTACTTGGCAGTATTGCTGCTACCTTATTAACATCAGCCAGTCACAGAATTGTCAGTGATGATGGTCTAACCATCTGGAAAAAAGGCGCTTGAGGGGGGATATGATTGAGACATACAAAATAATGCAGGGTATGAGTAAAGTGGATAGAGGGAAGCTCTTCTCCCTCTCTCAAAATACCAGAACTAGGGGACATACACTCAAATTGAGTGCTGGGAGAGTAAGAACTGACAAAAGAAAATATTTTTTCACCCAGTGTGTTGTAAGTCTATGGAACTCCCTGCCACAGGATGTGGTGATGGCATCTGGCCTGGATGCCTTCAAAAGGGGATTGGACAGATTCCTAGAGGAAAAGTCCATCACGGGTTACAAACCATGATGGAGATGTGTAATCTCTAGGCTTTAAACCAGGGTACTTCAAGGGCCAGATGCAGGGGAGTGGTATCAGGAGACAGATATCTAGTCTCATGCGCTCCCAAACGCATCTGGTGGGGCCGCTGTGAGATACAGGAAGCTGGACTAGATGGGCCTTTGGCCTGATCCAGCATGGCTCTTCTTATGTTCTTATGTTCTTATAACCAACCAGGCACAAGGTAAGCATACTAGCAGATGCACTGTAATAAGCATCAGTTATCCTGATTCATTTCTGACATCGATGGCGGGACCACCCAATGTCCATCCATTTAGCAGAATGTTTGACCAAAGTAGAAATGTAAAATTTCTGGAAACTTTGCGGGGCGAATGTTGTTTCTGCAATTTTTCCATTTTTCTCCTGGGTTCTTCAAAATTTCCAGAAATTTTACATTTCTAGACCAAAGGGACTGTGCATTAAATGGCACTCTCAGAATGTTGTTTGCAAAGTGCCAGGGGGTCTTGGCATTTCTTTGCTATCTTGAGGCCAAATCACACGAGAGGTCAGTTTTACAATTAGAAGCAGGGTTTTCTTTAGAAATCAAAATGATCTGTTTATCCTGGCACAAGATGCTTACAGCTCTGAAAGCTGCAAATTAGCTTGCATTTGTTTGGTGGTAAGTTATTAGGAGGTGAGCAGTTCATTTGCAAGTTGATTGTGCAGCCTCAGCAGCTTTGAAGGAAGGAGGCTCATGAGAAACAATATTTTATTGCATAGCTTTCATCTTGCATAATTTTGCTGTTGAATAGTAGATGTATCAGCAGCTTCAACTTTATTTCTTTCCCTGTTTAGGAGCTTGTATAGCATAGGTAGAAGCAATATATATATATATATATATATATATATATATATATATAATGCATGTGGGCGATTCTGAAGAGCAGGACACTTTGCTAAAAAAAAGTTGAATTATATTGTCACTGAGAAATCTGTTCTTTAAAAAATACTGTTGCCTGCCACAGTTGCAGCCTTTAAGCCATGATGCAAGACATCAGGTTGACCTTTTTTTGCAATGGAAGAGAGCTGTTTCCCTTATTCCCACACAGTGTCTTTCTCCCAGGAGCATTGGATTATATAGTGTTAGTCCTGTGCTGGGGAATATTGCACACATACATAATCGGAAAAGCCCTGCGCACACCACCCTAGACATGTTTATGTAGTATAGGTAAAGGAAAAGCAGAAAACTTCATTCCTGTCTGATGGTCAGAATATAAATCTGTCATGACAGGCTTCAGAAGATATTTTGGTCAGGGAGTAATGAAGTGAAGTAAATGTTCTTAGTAAACTGATATGAGGCATGACTGGGGAATTAGAAAGGTACAGAGATTAAGAAGGCATTTTCGCTTTTAGTTTTTTGTGGTACTGAAGAACAGCATGGACTCAGGGTCTTATGGCTTGAAATTCTAGCCTATGAAAGTTAGTGGGGAGTTACACCATTGGTTTGGAGTGTGTTGATCCATGGATGTCTCTCTGGGTGCAATTGTATATGATTGTGCAGCCATCTCTATGTATTATTAATAACTTGTATTTAATAATTAATAATACATATACATTTGTAGACTGCCCAGCCTAGTGACATGCACTACTCTGGGTGGTAAACAACATATATTAGCTACTCGAAACCACTCCCTCCCAAAAATAATACCCCATCACAAATAACAATGATAAAGAAAATTTAGAAATAAATTCCCCAATGAATAATTGAAAGCCAAATGATGGCAGTGAAAGGTGAAGCTGGATCCCACAGCCACCTCAGGGGAAGGATGTCTTTAAATGCTTCCTGAAAGAGCTAGGTCTTCAGCATCTTGAGGGAGGGAGGAAGGAGGCGGAGGCCTGATGAATCTCCAGCAGGAACCCGTTCCATGAAGATGGGGCCACCACTGAGAAGTCTGGATTCCTAGTGGAGACCTTGGCCTTTCTCAGCATGGCCGCCCATGAGAAGACCGAGGCTTGGGCCACATGGAAGAAGCAGAACTTCCTTCAGGGGAGATGTTCTGACTGTCAACAAGACTCCAAACTAGAGATGGGCACAAAATGAACTTTTGTTCATTTCTGTTATTCATTATTCATTTCGTTACATAACAAAATGAATAACGAACATTGTGATGAAATTGGAACAAACCAAACAGAACCACGAACATTAGGTTCATTACATTTCATTTTTGGTTAATGGCGACGCACGATGAAATGAGCTGTTTTAAATGTTAAAAAACGCCCTGGACATCCATAAAAATGCAGCGATAATTATTTATACTGTCTGATAATACCTACCGGGGGGGGGGGTTGGGGTCCTTAAAACATTTGTTTTTGTCTTCTCCCATCGTGATGTATTTTTCTTTTCCCTTTAAGGATGACACAAAATGGATGTTGCCAGCCACAAAATGGAGGCAAGCCATGTGATGGGATCATGTAAATTCTTGGACAACTTCAACCAATAGCATGCCCAGGTTGCAGACTGGGCAGGTCTGGCAGCCACAGAGGGCATAAAAAGCTCTGGCAGCCGGGGACTTCCGGGTTCTTGCTGCTGCAGCCAGCTGCGTTTTTCAGGAGCTCCTGAGAAAACGCCCTGGGAACGGACTTGTCTGAGGGGGTCTTCTAAAAACAAAGACCCGACTGGCACTCTGGAGGAGAGCTGGATGCTAAGGGGCAATGGGGGTGTTCCTGGTCTCCATAGAAACGGAGAAACAGAGAAAATTCCTATCCCTGGAAGCCCAGACAAGCCCAAAGCATTTTTGCAGTCAAGAAGCAGCACCGGAAGAGAAAGCGTGAGCAAAAACAAACAAACCCAGAGATTACTCAACAACTTTGTATCTCTTTGTCAAGCTGTTCCTTCTTTTTGAAATGAAGATAAAGTAGGGATACATGTCAAAGAAAACCCACGCGGAAGCAAGCTGAGGCAACCATCAAGAAAAGAAATCAAAATCACCTCCAGCTGGGAAAACCTCACAAGCTGTTTTTCAAAGCATGACCAGCTACTATTCAAGCTAAAATGTAAGAACTTTAATCTGTTTATCATTTTCTTAAAACGTGTATACATTTCATAAAGAAACTATTTGTGGATAAAAAGAGAAAAAGCCAAAAAACATACCCAATAGTTACACTGGTTGATAATCACTGCTTCCATCTAGAGACCCTCTTGAAGGTCCCTTTAAAGGCATTCTGTGAATAAGATGCAACTATAAAAGACTGGAAGTTAGCAGGGTGTGGTGACCACTACATTGGCTTTCTCTCTCTCCTTGCATTAAACAAACAAATAAAGGGAACAGTAAAGGAAGGAGCTGTCTTCTTTTTTCAAGCAAGTGCAGCCTACCATTGATTGACTTACAGGAATTTATCAAGATGAATCCTCAACAGAAAAAAGCACCGTTGATGGCAGGGAGAGGGGGAATCATCTTACCCCCCTCTTCACCGCAAACACCATCACTACAAACAATTACAGACATGTTGGCAGGAATGAACACAACTATACAGAAGGTAGCTTCAGAACTATCAGAAAATAAAAATGATATTCAGGAATGCAAAAGAGACATCAGAAATTTTAAATGTCAATTAAATGCTTATGAAGATAAGATGATTGAGTTGGAATTGCGAACAGAAGCCATTGAAATATCAGCACAAAGAGCTTCAAGGGACATTAACCAACTAGAACTGGATAGATCAGCTTATATTCTGAGATTTCAATCAATCCCTCAGCAAGAAGGGGAAAATCTACTTAGCCTGATGACAGAGGAAATTGCAAAAATACTAAATATATCTCCAGAAGAAGCGCATTGTGAAATAGATACAATATATAGAGTGAGCACTTTTTTTTACAAAGAAAAATAAATATCCACCAGAAGTCCATGTCAAATTTGTTAGGAGATCTACGAGAGATAAAATATTGAGAGACACGAGAGAAACACAGATAGAAATCAAAAACCAAAAAATAAGAATTGTCAAAGATATACCTTGGAAAATCCGACAAATCAGAAAGGAATACAATTTCATAGTGAAAGTACTAATTGCAAATCAAATACAATATAGATGGATGTATCCGGAGGGATTGGACTTTACCTGGGATGGGAGACATTACAGACTTGACTCACTGAACAAGGCCAGCAAGTTCCTGGAGAGGAACAATCAGAAATTAGGATATCAAGAATTAGACCAAAGAGAAATTATGGAAGAAGAGGAAGAACCACAAGATGTAGAAGAAATAGAAATAAGGAAAGAAAGAAAGAAAAAAGCAAGCCAGTTTCCAAAAGAAGGACAGGACAAAACAAAACCAGGAAAAACACAGCACGCAACTGGAGGAGAAGCCTATAATCTAAGGGAAATCAAAAACAAAAACTACAAAATATAATGGAATTACAATTTTTTTCCTGTAACGTTAATGGATTGAACACCCCAGAAAAACGAAGGCAAATTTTCCAAAAACTCAAAAAACTGAAATTGGACTTAACATGTTTGCAAGAAACACATATTAAACTTAGTGATTCAAAGTATTTAACACAGGAAAAACTTGGTATTTTATTCTATTCTCTAGATGAAAAGAAAAAGAAAAAAGGATTGGCTGTTTATATTAAACCTTATCTAAACCCACGTCTGATTAAGTCTGATAAAGATGGAAGGTTCCTCTTGATTGAAATTCAAATTAATAAGAAACCAACACTATGCTGTGCTATTTATGCACCAAATGACAATAAAGAAAAAAATATCTTCTTCAAAAATATACGAGAAATTCTATCAGAATATGAGTACCCTTCAATCTTTATAATAGGTGATTTCAATGGAGTACCCTCTCCAATGATAGATAAAAACAGCCTGAAACCTAGAAAAGATAACAGAAAAGGGAAATTACCACACTCATTTTTCCAACTAGTGCAAGAATGGAATCTAAATGATATCTGGAGAAGAAGAAACCCACAGAAGAAGATGTATACTTATTTCTCACACCATCATAACTCCTTCTCCAGAATAGATATGTGTTGGTCATCAGTGGATTTACTGACAGAAACAAAAGACATTGCAATACTGCCGAAATCATTTGCAGATCATAATCCAATTTTGTGGACAATTTTCAACAAACCTAAGATAACAAGATGGAGATTCAATAACTTTTTGCTAAAAGACAAGGAATTTATAACTCAGTGCAAGAGGAAACTTCAAGAATACTATGAGAATAATAGAAACAAAGGGACAAGTCCAAGCATAGTTTGGGATGCAGGCAAAGCTTACCTCCGAGGACTGGTTATAAGCTACAACACAAAGAAAAATAGGGAAAGAAAACAAAAATATACAGACATCTTAAAGGAATTGATGAAGATAGAAATGGAATTCCAAGAAAACCCAACAAAGACAAGTTTAAAAAATCAGATCAAGATACTACAACATCAGTATAACTTATTGATCTCTCAAGAAGTTGCCTTCAAAATCAAGATAGCCAGACAAAAATATTTTGAATATGCAAATAAACCTGGGAAGTGGCTAGCAAACAAATTACGGGCACAAAAACAGAGGAATTCTATAACAAGTCTTAAAGACAAACATGGAAATAATTGTAACACCATGGATAAGATGAAAACAATAGTTGAAGACTTCTTTCAAAATCTATATTCTAAGGAACAAACAGCAAGAAACGAAATAGCAGAATACTTAGAAAGCCAAGATCTTCCAAAAATAACATCAGAACAGAAAGAAAAATTAAATAACCCAGTCTTGATGATGGAAATAACAGAAGCTATTAAAAAACAGAAAAATGAAAAATCAGTGGGACCAGATAGTCTTACACCAGAATTTTTTAAACAATTTGAAGGAATTTTGGATATACCACTAAAAGAAGTTATAACAGAAATAATGGAACAAGGAATAATGCCAAAATCATGGCGAGAAGCAACAGTTACACTCATACCAAAAGAAGGGAAAGATCCAGAGTTAATACAAAATTATAGACCAATTTCACTATTAAACGTTGACTACAAAATCTTCGCATCAATCATGGCAGATAGACTGAAACATGTTATACATAAAGATCAAAACGGTTTTCTTCCTAGAAGACAACTCAGCCATAATATAAGAATTGCACTTAACTCTCTGGAATATTATGATCAGAAAGTCGACAAACCTGCTGCTTGGATCTTTTTAGATGCAGAAAAAGCATTCGATAATGTATCTTGGGCATTTCTACATGAACAACTCAGAATAATGGACTTTGGGGAAATATTTGGAAGAGTCATCTCAGCAATATATCAATATCAAAGTATGAAAGTAAATCTCAATGGGGACCTAAGCAAAACAATAAAGATATCAAAAGGTACAAGACAAGGATGCCCTCTTTCCCCATTATTATTTATTTTGACATTGGAAGTCTTGATGCGAAACATTAGAAAGAATCCTGAAATCACCGGAATTAAAATTAAGAAACACCAATTCAAAATATAAGCATTTGCAGATGACTTGATGATAATATTAGAAAATCCAATAGATACAATTCCAAATTTGATGGACTCTTTACAGGAATATGGACGAGTAGCAGGCCTGAAAATAAATAAAGAAAAGACTCAAATGTTAGTAAAGAACATGACAGAGAAAGAAGTCCAAAATCTGGAACAAAAATGTAATTTCAAGGTAGTTAAGAAAGTCCGCTATTTAGGTATCTATCTTACCGCAAAAACCAGTACTCTTATTCAAGACAATTACACCAAAGTAATGAAAAAGATACAAATGGAAATAAACTCATGGGAAAATTTACAACTATCCTTTATGGGTAGAATAGCGGCAATAAAAATGAATGTATTACCAAAACTACTATTCCTGTTCCAAACAACACCGGTCCTTAAATCAACTAAATTAATACAAGAATTAGATAAACAAATAAGGAAATTCATTTGGAATGATAAGAAACCTAGAATCAAAATTAAAGTATTGCAGGACAAAAAGGAAAATGGAGGCTTCGCGCTACCAAACTGGATTTTATACTATAAAGCCTGCTGTCTGACGTGGATGAAAGAGTGGATGACCCTTGAAGATAATCGACTACTTGCGTTAGAAGGATTTAATTTGAATTTTGGATGGCATGCATATCTATGGTATGGGAAAGCTAAAGCCCAAAAAGATTTTGCAAACCACTGCATAAGAAACGCCTTGTTGTGGGTCTGGGACTCATTGAAGAACTCTATCTATACAGCAATGCCACTTTGGGTTTCCCCACAACTGGCACATACAAAACTCTCCATAATAGAGGACAAAAAAACTCTGAGATATAAAGATATGTTAACAGAAAAATTACAACTAAAATCAAAAGAAGAATTACAGTTACAAGGATTTAAAATAGATTGGTGGTTGGAAATGCAAATGAAATCTTGGTTTAGGAATGATAAAAAGCAATTTAGTTTCTCAAATCAAGAAGTTGCAGTGGATAAAATCATTTTTTCTTCTAATGAAAAGTTAATTAAAAAAATTTATAGCTGGTTATTAGCCAGACACATAGAAGATGAGATGGTAAAAGAATGTATGATAAGCTGGGCACAGGATCTAAAGTCAGAAATTCAGTTAGAGGAATGGGAAAAACTATGGAAGGTTAATATAAAGATCACTAAGTCAATAGCATTTAAAGAGAATCTCTATAAAATGTTTTATAGGTGGTATTTAACACCTGATAAGCTGGCTAAAATGTATAAAATATCCGATGTTTGTTGGAAATGTAACAAAGGACAGGGATCTTTTTTCCATATGTGGTGGGTGTGCAAGAGGGCTAAAAAATACTGGTGTATGGGACAAAAATTTATTTTACAAACTATGTTAATTAATCTTGAGTTAAAACCAGAGATTTTTTTACTATCTATGATACAACAGAATATTGGAGATAGCAAAAAAAATGTAATAATTCATATTATCACAGCAGCTAGAATGTTGTATGCACAATTATGGAAGACAGACAATATTCCAGACAAAAATCAGTTAATTATGAAGGTGTTAAACTGCGCAGAAATGGACAAGATCTCGGCACTAATGAAACCAGAAGGATGCTATGAAGACTTCGAAGAAAGATGGCATGACTTCTACAAATTTTTAGATGAATATTACAAGACAATTAAGTTTCCTGTTTAATTTATGAGTAATTGAGATAGTTAAGGACCATACATTGTTAAGATGAGATGCAAACTTTGTTTGAGAAGATTAGAATCGCTCCAATGTTTTTTTTCTTTTCTTTGATTGATAACTTTTTTGTTTGAAAACTATAAATAAATTAAAAAAAAAAAGCTCTGGCAGCCCCCATCCTCCTTGCAGTCTCCGGTGGGAATTAGGGTGGGATTGCTGTCTCTGCGACTCGTTATTTTCACTTTAGGCCAGGCAGGCAGGCGTGTGTCTCTGTGTTCCTGCTGGCTGCAGCCTGGCTCCTAGGGGAGAGAAAGAAGATATTTCTCTCTAGCTTCAGTCCTGCAGCCTCTCAGTGAGTACCCTCCCCTGCCCCGCAGTGCAGTCACTCTGCGGCTGCCTTGCACCCTGGGCAACGCCCGCCGCTGCCTTTGCAGCCTCCCTGCATACCTAGTCTATACTGTGTCTCTGCCAGCATAATTTTTTTAGTGTTTTCCCTCTGGTCTGGGGCGTTGGGGGACGCCTCCACAGGGAAATGGTTTAAAAATTGCGCAAAAAGCGGGTAAAAATGAAAAATGAAAAACGAATAAACAAAAATGAATTTTTTTCAAAAATTTGTGAAAAATGAAAACGAACCGAAACAGACCCCTCAACGAAAAACGAAAAACCAAAACGCCATTTTTTCTATTCATGCCCATCTCTACTCCAAACTGTTAGGTGAATGCAGTAGTCAATTTGCATCAGTTGTGAGGTGTGTTGCCTGGATTATACTAACTCCTTTATTTTCTGCACTTGCTAATGCAGGAGCAATAGAAAAGCTGACAAAGTGATACTTCTTTTCCATATAACGACAAATCCTTCTTTTGAGTCTATAGTGTCTGAACCTAGTAATCGTTTTAGAAATGAGGGCAAGAAATTTCTTTAAGGCTCTTCTCAACATCAGCCTCGCTATAAGACTGTGCACAAACAGATGTACTCACACAATTCCCTCTGGATTTATGCGTGGCATGCCACCCTATTATTTCTAGCCACTATCAACATATTAAAGGCAGCCAACTTCTTACTTGCTCTGCAGGGACCAAAGTGATGTAGTGGCATGGAAGGCATTTTGCTTTTCTTACAATTAAGCAAATACAGTTTGAAGCCATGCAGTCTAACATTTAGGAAATGAGTTACTAACGAGCTGTAGACTCCATTTTAGTCCTTTCCTCCATCTTTTCTCTTTGAGACATTTATCCCAAGCCAACTCGTTTGCTGCTGTGCTCTTTATTTTTAATAGCCACTAGGCAGACAATTAGCTGCCTAGATGCCCTAAGCACATCTGATCTCGCCTGATTTTGGAAGCTAAGCAGGGTCGACCCTGGTTAGTACTTGGATGGGAGACCACCAGGGAATACCAGGTGTTGTAGGCGCCTGGAGTAGGAATTGGCAAACCACTCCAGTATTCCTGCCAAGAAAACTCCATGGACATGGAGTCACGAAGAGTCGATCACGACTGTAACGACACAACACACACACAGGCAGACAATTACAACATGATACTGTTCCTGGCCTACTGAGTTACAGTAGATCTGTACAAATGATTGAGATTTCAGCTCAGTCAGTTTACCTTTGATAAATTTATCTCTGGTCCACATTCTCATTTTTCAGAATTTGGATCTCAGGCTTCCTCACAAAGTTTAACAAAAAGTAAAATGATTCATCTTAAAAATTCCAAGTTGACTGAAAGAAAAACTGCCAGATTTCTTTTATAGTTGTCTATTTTCCTCAGGTGAAATTTATGATGAAGCCGTTCTGGATGAGCTAATGTTATGAATGCATTGGAGTTGCCATTGGACCAAGGCCTAAAGCTTGAATACAGTTTAAAATTTCTGTGGTAAAGTTCAGGCTTACTGCCTTATTGTGGCTGTTCAGGGAGCTGCGGTTTCTGTGAAGGATTTATTTTCACCCCTTCTATTAAGAATAATAATGAACTGTGCTCAATCACAAAGACATTTGAGGTTCAAAAACCAGAAGTAGTATTTGGATCTGTGTGAAACTTTGGACTCTGTTCTCTGCACCTCACTTCTCCTGTGGTGCAGACTAGGGGCACTTTGTTGTTGTTGTTCAGTCGTTCAGTCGTGTCCGACTCTTCGTGACCCCATGGACCAGAGCTCGCCAGGCCTTCCTATCTTCCACTGCCTCCCGGAGTTTGGTCAAATCCATATTGGTTGCATCGATGACACTGTCCAACCATCTCATTCTCTGCTGTCCTCTTTTCCTTTTGCCTTCAATCTTTCCCAACATCAGGGACTTTTCCAAGGAGTCCTCTCTTCTCATGAGGTGGCCAAAGTACTGGAGCCTCAGCTTCAAAATCTGTCCTTCCAGTGAACATTCGGGGTTGATTTCTTTCAGGATGGATAGGTTTGATCTCCTTGCAGTCCAGGGGACTCTCAAGACTCTCCTCCAGCACCACAGCTCAAATGCATCCATTCTGCGGCGATCAGCCTTCTTTATAGTCCAGCTTTCACTTCCATACATCACTACTGGGAAAACCATAGCTTTGACTATCCTGACCTTAGTTAGCAACGTGATGTCTCTGCTCTTTAGGATGCTCTCTAGGTTTGCCATTGCTTTCCTCCCAAGAAACAAGCGTCTTTTTATTTCATTGCTGCAGTCACCATCTGCAGTGATCAAGGAGCCCAAGAAAATAAACTCTGTCATTGCCTCCATTTTCCCCCCTTCTATTTGCCAGGAGGTGATGGGACCAGTGACCATGATCTTAGTTTTTTTGATGTTGAGCTTCAGCCCATTTTTTCACTCTCCTCTTTCACCCTCATTAAGAGGTTCTTTAATTCCTCCTCACTTTCTGCTATCAAAGTAGTATCATCTGCGTATCTGAGGTTGTTGATATTTCTTCCGGCAGTCTTAATTCCGGCTTGTGATTCATCCAGACCTGCCTTTCGCATGGTGTACTCTGCATATAAGTTAAATAGGCAAGGTGACAGTATACAGCCTTGTCGCACTCCTTTCCCAATTTTAAACCAGTCAGTTGTTCCATATCCAGTTCTGATGGTTGCTGCTTGTCCCACATATAGATTTCTTAGGAGACAGATAAGGTGGTCAGGCACTCCCATTCCTTTAAGAACTTGCCATAGTTTGTTGTGGTCCACACAGTCAAAGGCTTAGGCATAGTCGATGAAGCAGAAATAGATGTTTTTCTGGAACTCTCTAGCTTTCTCCATAATCCAGCGCATGTTGGCGATTTGATCTCTAGTTCCTCTGCCCCTTCGAAATCCAGCTTGTACTTCTGGAAGTTCTCTTTCCACATAATGCTGAAGCCTGCCTTGTAGAATTTTGAGCATAACCTTGCTAGCGTGTGAAATGAGTGCAATTGTGCGATAGTTGGAGCATTCTTTGGCATTTCCTTTCTTTGGGATTGGGATGTAGACTGATCTTTTCCAGTCCTCTGGCCACTGCTGGGTTTTCCAAATTTGCTGGCATATCGTATGCAGCACCTTTACAGCATCCTCTTTTAAGATTTTAAAGTGTTCAATTGGAATGCCGTCACCTCCACTGGCCTTGTTGTTTGCAATGCTTTCTAAGGCTTGGGACCAGACTACCTGTCGGAGCGTATCGCCCAGTGATCCACCTCGGCCAGACCTCTCCAGCAGTCGCGAGCACACTCGCTTCCGGTTGCCACACCCCGAGAGGCCCGTAAAATGCTCACGCGAAATCGGGCCTTCTCTGTGGCAGCCCCCACTTTGTGGAATTCCATCCCTAGCGAGGTGCGCTCTGCAGAGTCCCTGCTGGCCTTTCGGAAGGCTTTAAAAACTTTTCTCTTCCGAGAGGCCTTTGGCGAGACCTAGTTTTTTGGTTTTTTTACCTGCCATTAATAGATAGGCTGTCTAAGATTTTATCTATCAGGCTCATCGCCTTTGGTGATGTTGGGTGTGCCTGTATTAATTGTTTATATTGTGTTGTTATGTTATTGATTTGTTATTTTATTGTATTGACTCTGGCTGTTAGCTGCCTAGAGTTCGTTCTCGAAGATAGGCGGGATATAAATGCAATAATAAATAAATAAATAAATAGATGCCTGGGATGACTTTCCAAGTACATAACATTGCAATTAGAAATGTTTAATCCGGGGGCACCCCCTTTGGAGTTGAATAACTTGGCTCCCTTAACCCTAAACCTCTCCAAATTCAAAGGGCTTAAAGGGGAAGAGTCCAAGGAAGGCACCCACAAAATATGGACCCCTCTCAGACCCAGGAGAGCCATTTTACAGTGTAACAAAATGGTTCGTTTTAAATGGGAAAAATGCTGTTTCATTTTGTTTCATAACGAGACACTGTTTCCTGTTTTGTTTTGTTTTGTTTTGTTTCTAAGCTTACAAAATGATGAAAGTGTTTCATTTTTCATATGGTGCCCATCCCTAATCAACACACACACACACACACACACACACACACACACACACACACACACACACAACTATAATCATTTCTGAAAATTAGGTTTTTGCCATGTGTTTATGTAGCTGACAGCCTAAACATCAAGCCATGAATGTCATGCCTAAATTGGGATTCAAACCTAAACCTCTCTGGATGAACATGATGCTGTCATCCCAAGCGGGAGTAACTCTTAACCTTCTCAGTGTTTTATACTACATCGGCAGTGTGAGATGGTGCTCAGACAGATCATTAGACCGAGTGAGGCAACCATCTCAATTTCCAAATGCTGCCCATTATCTGCTATTGCACCCACCTTATTCTTGAAGATTTGGCCATCCCTTTTTTGGATGACCAGGCCTTGTTCCTCACAGCCTGCCCCTTACCACCTATATAAGCTCCTTTTGTTTATTGGTGCCAAAGAAGTCTTAACTCCACTGCTGGTACTGAAGAAAGCTTCAATTGCCAGTCCAGTTGGCTCTTGTACAAGCCCAGGAGTTGGGGGTAGGGGACAGGGTTTGCCACCTTGTCCTTTGTCTCAGACATCAACCTTTTTGAGCCAGCCTCTCCTCCCCACATTCTCTGTACAGCCCATAAAAATACTTTCAACAGCAAATAGGTGACCTGTGTTTATCTTTCAACAATTTAAACATAACAACTACTGTCCTAAGATTCCCCCCGCCTTTCTCTTATCTTACTGTGTTGATTATCAAAACAAGAGCTAACATGTTGCTGGCATCCTTTCAAACCTCTGACTGCTGCCTGAGATAAATTATTATCATCACTCCACTGAACATGACAGCAGAGGGACAGGTGAGAGCTTCAAAAACATTTGCTGTTGGGGCAAAAGAAGATTGGCAGGCAAGTGCTACCCTTCCAAGCTGGGATCAGATAAGAGCGACTTCCAAAGGGAGGGTGGAGCACCTACCCAATTCCTCCCTTGACACTGAGGGTGCACAGCAGCGGCAGCAGCTTGTTTTACGTGAGAAAAGTCTCTAATCAGCCACTTTGATTAAAAGGGACACGGCCAAGATTGAAATTATAGATGTGCACATGAATAATGAGGTGCTTGGTCAGAGGTTGAGAATCTGGGGGTTGCTTGACCTGCTACAGAAGGGGTGCAAGGGTGGGGAAAGGGATGGCAGTGCCATTCGAAAGGATGGAATTTCAAGCAGAGGTGACAGAGAGAGAGAGAGAGAGAGAGAGAGAGAGAGAGAGAGAGAGAGAGAGAGAGAGAGAGAGAGAGAGAGAGAGAGCAGACCTATCTCCATGGGGGATTAAAGACATTTCACTGGAAATCCATATACGTAACTAATCCCTAGGAAATGCAACACCAAGGAAATGAGTCTTAATGAAAATATGGCAAGTAAGCAAGAGTTTTGCACTGTTCTTCCATTCTTTCCCTTCCCTTCCCTTATGCAGAAGCACTGGAATAGAGAGGTGTCAATGAAAGAGAAAGACCCTGCACAGCTATGAGCTGGGATGAGTCTAGATGTAAACAGCAAAATAGCAAAATGTGCTGATCCAATGAATCTGTGACCTTTGAAAAGTCCTACTAATAAGAATTCTGCTGAGATCTCACAAACTCAAGGCTATGGGTTCCTTTGCAGAGTCACTCCATCTCATGTCCACTACCTTGAATTTTTCCCAGTCTTTTCCATTGGGTTTCATCTTCTCATGATAAATCCAAAGAACAATCGCCTCAGTTTAATCATTCTGATTTCTGTGGAAGTTCAGGCTTGATCAAGTCCTTCTGGCAGTCCTCCTCATAAATGTACCCCACCTTAATGTGGTGAGGAGATTTGAATATGTCAGGAATGATGGCAGCAATGCCATCAGGAAGCAAGACTCTGGGTAGAAGAACAGCAGCAAAGAGGTTAGCCTGGAAGCGGTCACTGCCTTTTCTCAAGTCTTCAGTAGAGATGGGCACGACTTAGCGGTATTCCCGTTTCCGTTTCCGTTACTCGGTTCCGTTACTCTACGGAAACGGTAACGGGAATTACTCCCCCAGACTTTGAGCTCGAACCGACGAACGAACAATTTTGGTCTGATTTGTCGTGCTCGTTCCTTGCATCGCGAGATCGCGCGATGCCACACGCGGCACAGAAAAAAAGTTTTTAAAAGTTAAAAAAACCCGGTTCCCGGCCAAAAAGCAGGCGGGAAAATGCCTGCCGTGCCTCAGGGCACCTACCAGAGGGGTTGTTTCTGGAGGTCCCCGGCCTCCCCCCTCATCCCCCGTCCTGGGCTGCTCTGGTGGGACTCGCCGCAGGCTCGCAGCCAGCAAAAAGCCCAGTCTCGCCGGCCGCCGGCCGCCGCAATTAAAGCGCAAGCAAGCGGCACGGACGGCACAGGAAAAAACTTTTAAACTCTCCCGCCACCCATTCCCGGGCCAAAAAAGCAGGCGGAAAAATGCCTGCTTGACTAAGGGCGCAGGGCACCTACCGGAGGGGTGGTTTCTGGAGGGGGGGTCCCGCCTCCCCCCCGTCCTGGGCAGCCGGACTCGCGAGTCACCATCGCCATGCCATGCGGTGCGGGCGGGGGATCCAAAATGGGGCGGCAAACGCAATATTGTTTTTGAAATCGTGGTCCAAAAACACACAAGCACAACAGAAACACGCGAAAATTTATAAACTGCCAGATTTTTCACAGTAGCAGTGGGTTTTTTCTTGCAACAAAATGTCTCTCCTCTCCTCCTCTGTCCTCCATTGATTTTATTTTATTTTATTTTATTTACACCTGCGCAATGATGGGCTGGCCAAGTGGCCAGCCATGTGGGAGTGGACAGCCATGCAAATTTTTGGAGCCATCCCACCAGTCGCATGGCCACTTGTCCATGGAGACCTCTGGGATGTGCCAAAAAGCCCCCTAAAACCTGCCCTAGCCCTAACCCTAACCCTTGACTCCGTACCCATACGTCACAGACTGTCTTCTTAGTGGGTCAGAGAGGCACCCAGAGGTGCAACCCACTAGCCCACCGTAACCTTACCCGTCACTAGCCTAACCCTAGCTCTTGCACTAAGCCACCTTAAAGCCAGATCTACTTGCTTGCATTGCACTACACGCAGCAAGTACAATTCCCTTCTGTGTGAGACATGGTGGTGCCAGAGCCTTGTGCAGGGCGGGTATGACCCTATCACTCTCACACTGGTCTCACGTCTGCACATTATGTTATGCAATATCCATATGGCTATTGCATAGCATTTTGCAGCAGCAGCAGGTGAGGAAGGGAGACCCCCATGTAGAGGGGTCTCTTGGAGCCTGCTTCCCCTTCCTAGTGGCAGGAGGCACCCACGGGTGCCTCCAGGAGCCCACTTTCCCTTTATAGCGGGCCAGAGGAGGCACCCACCCCACAGAGGTGCCTCCAGGAGCCCGCTCCCCCCCAAAAAACCAGTACTAACGACAACGAAAAAACGAAAAAACGAACCGACTAATTTTTGCGAATTTTCGCAAAAACCGGAAACGACCCGAAATGGGACTGGCCCGACTAACGACAACTCGAAAAAAATTTTTTTCAAGTCGTGCCCATCTCTAGTCTTCAGTATTAGAGATGGGCATAAAACAAAAAATGGCATTTCGGTTTGTTGTTTGTTGTTGAGAGGTCTGTTTCGGTTCGTTTCCGTTTGTCGTGAATTTTTGGAAAAATTTCGTTACCGTTTTTCGTTTTTTCGTTTTTTGTTTCTACCTGCTTTTTGCGTGATTTTTAAAGCATTTCCGTGTGCAGGCATCCCCCAGTGCCCCAGACCAGAGGGAAAACACTAAAAAAAAGGATGCTGGTAGAGACACAGTATAGACTAGGTATGCAGGGAGGCTGCAAAGCCAGCGGCGGGCATTGCCCAGGGTGCAAGGTAGCCACAGAGTGCCTGCACTGCGGGGCAAGGGAGGGTACTCACCGAGAGGTACGCACACAGGGAGGCTGCAGGATTGAAGCTAGAGTTGCAGAGACAGCAATCCCACCCTAATTCCCACCAGAGACTGCAAGGAGGATGGGGGCTGCCAGAGCTTTTTATGCCCTCTGTGGCTGCCAGAACTTCCCGCCCAGTTTGCAGCCTGGGCATGCTATTGGTTGAACATGATCCCATCACATGGCTTGCCTCCATTTTGTGGCTGGTGTGACATCCATTTTAAAGGGAAAAGAAAAATACATCACGATGGGAGAAGACAAAAACAAACGTTTTAAGGACCCCAACCCCCCCCGGTAGGCATTATCAGACAATATAAATAATTATCGCTGCGTTTTTATGGATGTCCAGGGCGTTTTTTAACATTTAAAACAGCTCATTTCATTGTGCATCGCCGTTAACGGAAACAAAACGTAACGACCACAATTTTTGTGGTTCTGGTCGTTTTGTTGCATTTTCATCACAATTTTCGTTTGTCGTTTCGTTACATAACAGAAACAACAAACAGTAACGGAA
Source organism: Phrynocephalus guinanensis (assembly GCA_037367245.1). Taxonomy (NCBI): domain Eukaryota; kingdom Metazoa; phylum Chordata; class Lepidosauria; order Squamata; family Agamidae; genus Phrynocephalus; species Phrynocephalus guinanensis. The sequence continues at coordinate 67,906,612 of CM074732.1, read as the reverse complement.
ACGAAAATATGTTCATTCCGTGCCCATCTCTATTCAGTATACATCCCTATATGGGTGGTGGATCGCTCCTATAGATCAGAACACTTGGGTAGGCTTCCAGTGCTTTAGATATATTCTTATATTCTCATGAGTAGAGATGGGCACGAATCAAAAAATGGCATTTCGTTTGTCATTTGTCGTTGAGAGGTCCGTTTTGTTTTGTTTCCGTTTTTCGTGAATTTTTTGGAAAAATTTCGTTTTCATTTTTCGTTTGTCATTTGTCGTTTTTACCCGCTTTTTGTGCAATTTTAAAAGGAATTTCCATGCGTGGGCGTCCCCCAACACCCCAGACCAGAGGGAAAACACTAAAAAAAATTGATGCTGGCAGAGACACAGTATAGGCTAGGTTCGCAGGGAGGCTGCAAAGGCAGCGGCGGGTGTTGCCCTGGGTGCAAGGCAGCTGCAGAGTGACTGCACTGCGGGGCAGGGGAGGGTACTCACCGAGAGGTACGCAGCACGCACGCACACAGGGAGGCTGCAGGACTGAAGCTAGAGTTGCAGAGACAGCAATCCCACCCTAACTTCCACCGGAGACTGCAAGGAGGACGGGGGCTGCCAGAGCTTTTTATGCCCTCTGTGGCTGCCAGACCTGCCCAGTCTGCCACCTGGGCATGCTATTGGTTGAAGTTGTCCAAGAATTTACATGATCCCATCACATGGCTTGCCTCCATGTTGTGGCTGGAGTGGCGACATCCATTTTGTCATCCTTAAAGGGAAAAGAAAAATACATCACGATGGGAGAAGACAAAAACAAATGTTTTAAGGACCCCTACCCCCTGGTAGATAATAATTTCAAATAATTATCGCATTATTGCTGCATTTTTATGGATGTCCAGGGCATTTTTTAACATTTAAAACAGCTCATTTCATTGCATGCCGCCAGTAACAGAAACGAAATGTAACAAACACAATTTTTGTGGTTCTGTTCATTTCGTTTCATTTTCATCACAATTTTTGTTTGTCGTTTCGTTACGTAACGGAACAACAAACCAATAACGTAAATGAAAAATTGTTCATTTCTTGCCCATCTCTACTCATGAGCACAAGGAGCTTTCTCCACACTTTCCAGCTCAATAAAGAGAACAGTAATTTTCAGAAAAAGAGGTGAAAAAATGCAAGAAAATCTCCCAATTCACTGCATACACATGCCACGAAGTGGCATTTGTCAGATAAGTCTTTCCTTCTCCAGTTTCTCACTTTCAGCCATTTATGCTTCTTCTGATGCTTCCTTTTTGTCATCTTCATGGACATCTATAAACTGAAGGTTTTTGCAGATTGAGACAAAGGAAAGCAAAAAAAGCAAAGTGTGCTGCTTATATACTATCTTTGAGGTTTCCAAGTAATTTTGCAGGCGACACATTCCCCCCACACCCAGCAAGCTGGGTACTCATTTTACTATTATACATTAGGACCCATGTGTCTGTAGGGGATCAGTTCCAGACCAGCCCACAGATACTAACGATCTTCTCTAGTGCTGGTGTCAAGAGGGGTAGTGAGGTTCCAGCGTGAAATCTTTTGCCCCCAACACCCCTCAAAAGCTGGGCATCATGAAGGGCTACTGACCTGCTCAGCAGGAGTGGTGAGGTTCCAGGGGAGAAAGCTGTGTGGCTCGGCTTTTACCCCCAGCACTAACCCACTCATGCTGGGCAGGTTAGCAGACGGGGCAGAGGAAGAGCATGGCTTCACTGTACCCAGTGTGCCATGCTGCTGCACCTTCGGGTGGACCAGGCTGCACTAAGGTGCTTTCACCCACTGCCTGGTCTGCTGACCTGCCCAGCAGGAGTGGTAGGGTGCTGGGGGCAGGGTGGCAGCATGGCACAGCTTTTGCCCCAGACACACACACACACACACACACCACGAGCTGATCACCAACCATGGATAACTGAATCCATGGATGATAAATCAGTGGATATGGGGTGGAAATATACTCAGAAAAATGGAAGACTGACTGAACCTTGAGCCTGCTACCTGGAATTGAGCCCCAAGTCATTGGCACAGTTATAGCTGCAGTACAGCAGCTTAACTACTGTGCCATGAAACTTCCCTTCTCTTCTGTCATGTTGTTTTAGTTCTTGTATGGTGTTTCTGATTTTGTCCACATCCTGAAGAAGATGAAGGAATGGGAAGATGGGCTGTGTGTCATGTTAAGCTCTTGGCTACCACCTTACAGAAGAATATGCTGAGCAAAATACCAGGCTGGAAGCCTAAAGCCAGTAACTTCACAGGTCCTATATCTTGTAATATTGAAATGCTTCCCCTGTCTCCATTACTTCAAAAACAAATGTACACCTTAAAATCCATCAAGGACAGGAATAGACAAGAACCATTAAATACATACTTTGTCTCAAACAACTTATCCATGTAACAACACTGTAAAATAAAAGATTACATAAATCTTGCAGGGAGAGGAGAAAATGAAAATCATGGGCAATTATTATATTTTTAAAAATAAGATTTGTTCTAGTCCCCTCACATCTGTAGCAAAGAATTAAGCTGGCAAGAGAAGGAAGCAGTTAGTGTAAGCAATCAGCTGAAAAGCTATATTCTAGTGCAGTGTTGGCGAACCAATGGTGGGGGTGCCAAAGGTGGCACAGAGCCCTTTCTGTGGGCACCCAACATCACCCCTTCAAAGCCACCTGTATTCACATTAAATTGTTGTATTGGCACTTTGCAAAAAATAAAATAAGAATACTAGGTTTTGATTCGCAGTTTGGGCACTCAGTCTCTCAATGGTTTGCCATCACAGTTCTAGTGAAAAGAACAGAAACATATCTGAACCAGACCAACAGTTTCCTACATGGGTTAGTCATTAAGGATGGTGGGATTAAAGACACCTTTAAGGGTTTTGGACTCATTATTTACTTATCTGTTATCCTTAGAATGATCCTGCCTTTCCACTGCTAGAGATTTCTCAACACAATTTACAATCATAAAACCCAATAAAAACAAATTTAATAAAAACAAATTCAAACCTAGAATTCCCCCCCCCAAAATCAGCTAAAATCCAAAACAACCATAATGACATTAAAATCTGTTATGTCAACAAATAGTTAAAATGATCACAGTAAATGAAAGACAATTCTGCATGCCTCTCACTCATAACAAGTATGGAGGCTGTTCAGACCACAAAGGGCAGTGGATTACATAGTTGGGGAGTCATATAAGAAAAAGCCTTCTCTTGCATGCCTGTCAAGCAGGCCTCTGCTGGTCTTGGGATTTTTCAGATCATTGTGTTAAACTGTGGTCATCCTGAATATCAAAGGTTCCAGGAAGAATGATAGTGTTTACCTTATCCAACCAGAGACATAGGCGTTGTTAGCTGCCCTCATCAATTCAGTGTTCCTTTTTAGATGGACTGTATCCCTTCGAGGTCTGATTTGCCCCAAGTTCTCCTCCCACAGCAAATTAGCTGCTGCCCCTTCTATTTCCTTGTCGTCAATTGCCTGCTAAACTAGCCTCTACAGGCGAGGGAGACATGTACTGGAGCAAAACAAAACAAGAGACACAAAACATGTGGCACCTTAAATACTAACTTTCATATTTTAATGTAACGTTAAATGGACACATCCACTTCTTCAGACATATAGCAGCAGAATGAGTTGAATAATATAATATGTGATGAGACATATATTTCATACCAGATATACTGGAGCAATGGTGCCAAAATCCCTAGCTGTTGGTCAGAGGTCTGGTCCATAAACCCACAGAAACCCATTCTGGTGGCAAATCCCTAGCTGTTGGTCAGAGGTCTGGTCCATAAACCCACAGAAACCCATTCTGGTGGCAAATCCCTAGCTGTTGGTCACATGTCTGGTCCATAAACCCACAGAAACCCATTCTGGTGGGTGTGACGACACCTCCCTTTTAAAATGTGTAATTGTGATGAAAATGTGAAGTGTAGGGAACCAACTTATTAATCTTCACAGGATCCACTTGGTAATGCTGCCACCTTTTAAATCATCGCCTTATGAACTGGTACAGACTCAGATGTATAATATAAAAATAATAATTATGTTTATTGAGAAAATAAATGAATACAACAATGACTGAAGTTGGTATGCGTTGCCTTGGCTTAAACATAGAATAGATTAAATCAAATCTTCAAGCCTCCTTGTCTTTAATAAACAGTAAACAGTAAAGCCCTCACACCTAACCTGCCTGACTGAACTCTAACAGAGCTGTGATCTCTCAGCTCTCAACTTTCAACTCTCAACTCTAAAACTCTAAAACTCTTAACTACTCCTCACAGACCAGGCTCCACACTTTTTATACCACACAATCCCCTGCCCTCTTGCTGGGATTGGCTGATGATTTACATATGTATTTCTCCTGCTTCCAGGGTGTTGTCGCAGTGGGCTGATGGGATTTGATGGAATAGCAAGAGAACTACCAAGACCAGTGACAACAAAAGCATTGACAGCACTATGTCACAGTCTATGGAAGACTGGTCAGTGGCCAAATGCCTGTACTGCAGGTAAAACTATGCTCATGACCTGGGGTTCCATCGCAGGTAGCAGGCTCAAGGTTCACTTAGCCTTCCATCCTTTCGAGGTCGGTAAAATGAGTACCCAGCTTGCTGGGGGGGGGGGCAATGTGTAGCCTGCATACTGTAATTAAAACTGTAAACCGCCCAGAGACTACTTGAAGTGGTATTGGGCGGTATATAACCAGAACACTTTGCTTTATTTATTCCAAATTTCCAATACTGAAGAAAGGTTACACAAAAGACTATTCCACCATTACTGCTGCACCTTTGCCTTAATTCATACAAGTAAAGTGCTCTTGAAGATCATCCAACAACATATGATTCTGTCATATCTTTGGAAGCCAAGATCACCCCACCAAAAAAAAAAAAACACCCTGTCATACTTTGGTCATGTTATATGAATTGACTCACTCAAAAAGACAATTATGCTGGGACCAGTCAGTGGCAAAATGAGAAGGGGCCAGGCAAGGACTCACTGGCTTGACACCATCAGAAGGAACACTGGAATGACTTTGATGAAACTAAATGAAGGTGTAAGAGACAGAAAGGCATGGAGAGCATGGATCCACAAAGCTGGGTGAGCCCTAGTAATCCTATGCCACCCTGAAGGGATTCCTCACCAACCCTCCACCTTTCAAAGATGCTCCTTCTCCTCTTTTTCATTGCCCCATTGTTCCTGTCCACTGTGGTATCATGAGGATTTGACCCAAACCCGCTTTATGCTTCTCCTTTCTTTTCAATGCCATGTTCAGTAACAATAGATTTATTTATTTTAAAAACGATCCATTTGTAAAGGTGAGTTTCCTTTCCAGAGGCAGCTTGTCTCCTGTTACCTGCAACTGCAGCAGGAAATAATGATCCTCCCTTGCACTTCTTACAGCCTTTCCAGTGGTAACGAGAGGATAATACCAACTGAACTTAGTGATGGTACATAAGATTGTGTTAATAGAACTGCATGGAAGGACAATCTTGTGAGTCGGAGCTTCGTCCATAACAGCAGTGCTCTGCCTGACATCCGGTTGCACTGCTCTGTAGGAGCAGTGGTGATGTCATCATGACAGCAAATGGATAGTGATGGAAGGCTCTGTTTGGTGACTTTGGGGTGCACATAACTGTGTGTAATAGTGTAGGAGTTATGTGTATTCCAAAATGGGCTTTAACCACCAGCAAAAATCATTATCCCCATTGTGCGTGTAGAACTATGCTACAGGATTTCAGCCTCTGAGAACTTCTCTCTGTTGTGTCTGCTTCCTCATTTTATCCTGAAATGCGCATACAGATAGCAAAAGTACTTGCTGTTTTTTAAAATATATAGATCTGTTTTCCATATGTGCCTTCTGCATTGTTGCGAGGCTGCTGGATTTCTAGGTGTAAGTGATATTTTATTGTTAGTTCATATGCTGCAACCCAAACTAGTTAAATAAAATGACTATTTATCATTACTACTGCCACACAGTGAAAAAAGCAGAGATTTAGTGGGGGCTACTAAAATAAATGATAATGATTATATCATCTATCTATCTATCTATCTATCTATCTATCTATCTATCTATCTATCTATCTATCTATCTATCTATCTATCTGAATATTTCATTGGGATTTGCAGAAAGCCAATCTCAGCAACATTGCAGACAATCTGAACCTGAGCTAATCTATACAACCTGATGGAGTATACAGTTTCATGCCTTTTGCACTTCTGTACAAGCACCCTTCTCTTGTTAATTCTTTTCACCTGCATGAGAGGCAGAGTTGCTGTTAGAAAGAGGAAGGAGACAAAATGTTCTGAAATGTACACTCCTCCAAAATTCATTGGAAAAATATTTTCCATGGCAGCTATTGATCGATTGATCAATTGAATGAGTGAGTGAGTGAGCACCCCATTAGTGCACACCATGGTTTTGGGTGATATACATATGAAAACAGAAAAAAAGACTCAAGCCAACAAAAATGAAAATAGCCAGCCACAACAGAATAAGCCATTAAATCCAATGACGTCTCAAATGCCAGCTCTATGTGACAACTCTAACCAATGCATAAATCCTGTTGTTTTTAATTCTCCTCCAGGGCCCGACAGAACCAAGTGAAGACTGGTGTGGTACAAGGCAGGTGTGAGGACATGAGGGGCAGAGGGATAGAAGCCTGCCTGAGAAGCTGCTCTCTAGCTAGCTGCTATGGATTTTGGGCCAAGTCATAAAAAACAGACAGGGGAAAAAAGTCTACATGGGGCAGGGGAGAGTGTCAGAGAATCACCACAAAGGAGGAACATGGTTCTTTCCCCTCTCTGTGAAGAGTGCCAGTGGTGGTGGACGTGGTTGCAAATGCTTTCACAACTTGACAGCTTCATTGCAGCCTGAGTGTTCTGTCTTCCAGGGTGTGGTTGCAGCAGCATGTTTTTGAAAAATGAGTGGCTGAAACGGAGAAAACCAGAGCTGCCTTCTCTGCTGGGAGTTTTGACAGGCATTCCAGTGTTTCTGAGTTGAATGGCTTGACAATCAGCAGAGGACTTCCTTCTATTGAAGGGAAAGGGCATTTAAGAAGAGATTTGCAATCTGAAAGGTCCCAGGGGAACCGATCCACTCTAATAGGATCACTTTTCTCAGAGTGGAATGCCCAGTTGGTTCTTGGAGAGCTGGAGATAACATTGAAACTTCCAGGAATGTAATACATAACATTACACAGATTAGATTAACTAATTCTTGCACAGACTAACACAGCTACCTTCTCCAAAACATTAAACAAAGGTAAGATTAGACATTGACCCTTTTGTGAGTAGATGTCATTTTCTAAGAAACCCAGCGTACTCTTTGGGAGATATTACACTGCTTTGTAAGTGTGACTACAAGAAATTTTCAAATTGATAGCCAGATTAGCCAGATTAGCATGATTTTTTGTAAATTATAATCCACTTCTTCACAGACCTGAAGTACAAAATATATTCCATATGTGAAACACACACACACACACACACACACACACACACACAGAGAGAGAGAGAGAGAGAGAGAGAGAGAGAGAGAGAGAGAGAGAGAGAGAGAGAGAGAGAGAGAGTCAACGTGTACAAATTAGCCACATAAAAAATATCTGTACTCCATTAAAGCTCTCACAAAAATAATGTTAATCTTCAAGATGCCTGCAAGACTCATTTTGTTGATTTTTTGCTTTAATGCAAACAAATCTGAGGAGTTTAGGAGTGGCAGGATAATACCTACTAGTGCTGGTTAAGGGTCTGGCAAGCATATTATAAATGGACTGCAATTTCTGAGCTGCGTTCAGGTTGCTCCATCTACAATGCATTACAGTAGTCAAGCTATCATCTCTCACCCATAGTCTACACTCCTCATCCTATACTAAGTTGCTGATCATCACTGATCCTAGCTTCCTTTACTCTATTCATTACATCTATTTTTAATTGATATCAATAGAATCAAGCATGCCTAAGTATGTGTTGCATTATGACCAAAGTGAAACCCAGCTGCATTACAGATGTTGTAATAACTTCAGTGACTATAATGCCCTACATTATCAAGGGGTAGGGCAGATACATATTAATAACTGATTGTCACTAGTAGCTATTCACTGTTAATTTAAAGTTTTCAGGATAGATGGACTGTTGAGCTTTAAACATTTCTGTGAATGACCACAAATTGAACAGTTGATTATTGCTAAACAGCTATTAGTGATCAGTAAAAAGATCACAACTTCTTAATCCTATTTCTTAAATCATAGATATACCACTCCACATTGGACATGTTATTTGATTGAGGAATTGGTTATATGTGGGGGGGGGCACCTGTTTTGGAACTGGGTTTAGCGTATTTGAAATTGATTTAAAAATTCCAGGGACATAGAAGCACTGATCTCTCTCTCTCTCTCTCTCTTTCTCTCTCTCTCTCTCTCTCTCTCTCTCTCTCTCTCTCTCTCTCTCACACACACACACACACACACACACACACACACACACACACAAAGTGTGTTTTTTTTAAATTGGAGAGGCATTTTACTCAGCTGCGAAAGGATTGTTTATTTAAATTGCTTGTGAAATTGATTTGTTCTGAATTATTTTGGCATATGTGAATGTCTCTGTTGGTGTAGATTGTGTCTCTAGCGTGTTTCAAGTAATGGATGCCAGGCTGCAGGAAAACCTTGTGGCCTGACCTGAAACGAGAGCCAGCAGAGAGAGAAAGATGGTGTGAGGGGAAGCACTCTCTCCTTGGCAAGCTGTAGAAACTGCTAATTCTGTCAGTTTCTCTGCTTAGTTTCTCTTTCTCATTTCCTAGTGTGACTTCCCCTATCTCCCTCTCCTTCTCCACCTGGTGTGTGTGTGTGTGTGTGTGTGTGTGTGTGTGTGTGTGTGTGTGTGTGTGTGTGTGTGAGAGAGAGAGAGAGAGAGAGAGAGAGTCTGTCTGTCTGTCTGTCTGTCTTCCTGCCTACCTGCCTGCCTGCCTGCCTGTTTGTCTCTGTGCACATTTTAATTCTTTGTCTGTCATACTGAATTAGCACTATGGCAGATTTCAAGAAATAACATTTTAAAAGAGAAATTTAAAAATAACATTGCAGCATCGGTGACTAGTAGTAATTGTGAGAGGCAGCCAGTGTGAGGGAAGTTGGGTGCAGGGCCAAGACTCAAATGCAACAATTCTAAAACCCTGCCTGGCCCCTCAACCAATATACCACCCAGTTTAAAAACAGATTAAGCTTTTCAAAGAGGGCACACACAATAGAAATACCACATGACCTCAGGATAATGCATAGACTTACTAGGAAAAATATCTCATGGGGAGCACATAGTGTGATAACATAGCAAAACAGCATAAACGTTTTCATTGCACTCAAACGAAATATGCGATGCAAATGTCCTTTGATCTCTTTTTTCATTGGGGAAACACTGCACTGATTGTGTGTCATCACACATTTTTAAATTTATGTGATGGCGATATATGAGCATGCATACGCCTTCTGCCAGGCAGACTGGGAATGGGAATAGAGGAGATGGTTTCACTGCTGTAGTATATTTTGTATGTTGCACATGCCTACACATTCACAAATCTCAATCTTAGGGACCCCAAGGGTTCTTTTTCTGCAATTCCTAGAAATGCCAGCCAGCCTAGCTTGTGGTGAAGGCTTCTGGTGGTTGTAGTTCTGGGTGTTCCACAGTTGGGAGCAACTGCACAAATGCAGCAATAGCTAAACATTTGTGCACAGTAGTTCTGCACCATCAAACTGAAAAAACAACACCAAACTGAGGAAGAAAAACAGCCCGCAACAAACAAAATATTTCTGCCATACATAAAAGGAGTCATGGACCACATGGACAAAGTGTTGAAAAAACACAGCACACAAACAATATTTAGACTCACCACAAAAATACAACAGTTGCTACCATCAGCATAGGACAAAAGGAACCCACTTGCTACTGCAGGAGTATTTATTTATTTATTTATTTATTTATTTATTTATTTATTTATTTATTGCATTTGTATCCCGCCCATCTTCCCGGAGGAACTCTGGGCGGCTTACAGAAAAGCGACAAGGCACAATGGTCAAAATACAATATAGCATAATACAAACAAAAAAGCAATAAGGAATAAAACAGTTATAAGAGAGCTTTAAAACCACAACGCACATAAACGCCCTAGCATCGCCATCAGGGGGAGGCAAATTACTTGGGCAAGTATTGATGGCGGCGAGAAAAAAAAAGAGATTAATACTCACCAAAGGCCTCGCGAAAAAGAAGCGTTTTCAAGGCTTTGCGAAAGGCCAGCAGGGACTCTGCAGAGCGCACATCACTCGGAAGGGTGTTCCAGAGTAAGGGGGCTGCCACCGAGAAGGCCTGGTTACGCGTGAACGTCTTCCGGGCCTCTCGAGGAGTGGAGACCCGGAGCGAGTGCACTCGCGACTGCCGAACAGGTTGGGCCGAGGTCGATCTCTGGACGATACGCTCTGACAGGTAGTCCAGGCCCAAGCCATGGAGGGTTTTATAAACCAGATAACTTGTAGTTGTGGCCAGGTATATATTGGGACCACAAAATCTTCTTCCATGACCCAGAGGTACTGGACAACACTACCAATCACTATATCAGGCTGCACAGGGAAGCCATTGAAATCCACGAACATAAGCACAGTTTCAACAAAAAAGAAGAAAGTCTAAAAATCAACAAAGCCTGGCTTTCAGTACTGAAATCGACAGCCTACAAAAGATCAAAGTTCAATTATTCCTACCCAGCCACAAGCACCAGCGATCAGTTCACATAACAGAACACCTTATAACACCCATCAACTACAGAGAATCCCTCCATCACAATACAATGATTAACACTTGTTCTCCTGCATATGACAAGTTTCCTCTTTCTCACAACTTTACAACCCCACAGTCTCACTCACTCTATACCCCAGATCTCAGGGAGAACTCCTAGTTCCCTGAGCTCTTTGTCATCTGAAGATGCTAGCCGGAGTCTGGCCAAATGTCAGGAAGAAAAACTTGCAGAACACGGCCAAACAGCCTGAAAAACTCACAACATCTATTAGACAGAGAAGATAGGTAGTTTGTCCCTGTACACGTTTTAATTCTTTGTCTGTCATACTGAACTAGCACTATGGCAGATTTCAAGAAATAACATTTTAAAAGAGAAATTTAAAAATAACATTGCAGCATCGGTGACTAGTAATTGTGAGAGGCAGCCAGTGTGAGGGAAGTTGGGTGCAGGGCCAAGACTCAAATGCAACAATTCTAAAACTCTGCCTGGCCCCTCAACCAATATACCACCCAGTTTAAAAAGAGATTAAGCTTTTCAAAGAGGGCACACACAATACAAATACCACATGACCTCAGGATAATGCATAGACTTACTAGAAAAAATATCTCATGGGGAGCACATAGTGTGATAACATAGCAAAACAGCATAAACAGCATAAACAGCATAAACATAGCAAAACAGCATTGCACTCAAACGAAATCTGTGATGCAAATGTCCTTTGATCTCTTTTTTCATTGGGGAAACACTGCAGTGATTGTGTGTCATCGAACACACAATCTGCAGCATGCTAATTCAGGGGCCACATGCTTCAACCCAAAAACAAGGAATTGAGAGGTTTTTTTCGGGGGGGGTCTGCAAGCCCCTTGTCTACAAAGTCAGAGATAAGAAATTGATTCTATACCTCTGGAGGTGGAAGCAAGAGACCACCATGTCTCTAGCTGGCTCTTCAAGCATTCATCTTTCATTTTGGAGCTTAACTACAGCTGCCATGGAGCTTCACTTCAGGCAATGATGACATTCAAACTTTTCTGCTTCTCCCCCAGCTTCCCAAGGTTTGCAGCACTGAATCATTCTGAAGGACCAAAAAGGACTTTGTTTTGGTTAAATATTTTGGTTGCTCAATAAAGGCAGTATCCAATTCTTATTTTTTGACTTTACTTATGAACCACATGGCTAAGTTTCTTTTTACATTATTGTGTGTATATATACATGAAGATGGGCCATGCATGCACAGAAGAGCTGCCCCAGGTATTTTGCTTCCGGGGACAGGGGACAAGCTACCATTCCCACTACCTTTCCATATACAGAAGACAACTGGAATAGGACCTTGCTTCAGCACTGGTGACAGGACAGCATTGGATACCGTGCCGGAGGAGGGTTCAGGGTTCAGGGTGCAGTTGTGCATCACAGCAAGCTCTTTCCACCAACATCCTGGTCCCAGCCGTCATCTGATGCTGCTATAGCAGGGGTGGATGCAACCCTTTAGAAGCCCATCTTAAATTCAATAGATGAGCAAAACTAGGCAGGAGGTGAGGTATTATAGCTTTTAGATATGATTAATACATGAATGTCTCAAGACAAAAAAAATTAAAAAGAGGAAAGAAGATATGTAAACAAAATGATGAACATGGTAGCAAGTCCATGAAAATCACAGACAAGACAGGGCGTAAAGGTCAAGAGCTGGACAAGGAGAAGATTAATATTTGCTCTGTGTCCTTCTGTTGTCTGAATCACCTGGGGAAGGCAGACCTGGACTTTGTTGCAGGTAAATAATTACAGTTGTATCTGCCATAAATATCCCCTTGAAGGGACTGCTGCAAAAAATTGAGATTGTATCTCCAAGCAACTGTCAGCTGGCAAGAATAAATTTCAAGGGCTTGAAATACTGATGAGGATTTTCTCTCATAGATATCTCTTGGTCTAGACTTTCAGGCTGCACTTTGACAGAACACATAGGATGGCCTGAGAAATTAGTGGCTCAGGACCTTTTAAAAAATTACGCCGCATTGCCACTTGTGGTTTGTGTATCTTCTTTACCCATCGACCTGGCAAAACAGGAAGTCATCTCTCCAAAGAAGGACAGGAATACTAACAGGACACATCCTTTTGCATTTAAAACTCGGGAGATAATAAATCTTGCACCAAAATGGCAAAAATCTAAAGAGGAGGTCACTGAGTAATGGCAGACATAATATCAGTGCTTTTCAGTGCTATAATAAATCTGACACTGCTCTTTTAACTTGAGTCACTTCTGTACAGGCAGCAGATCAAAAGTTTCTCTTCTCCTACTCTCTGTCCCCAAAAGATGAGAGGAATTGTGTGTGTGTGTGTGTGTGTGTGTGTGTGTGTGTGTGTGTGTGTGTGTGTGTGTGTGTGTAAATCACCTGTTTTTCATTATACTTATTTTCCAGATTTACTTATAACTTGTATTGATATTCTTCTTGTTCAGAGGCTCCATATCTTTTGAAAAATAGACCTCATTCATAACAAACATCCTTGAAACTTCTTCCATCCTTTTTCTAAGAGGAACTGGGGTACAAGCCAGGTGAGGAGGGAGAAATATATTGCTGTCCTCCATGGAGCTGCATAGGCATTCACACACAGGTTTTTTTTGACAGGGGGGTGGTATTCTTTATTTTTGGGAAATCAAGAATACCTGTTTAGTAACCTATTGGAACATAAAAATGTACTAACACATACTGTACATGTAACATACATAACAAAGGGCCATCTGTACCAATAGTTGCACCAGGGGGTGGAGTATACATGCTTAAGCATCATGGGATGTTACTCATGAAATGCTAAGGAATGTGTTATATTAAATTGTAGGGCAGCCCTGTCATTGGACAAAGTGAGGTGCTGCTTCTGATCAGGGCCGGCGCTTCCATTAAGGCGAACTAGGCAGTTGCCTAGGGTGCCAAAATGGAGAGAAAGCACTGGCCAGCCTGCTGCCCCCCCCCCCGCTGCTGCCCACCGCCGTTCATCCCCCCACCGCCCGCCAGCCGCCTGTTGCCGTCCGCCCATTGCTACCCGTCACGTCCGCCCGCCGCCCCCTGCGCCCATTGCCTCCCCCCCATGGCCGTCACTGTCTGCCCCCGTGCCCGTCGCCGCCCCCGCCATCTGCCGCCCCCTGCTGCTGCCCCACCGCCCTGCCACCGCCCCGCCACAACCCTGCCCACCCCCTGCCGCACCCTGCCCCACCCACCTGCCACCCACCCCACCTCCCCGCCCCTCGCCTAGGGCGCAAAAAAACCTAGCACCGGCCCTGCTTCTGATCATAGTCTTGAGGTTACCAGGGTGGGTTTAATTCTCCAGGGAACAAAATAACTTTGATGAATTTGTGTGATGTTGATTATTTATTTATTTATTTATTGTTGTATTTATATCCCGCTTATCTTCTGGGCAGAACTCTAAGCGGCGTACAAACAGGCGAGCAAGCGCCAGACAAGCAATAATAGACTTACAATACAAAGACAATCAATAATAACAGCAAGTAATAAGCAAACAATATGAAAAGACAAATGAAAATATTAAAAACAAAAACTAAAAACCAATGCATCCCAATGCGCCAGCAAGCAGGATCACTGAGGGTTTAAATACAGAATACAAGTGGACATTAGTAAACACCAGTGAACTAAAGACGGAGGGGAAAAGAAAAAGAAAAAAAAGTTAAATTAAAGTTAAATTAAAGCTTGCCAAAGGCCTCTCGAAATAAAAATGTTTTCAAAGCTTTCCAAAAGGAGATGCCTTTTCCTACACTACTTCAGAGAGCAAAATGTATAGAGTTGGCAAGTCCTCTTTTTGAAAATCAGTGCAATGGAGCATCAGTTGATCCTTCTTGTTGTAGAGTCTATGATAAGGGGGGGGAGGGTATGACATTGACAAGTGAGGATCCAATGACATGCTGGGAGAGGAATTAACTCAACTACAGGAGGGTGCTGGTGTCATTTTGAACCCTGTTACTATAACTACTCATTTGGCCAGAGCAGGTGGCTGTGAACTTTATCAATTTACTTTTAGACATAATTGTCTATAATCTTTCAATTTATTTATATTGTGCATTATGTGAAGTGTTTTACAAATAACTTTTTTTTGTTGGATGTTTGAGACGAACTTGCATGGGCTGCCTATGCTTGGGTAATGTACAGGGGCTTGACGGCAGTACAGCAATATAACCAATGCATCACAAGGCAGTAACTTACTGAATAGCAATATCAGTATGGTGGGTGGGGGCAGGAGAGGTAATGTGTGTTGGTGCAGTCCTATTTCTGTTGCTGGCTGTGTTCTGTAACACTTTATACTTTAATTGTTTGTTTTTCTTTGAGTGTTTTCATATGCTTTGTTTCTGAAGTTTTCTATAGTTGGGTTTTGGTTATTAATCCTTTGCTGTAAAATCTTTTAATCCAATTTTTCTCAACAAAACAAATCATGAATAGATGTCTCTTAGGTCCAGTATCATTGTTTAAAAAGAAATGGTTGAGAATCTGTTTTTATATATAATCTTTATTACAAGATTTGCATTCCTTGTCTAGCACCTTATTGTTTGTAATGGATGTTATTCTCCTCTTGCAATTATGCACTGGGCACATTAAACTAATTTCATTTTAAGGCTTTGCCACTCTTGTTCTTTCGTTCTCTCTCTTCTCTTCTCAAAACTTTTGGGCATCATGGCACAACCTCCTTCTACCACAGAAAGTTTTGAAATCTTCTCTCCCTGTGCCACTGTTGTGTGGAAGTAAAACACACTGTTGTGTGTTTTATCTGCTGTTTTTAATTCCAACCCATTCAATTTAAACATAAGCTTAAATGCCAGTTACAAGGGAGATGTGAGGAACGTATGTTTGCAGGGAAGACAATGTCAGTCATGGCGCGTCTGTGCGTGTGGGGAGGTCCCTGTCGGAAACACTATCTGATATGGTCCTATTAACACTGACAGGCTTGTGGATGTCAATAGGTTAGCAGCAAGTCATATGTCTCCACTCTGCCTCAGGGTGGCACATTAAGCGGGTGGACCTACAATAAGTTATTAAAAATGCTATTGAGAGCCACATGCATGTTGACAACATAAAAGCATATGACTTTTTCCCTTCCCCACAGTCTTTGGAGGAAGAATTCATTCATTCACTATACTTGTCTGCAAACACAAAGAACTCAGTTTCTGCCTGACAAACAAATGACCCCATGCATTTCTATTTCTTCAACCGAAATTATGTTTTCTAATTCTTGTTTTTATATTACCTATAATTAGTCACATGGCTGCAACTTATAGGGAATGTACTGCTTTGGCTTGGTTTATGTTATAGGCAGCTCATCCCGTGAGGTTAACATGTTCATATTATCTATCTATCTATCTATCTATCTATCTATCTATCTATCTATCTATCTATCTATCTATCTATCTATCTATCTATCTATCTATCTATCTATCTATCTATCTATCTATCTATCTATCTATCGTTCTCCCTCTTCCTTTTTTGTATAAATATTTTAAGGTATAATATCAAAATTAGCTATAAGAAAGAACTAGCCAGTGGTTTCTAGAATTTTTCTGCATATTAATAGGAACAGTGAAACATATGCATTTGATTGCTTGCTCCAATAGAATAGTGATAATGTTAATAGCAGCTCAGCTGCAGAGAAGTAGGTAATGTAAAGCCATGAGTGCTTGTAAGATTCTTCATCAATCTTTCTGAGCAAAGATTTCAAGATGCTAGAGATGCCGACACTTTTACAGATACCTGTAAAAAAAGCATAAAAACAACATGGTGCTAACCTATTCTGATTTGAAGAAGAAAATCCTACCCATGTCTAGCTTCCTGATTGATGTGCCGTCTAAAATTTCCATGATAGCAACTCATTTGGCCATTTATAGTCCTGCCTTTGTTTATTTTTTTTTAATGCTGGTGCCTGATATTACCTAAATTTCCCCTGTCAAGTTCTCCAGCTCCAAATCTCTTCTCCCTTGCTTGGAAAGTCATGTTCTTCCTCATGTGTATCACAGAGCCACTTTACAGCATTTCAGGGGTCATCTTGCGCAATTTTGAGTTCTATCATTGGAATTTGAAAATGGTCTTGTTTAGGATTGTGAACTCAACTCTGCTTCATTCCCTGGAGTCTTAGGGTCTTCTAGACTGATTACCTGGAACAAATTCTACCAAGCCCTGAGAGCTGTTTTCTTTCCAATGATGGTTCTTTAGGTCCAAGCCACTGTTTCATTAGCTTGACAAATGGTCATGGATTGCATGTTCTGTCCTACAAAACACAGCTGGCTCAGTGAGATGGAGCAGTTGATTGGCTATGCCAAGAGTTTGAGTCTCCACTATGGCTTGTTGGAGAAGAGCCAGTCTATGTGGCCTTGGGTAAATTGCACACTCCCAGAGCACCCTCAGAACATAGAAGTGGGAAATTACTTCTGGATATACCGGGAGGGGGGTTAGTATTTTACTGCTCTGTGCCCGTCTCTACTTGCTTACTGCACATCTTTTCCCTTTTTTCTGGGTTGATTTTCTAAGCCAGACCCACAGGAAGTGGCAGGAAAAGGATACGAAGCTAATTACTGCGTATTTTTTCGCACATCGCTAGAGTAGCAAAGAACTGTGCATCTTTAAGGGAAGTTTTTAAAACCAACCCCTAGTGGTGGTTTAAAAAACTTCAGTGAAAGTGCGCTTCTGGGGGCATGGTCGGTCGGGGCACCACATTACTTCCCTTTGTGGTTAGGACATGATCTTTTAATGCAAAAATGCACAGAAAATGCACAGAACAATTAACTTTGTGCGAAACATGTAGAGAGATTATCTGCCTATGACACAGAAAGGTGACCTTGGATGGTGAGGGAGTACTTACACATTACTCCACCTTAGAAATCCATCTCAGCTCATTCAGTTGAAGAAACAGAACTCTGTGTGTGTTGTTTTTGCAGTTGAGGGACTACTCACTACAACGTTAAGAGTAGTTTGCAAATTTCACCCCTATTGCCTCACTCCCTTATTTATATAATAGAAACAGAGAAAAGCACTGGATCTTATTCATCCTGGTTGCTTTCTTATGTGAGATACAGATTTGTGGCATGCAACTGAGACTTTAACTGGATGCTTACATTATTTATTGATTTTTAAACTTAGCTTGAACTTGTGTACAGACAAATGGTTTGTCTTGTCACTAAAAACATCATGCTTTAGATATTCATAGAACCAAAAAATAGTTGAGTTGGAAGAGGCCTATAAAGCCATTGAGTCAAACTCCCTGCTCAATGCAAGAATCCAAATTCATTTAATAGGATGTAAAACATATATCGCTTTGAATTCTATCAAGAGAGGTGTCCGTCTTGTATCTTTTGCTTGATAGAAGCCCATTCGATGCTAGATCATAGAGGGGGGTAGATTTTTTTTTGAACTACTATTGGCTTCAGTGGCTAGGAATTCCGGGAGCTCTAGTTCTGAACAAAACAGTATTCCTTATTTTTATGGCAGGCTCATGGCCATGACTTTCCAGGAATACAAGTGAGCAAGGAATGCAAGAAGTAGTTCTGGGTGCAGAATTTATCTTCCTGAGAATTTCATGTATGATTGTGGCCTAAAGAAAGTCACTCAAGTGTGGGGTCATAGAGGTGTTCAACAATATAATGGATTTCAAAAAAATTGGGGGTGTGTGTGTGGAGAGAGATCTAAAAAGAGCGGGAAACATACATACTGAAAGCTAAGACTGATAAATAAAATAGGTTTAGGATTTATGGTCAGCCGCTCTGACCAGCTGGCATTGAAAAAGATTCATGAAAGTATAAAAAGGAACACAGAGTTGAAAGGGACAGGAATCTTGATAGAGGTAGCCCCTTTTTAAAGGTAAGACTTAAATTTATGGCCTTTTTGAATTGTCTAGCAAGTTTATATTATCTCATAAGGTATATGCTAGGAAATTGTAACCAAGGAGTCAGCTGGGCTTGTGCATACTACTGTCCACCCTTTCCAGAGCTACCTTTTTAATCACCATATTTAATTCATATTCCCTTGCAAAGCTTATACAGCCCCATAAAATAACCTGCTTTCCTGAATTTCCTCTTACTTACGAGATATAATTTTATTCTACTACACATGATCTCATTATCTCGTTTTTGTCACTTGATCTCATTTTTCTTGGGGTTCGAAAAGAATTTAACAATGAATGATAAGGATGATATTATCATCACAAAAATAGACAATAATTAAATGTCAGTCATCCCTGCGACAGAGCAAATGCAATTCTGTACTACACTATGTTCAGTGCTGACTAGCAAGATACTCATTAATGGGTTTTTATTTTATTTTATTTATTTATTTATTTTTTATTATTTTGCTCTTAATGCTGCGAGTTTTGCAGTCCTTTTTTCCAAACAGATGAAATGCATTCCACTTACCGACCCTTCATTCTTCTGCAGATCAGTTTCTTTCCACTGAAAGATTAGCCAGCAAACCAGCTAGAATGTCAAATGGGATTGTTTATGCACCGAAGAATGAGTATTAATAGTGCAAATGTATTCAACGTATGATTGTTTTCTCCTGATGGGAATAAATTGCTACTTTACAATGAAAGAAATAAAACAAAATAAAATAAAATAAAGACAAATGGCCTGTTCATTATAGAATGTTTGTTCTGATATTCTGAATCACAACTCCACATCATAAATAAAATTGCTATGAATAGGTCATTAAGTAGTTACCTCACTGCCAGATATCTAGATTTTCAGCCCCCCCCCCCCCCCCCAAAATAGTAGTAAGGCTTTCCACCAATTAAAGATTATATTGAATTATTTTTCTTCGTTTTCAAACTGATAGAGAAATAGAGATATTTTTTCTCCTCTCATTCATACCAAGATAGAGTCAACAAATGTAACGCTTGAAGAAATTGTGCTGTCCTTTAGACGGCTTTAAATGATTTGAGAGAGTAATAGAAAAGATGCTTATCACTGGCTACTAAGGTTTGAGGTTAGTAGCTTACAACTTCCTGAGATAATTTGAGGTGGGAAGGGTCAGGTGTCATAGGTAGATCCTTTCAGGACAAAAATATATTTGAGATCGTAAATATGTGTGTGAGAGAGAGACAGACAAAGAAAGAACATGGCGTATGAAGAGATGCGTAGGAAGCTAAAGGATCTGGGTGGGTGGGTGGTAATTTCATATATCCTCCATGTAGTGGAGGTGAACAACTGGCTCTAGAGATGGTGCTGGCAGGAATGATTTGGATCCTTGGACCATGGTTTGCTATTTCATTCAGATGGACAATTGGGAGAGGATGGGGTATACCTCACCACTGCTGGAAGGAATCTTTCTGCCAAGAGGCTTGAAAATTTGATAAGGAGAGTTTAAACTGAGTTCACAAGGGGAGGGAGAAAGTTTTCTTAAAGGCATAGATCCAGAAGGGGTTGTTGGGGATAACCCAAGGGTTGCAGTAGGAGCAGGACAAGGAGTATTGCAGACCATCAGTGTGAGGGAAAAACAGGTTAAACAGACTGCTACTGCACTTTAGATTTGAAATGCCTTTTCCTTAAAGATAAATTGCCTTAAAAATCACTGTCTGCTTTTCAAATCACTTTTTCTGAAGAGCTCCCTTGGCCACGCCCATTTTTGACCACTGTGTTGGTTTTTCTTGCGACGACCACTGGGGGTGGTGGTTTTTTAAATTGGTTCCTGCACCCCCTTTTAAGGCGATTTGGTTGTATTTGCAGACACACTACAATGCCTTTTTCTGTTTCCCCCCCTGTTTCTGCCGTTTCTCTGCGTAAAGTGTGAACGGGGAAGCCGATTGCTAAGCAACCACTGAAGTGCGGACTGCCAAACCACTGTAGCGACCATGTGACCACGGGAGGAGATAAGATGATGCAAAATAAAAAGCTGCTGCTCAAGGAAGTGCGGTAGCAGCCAAAGAGTTTGTAAGAAGCACACACAGCTCAGGACCAGAATCAGCAGTACCCCTCCACTTGAAGGACAAAGGGCACTCATTCAAATATGAGGATGTACACATATTAGACAGAGAAGATAGGTGGTTTGAGAGAGGCATCAGCCATTCATATGAGCATTGAAACCCCCTCTCTCAACAGAAGTGGGGACCCCCCATGCACAGTCTATCTGCTACTTATCAGGCTGTGCTTTCAACAATACCCAGACAAATCAAATAGCCTTCACCACCAAGGCCATAGATAACAACCCATACTTTATAGGTTTCAGCACTTTAGGCCATTGTTCACCTTAAGGCTATGGATACTGTTGTCTACCTAACAAGTCTATTCAGGCCATTATTCATCTTATGAGCCTATTTCAGACCAGGGTGACAAGAGGTCAAAGCTGAGTATAAGATAAAAGAAGTCAAGTTGCAATGACTCAACATCCAGTTTTAAAAAGACAGTTTTTGTAAACTTAGGGAATTATTGACTGTGGTTCCATGGACTGAGGGACTGAAAGAGAAGAGAGTCCAAGATGGATGGGAGTTCCTTAAAAGAGAGATATTAAAGGCACAATCGAAAACTGTTCCAACAAGAAGAAAACATGGGAGATATCTAAAGAAACCTCAATGGTTTGCTAAAGAACTTCCATCTCAGCTAAGTATCAAGAAAAACAAGTACAGGAAATAGAAAAATGGGCAATGCAGCAAAGAGGAATATAAGCAAATAGCTAATATATGCAGGAGGATGGTTTAAAAAGCTAAAGCGCAAAACAAACGTAGACTCGCCAGAGAGATTAAAGATAGTAAAAAGGGTTTCTTTAGTTATATCTGCAGAAAAAGGAGAAATACAGAAATGATAGGCTCTCTACATGGCAATGTTAACAAATTACTAACAGAAGACAAAGAAAAGGCAGAACTACTCAATACCTTCTTTGCAGTTTTCTCCAAAAAGGAAAAAATAGTTGTTGTGACAAAGAATAGATAAACTAGGACGGGGATTGCAACATAGAATTGGTAAAGAGGTAGTCAGAAACACCTGGAAACATTAAATGAATTTAAGTCTACTGGGCCAGATGACTTACACCCAAGTATATTAAAAGTAATGGCAGAAGTAATTTCAGAACCATTGGCAATCATTTTTGGGGAAGTCCTCATAGATTAGAGGAGGGTGAATTTTGTCCCCATCTTCAAAAAGGGGCAAAAAGATGATTCAAATAATAACCACCCAGTCAGCTTGAAATCAATTCCTGAAAAGATCCTAGAGCAGATTATTAAACAGAAGGTCTGTAATTATTTAACAAGCAATGCTGTCATTGCGAGAAGTCAACATGGGTTTCTTAAAAACAAGTCATGCCAGACTAATTTGATCTATTTCTTTGTTATAATTACAGGGCTAGTGGATGAGGGGAACACTGTGGATATTGCTTATCTAGATTTCAGTAAGGCCTTCAATAAGGTTCCCCATGGTATACTTGCAAAGAAGTTAGTTGAATGTGGGATAGATAATGCTACTGTTAGGTGGATTTGTAATTGCTTGACTGATTGCACCCAAAGGGTGATCATAAAAGGCTTCTCTTCAGCTTGGAGAGATGTGACCAGTGGGGTGCCCCAGGGTTCTGTTCTGGTTCCAGTGCTATTCAATATCTTTATTAATGACTTGGAGGAAGGACTAGAGAGTATGCTGATTAAATTTGCAGATGACAGCAAATTGGGAGAAGTTGCTAATTCCCTGGAGGATAGGATAAAAACCTGGAGGTCCTCTGTGTGTGTGTGTGTGTGTGTGTGTGTGTGTGTGTGTGTGTGTGTGTGTGTGTGTGTGTGTGTGTCATTAGAGTCGTGACTGACTCTTTGTGACCCTATGGCCATGGAGTCTTCTTGGCAGGAATACTGGAGTGCCAGTTCCTACTCCAGTCACCTACAGCACTTGGTATTCCCTGGTGGTCTCCCATGTAAGTACTAACCAGTGCCGACCCCACTCAGCTTACAAAATAAGGCAAGTTCAGATGTGCTTGGTGTACTACAAAATTGAACATGAGTCAGCAGTGTGACACACTGGCCAAGAAAGCCAATGCATTTCTTGGTTGCACCAACAGAAGCATAGGGTCTAGATCAAGGGAAGTGATAGTACCACTCTATTCTGTACCTCAAAAAGACCCTGCCATCCTCGCAGTGGCCAGGATCGCCACCACCACCACTGCCTCCACCTCCGCCACCACCGCTGCCGCTGCCCAATACGTCAGACCCAAACTGGTTCGGCTTGGTTTGGGTTCGTACAATTTTTTAAAAAAACAGAAGAACCTGAACCATCGGTTTTCTGTTTCATGCCCACCTCTAGTAGTTATGTTTAAATATTTGAAAGGATGTCATATTGGGGACTGGTTTGTTTTCAGTGGCTTCAGAGACTATGACTCAGGGCAATGGTTTAAAACTACAGGAAAAGAGATTCAATTTAATGTGTAGCCTGCATAATTAAATTGTGAAATGCACTTGAAGCACCATAGGGAGGTATATGAGCAGAACACTGCTTTGCTTTTTGCTTTAAGCATTAGGAGGAACTTCATGACAGTTATAGCTGTTCAGCAGTGGAATATTCTGCCATGGAGGGTGGTGGAGCCTCCCCCTTTGGAGGTTTTTAAGCAGAGGCTGGATGGCCATCTGTTGGGAGCACTGTGATGGGGGTTCCTGCATGACAGGGGGTTGGACTGGGTGGCCCTTGAGGTCTCTTCCAATTCTCCGATTCTTCCAAACAGTATTATGTGAGCAGAACTCATACCAACACCTTTGCCTGAAGTTGCTTGGCACTGGAAGGTCATGACATATAAAGAAAAGCCAACATTTCTTGTTCTCTAGCAGGTCTCACCCTACGAGATCTCTCTGTCTGGAGACGTAGACTTTCCTAGGGACTTAAAATGACACCCTGAGAACTGGCAACTCAATCCATGATAGCTAAAAGGTCGTAAGATGGTCTGTTCCTGATGTCCAGGCTGGGGAACTCTTGGGCCTCCAGATATTTTGGGGCAAAATTCTCACAAAGCCTCTGGAAACTGAAGTCCAAAACACATGGTGAGACAAATGTTCCACATTCCTATATGAGAGCATGGCATCACCCACATGCCCTGTTTTGTACTTTCTTCTGGTAACAGGACAGTCATGACTAGGAGCTGATTGTGGGATTAGATATGTTTGTTTGTTGGAGCCAGCATAGGAGCTCTTATGTTTCTATGCTCTTTATTGGATTTGCGTATGCACCTCCTCCTCCCCTCTCTCTTTCACACACAAACATTATTTAATAGCATTCTGTTGGTATGCAGAAGTTAAGTCATAAATTAAATTTTAACAGCCAGGTAGCTAATGGAAAATGTAACCTTCAGGCTCTATTGTATACCTTTGTGAGTTATGGATCATCTCTTACTTGTAAAAATACCTCACATATCATGTAACGATATCTCTCTCCACTTATTACTCTTATGTGTATTTAACTCTACGAAAATAATTAGCGCCAAAAAGTGTCTAGTGTGAGTATAAACAGAATACAATAATTTTTTTTGCAAATGGCAACTCAATTTCCAATCAGCTCGCCAATTATAAGGGATATTGCCCCCACCCCTTCCTTTTGTTTTCCTTTTTAATTGTTTTTCTCCCTCCGAAAAAAATAATAATCTATTGGCCTTCTAAAAATTCCAGCTATTAAACATTTTCTAAAATAAAAGGTAATAAACCGACAATTAAGTAAAGTTCAATTCCATGACAACCGGGTGATGTGGGATTGGTAGTTATTCTATTTTTAAAACAGAATTTTGTTTGGTGTATTTTTTTAAAAAAAATATTTAAATTATAAAACTGCAGTATAAAACGTAAAACAACATTTATACAAACAAGGAGGGAAAAAAAATTAAACAAAACTCAAACAAATATAACAAACTGACCCCGTGCAAGCCACCTCCCACTCAGGACTTAAACAAACTTACTACTCTTAAGATATTGACCAGCCCATTTCTCTCCAGAAATACATTGAGTCTTCTCCGGGTGTATACCCTTTACCTTTTTGAAATACATATACCAACAGTTTATCCCATATTCCATTAAAATCAATAGACTTTCCTAATTTTAATTTCACAAGTCAATTTATCCTTAATCACCATATTTCATAGATCCCTGTACCATTCCTAATCCTCCAATGTTATTTGGTTGTTGGATTTCCAATGCTTGGCAAAAATCAGTCTTGCCATTATCATTATAATTGCCTATTTATTTATTTATTTATTTATTTATTTATTTATTTATTTATTTATTTATTTATTTATTTATCTTTGTGCTTATTAACCACCCGATTTTCCCGTGGGAACTCTGGGCAGTGTACAACACATTGCAAAACAACAACTGTCCAAACCTACAATAACTAATCAAAATAATAATAATAATAATAATAATAATAATAATAATAATAATAATAATAATAATAATAATAATAATAATAATAATAATAATAATGCCATAAAATTCCACTTCCTCTTTCTTCAATTGTGTATGCACAACCATATTGAACAATACCATTTGTGGGAATATTTGAACCCCTTTCCCTAGTATTTCTTGTATTTCTTTAAAAACCACTGTCCATTCCATTTTCCTTATCTCACATGACCACCACATGTGTAAATATGTCCCTTTTTCTTTTTTACATCTCCAGCATATTGGAGACGTTTCTTTATTTATTATATTTAACTTCACATGTGTTATATACCATCTCCAATATACTTTATAACAATTTTATTTCACTCTCCCTGGCATATTTTTCACTATTTTTTTCTTCCACATTTGCCCCCATTCTTCCTCTTTAATTTCTTTTCGAATATCTTCTGCCATATCTCTTTTAACTTATTTTCTTTATATTCCTCCTGAATTAATAACTTATATATCTCACTTACTATACCTTTTCTCTGTTCTTTATTCTCTATCTTATTTCTTCTCTCTATAATTTATTCAAACATAGTCAATTTTCTGCAATATCCTTCTTTGGTTATCCATTCTTTAGTCCTTTTTCCATTTGTATAATATTCAGCCAATAAATATTTTCTCCTATTTTCTCATTTATACTCTGTCTATTCTGCATTTGTTTTAGCTAATCCCATAAATATATAACTTTTTTATCATGCAGTGCCTCATTTAACTTTCCTTTTAAATTATCTGGGAAGCTATTAATTTCTCTTATTCAAATCAGAGGTGAAATTAATGGACTTAAATTATCCCTAAAATTCTTCCAACATTCCATCGTTTTTCAAAAATGGATTATTTTTTCTTTCTCGTCTGAGCTTCAATATCTTCCTTAGACAAAAAATAATAATCTATTTGCCTTCTAAAAATTCCAGCTATTAATTTTTTTCTAAAATCAAAGGTAACAAACCCACAATTAAAGTTCAACTCCATTGCATACAACACATGACAACCTGGTGATGCGGGATTGGTTGCTATTCTATTTTTAAAACAGAATTTTGTTTGGTGCATTTTAAGCATGGCGATGACATAACCATTTGGGCATTTTGGAAGTGGCTCATTTATTGTGGATGTGACTTGAAAGTTGGCAGCGATGAGAAGGTCTGTGACAAAAGCAACAACAACATGATAGTCATGTTCATAAATTTCATTCAGAAGGTGAAGCGAATGTCATAATAGAGACCTATTTTTACATAGAATCTGGTGTAAAAATATTGGCCTTCAGCTTTTAGCTTTTGCTTGATTGATTGTTTCATGATGGATTTGGAAGAGTAGGTGTTTCCGTTGTGGATCATGTGATCAATGCAGACCACTCCTCCCTTGATCCTCCAGTGACAGAATGTCCTCCCTCAACGTTGCCGGGCGGAGCAATCAAAAGGTGCCAATGAAGCCTGGAGGAACAGCACACGCCAGGGGAAACACATGACTTTTGCCATTTAAGGGGACATTGGTTCTAAATAATCATGCTGCTTAGTTTGACTCTAAGGGTATTTCTAGATGGAGGGTTCCTTTAATGATAAACGCAAAAGCCCTGAGCCCTTGGTCTTTACCTTGTACTGGGTTGTAGGAGTTCTAGTGATGATGGAGATGAAAGTGGGGACAAACAGCTTTCTTTGATTGTAGCAGTCAAGTTTTCCCTTTAAATTAACTATAACTATTGCAGTTATAGTTGAAAAGTGGAAAAGAGTTAGATTTTAAAATTGCAATAAAGTAACTTATATTGGGCTGTGTATTGTCATTACTGTAAGCTACCTTGGGTCCTTTTCCAAGGAGAAAGGTGGGGTAAAAATAATCATAGATAGATAGATAGATAGATAGATAGATAGATAGATAGATAGATAGATAGATAGATAGATAGATAGATAGATAGATAGATAGATAGATAGATAGATAGATAGATAGATAGATGCTCCAGGTGACCTAAGAACAGCAACACATCATTAAAAGTTATTTTCCCTCTATTAGTATAAGGCTTGTTCTTTTCATGCCTGTTTAAGGAGATCTGCCTCACACGTGAGGAGCTACTGCTATATATTATTAACTAATAAGAGATCTGTTTAGTTACATATATATATGAATACGTAAACACAGGCATCAATACTTTCTGTTGATTCTATGTGACTTGTCCTTGAATAACAATATGTTCCTTCAAGTTCTTCCAATAGTCTCTATAGAAATAAAAGTTATTTCCTGTGTATGCTCTTTACTTATCACTTAACTCATAATGTGAGCTATGGGCCATTAATTCAGACCCAACCCTAATAGAGCTTGCAAGTAAAGTGAAATATATGAATGATTTTAACAGTACCCCTCCTCTTGAGTTTCCATAGTCAAGCAAAGATTCAAACCCCTCTCTCCTGAGTCATAATCCATCACTACACCATGCTGCATATCCCTAAGTGCATAATGGTTACATCTGTATAATTCTTTGATATGCAGATATAACTGCTTCAAATTCCTGGCTTTCAAGTGTAAAATCTTAAATGAAATTGACCTGATAACTACATTACTTTGGATGGAAGGTTATTAATTCTAAGGCTGAGTTACTTTCATCCTTCTGTTAAATCCAGAGTTTTTCCTACTAATAATATAAAGCAAAGTGTTCTGCTTATATACCACCCCATACCACTACAAGTAGTCTCTGGGCAGTTTACAGTTTCATTACAGTGTGCAGGCTACACATTGCCCTCCCCAGCAAGCTGGGTACTCATTTTACCGACCTCGGAAGGATGGAAGGCTGAGTGAACCTTGAGCCTGCTACCAGGGATTGAACCCGTGTCGTGAGCACAGTTTTACCTGCAGTACAGGCATAGTAAGAGATTACTATACATGTGCATGAAATGGCCTCTTGAAAAATGGTAGTGTGAATTTCTCCTTAGCATGTGAATTTCTCCTACAGGGGAAAAATATAATTTATAAAGCTGACCAGAGTTTCATGCTACAGTATACATTATTTAAAAGTCTTCTCTTATTCAGCTTTACTTATACAAAATGGCCCTACACATAATCCCAGGGCGGCCTATGCAGAAGCTTGTGGTGCAATAGCCTTGCCTAAACCAAGCAGATCTATAACTTGATGGAACACCACCTATGAATCCTACATATGCTACCTGATGACCCCAGCAAAGGACACAATGGCTTCAGTGATGTAGTATGCCTGCAAGTAAAGATAAATCTCTGGGTGGGAAGACTCTTTGACTGAGATTAGGAACAGCTAGTGCAGCTCAATGTAGATGATAGTGAGATAGATACAAAATACTCTAAAATAAATAGATGATATAGACTGATAGTGTGACTTGGAAAAAGGCAATTTCGTATTTCAAACAAAGTTATCTAAATCTAAAAATTGTGATACAATATTGATACAATTTGTAGGTTGCTTTGCTGTAAAAGTATGCTATGACTGTAGATTCATGGGACTGAACGGTCATGGAGAATAATGCTTACTCGTATAAGCAGAGCTGACATCCAAACAGTGTAAAAAGATGTGCTGGATTTACATTCAAGGAAGGACATGCTGAGGAGATATGAAAAAAGGGATAGTAGCCCCGAATCTACAGGTGTGCTGGAGGGGGTACCTTTCTGTTCTGCCCATAAGCCACTTATGTAGTACCTCCCTTTCAAGAGCTCATCTTAAGCCCCCTTGCTCAATTTGGCAATAAAGATCTGTGCCTTTCAGCAGATACGCACTCAGCTAGTTGCCTGTATCAACAGTGGGCATCAGTGAGGATCTAGTGCCGTACACTATTGCTTGCCTGGAAGTCCCGGTTGTGCAGGTCAGCTACCCGGCCAGCCCCAAAAGGCAGGGGTTAGTTGACAAGGAAGACACAGTACACCATGAGTCGGTTACAGTATATTAATTACGTTGGGTCTCTTTTTGATTATTAAATGACATTTGTGCATTATTTGGCTTCTCCATAAAATGTTTTATAGCCCTGGGCTGGGAGATACTTCTTGCAAAAGCACTCTTTGATCTTTGTTCATCATGGTACCCAGAGGCAAAAGCTTTAAAGGTTTCCTTCAGTAAAATGAACCACAAAGAACAACAGTGTCCTTTCCTTTCAGTCGCTTTCGAAAGGGTAAGTTATGGTGTGAAATTTAAAGAGGAAGAAAAGACCAACATTTGGGGGGTGGGGAGGGGGACATTTAATAGTAGTACATCTCCCAGGGCAGAATACCTTCTGCAGAAATCTGTCTGCTCTACTTTCCTTTTATCAATATTGTCGAGAAAGTAAATTTGTCATTGTACAGCTGAAAACCTCTCCCAGATCTACTTTAATGTTTCATGCTACGTTTGCAAAACAAGAGTAATAAAAATAATGACACCATTATTACTCTTCCCTCTTTGTTTTCAGTTCATCACTTGCATATTTGAATAATGAATTATATTCACATTACAATCTCTGCATTCTTGCTCTTGAGTTCCTCTGCTGGCTGAAAGTAAAGCTATTATCCAGTTGTCAGCTCTGTGGAGCCATTCAACATAGCGAGCCAATGATCTTGACATGCAGATATACTATTCTGCAAAATTATCAAGAGTACAATTTCAGGCTATAGAAAAGAAAAGTGTCAGCTAGGGGTGAGAGAAGATCTTGGCCAGTTGTAAAATGCTAAAAATTTCACCTAGGCCACACTTTCAAGCAATAGGGTGAATGAACTGCAACAAGCAAATGAATATATTTGGCTGTAGTTTTAACTCATGAACATTTAAAATAATACCTAGTTTAGGATTCCAAGGGAGTTTAGGTTCCTCCCCTCTTGCTGCCAACCCACTCACCAGGACACCCAGGCTCACCCTTGCTTCCCTGTTCTATTAACGTTGCTCATTCTTTGAATTTAGTAGCATTGCGCACCCTTTGCACTATCCAGCACCTTGTACAGAGCTCTCATTTTACTGTGTCTGTAGGTATCGATTTGCTATATATGTCTCCTTTATTGAATGCATTGTTGAATCCACAACAAATTTTATTTGCCAGATGATCCTGAATTGTTCAGGGCCCTGGCAGTCTTGGCAGAGAAATAAGCCTTCTAATGTAGGCATTTGAATGTATGGGCAAGGAGCAGCTCTACTTTCCACTTTAGGTGTCTTTGGGTGGTGTTCCATAAGGGAGGAAAGGGAGGCTGTGCTACATGTGAAGAGTCTCCTCGTGATCTAAAACCCTAAAATCTGATCACACTAAACAGAAGATGCTGTCCTTTTGGAACTCTCAATGTCCCGTTGAGATTATCAATGTCAAGTGAGGGACAATGCCTGTTCCCTCTCCTCATAGGTTCAGATTAACCCCATTAACCCCATCGTAAGCCCCTCAATGCAACCCTAGCCTCTATATCAGCGTTTGAAAACCTAGGCATCATAACAATCAGGGATAGCGTGTGGCCCGGCTGCTTAGCGTCTTGGCCCAAACCTATGTAATGAAAATTTTTGATTCATGAATAATGTCCTACACGCCTGTCTGAAAATGTTCCCTCTTGATTCATTTGGGAAGATGTATTATCCGAGGCTGCTTTTGGAATGAGATTTCTAAAAACAAGCAAACAAAATCAGCAGCAATTAATTTTAAGTGAAGTACGCATAGCCTCGTGAATGTTTGGCACACGGTCACTGAGTGCAGAGGAAGCCGGAAAAAAGTTTCAGCGTGTTCACATTTATCAAAAACTGCAGGCTTTATAACACAAGGGAAGAACAGTTTTGCCACCTGAATGTCTTGCATATTCACATCAAATATGAACTTGGAACACAAATTGATATAGGGGAGATAGATTTTGCAATTAAAGAGGTGAAGTGAGCAACACGTTTAAAAGGAATGAATCTATTTATAGAATGCTTTTAACAGTGTTTATTCCATCAGACATTATTTGGATAATGCCTTTATCAGAGGAGGGTTTTTTAAATGGGATGATTTATAGGGCATTTTGGGACTGGATTTCAAGGGCATTTGGGGACTAAGCAAACTTACCCAAAACAGAGGTGCTTCTAGACATTGTAGAAAAATGTTTGAGGGAGCAAGGCTATAGTTTCTTGGAGGCATAAAGTATAATTTCAAAATTAAAACAGAGACTTGGCTTTCCCAATTCACAAAATTGTTAAGTATGGAAGGGGGCATGCTGCCATGGGCCTTACCATGTGAAGCTGGCATAGATGCACAGCTTTATTTATTTATTTATTTATTTATTTATTTATTTATTTATTTATTTATTTATACTTATATACTTCTGTCTTCCGGAGGATCCGGGCAGCTTACAACAAAGATGAAAACAATGAAAACAATAAAAACAATAACAATAATAGTAAACTAAATAAAATATCATAATAAAATAAAAAAAAGTCTTTGGAGTGATGGCGGGACAAGGGGAAAAAATTAACTGTCACCAAATGCCTCACAAAAAAGCCAGGTCTTTAAGGCTTTTTAAAAGGCTGGCAGGGACTGTGCAAGGCACCAGGGCCCTGGAGGCCTCAATAGAGGAGACAGGCCCACACTCAACCAAGCAAGGAGACCAAGGGGGTGCAGCGCCTAATAATGCCAGAGCTGGAAGGGACCCTGTGGATCATGGGATCAAGCTCCTCTCAAGGATGCTGCACAAGGAGGAAACAAACTCCTACCCTCCAGCTCTGCTGCCAAGATACCTAAAGCCACTGAGCTCTCCAGAGGTTCCTTCTCAATGAATGAAGCTGATTTATGAAAGGTGAGCATGACATGCCTTAATCCTGGCTTCATGTAAGGCTTTTCTGCCTCAGCCTTTTTGTAATGTGTGTGTCATGTCCCTGGTGTCCTCCCTTTAATGGCCCAATGGCATGAGCCCACATAACAACCACAGAAAGTAAGGCTTGTTGTTAAGAAAGAGCTTCAGGTTCTTCCATAAAACATCACTCACCTTGGTTTGGCGCATCCAAACCTTCCAGTGAGAACCTGGAACCTATCCAAATCCACAGGCTGCCCTTGCCTTCAAGGCCCATTTTGCACTAAAATGGGCACTCTTGCACAACATGGGGAATTTTTCTGCAAAACAGTCTCACCAATGAAAGCATGCCAAGGCAATCCGCACCATCCTCTCTGGGAGTGGTGGGGTGGACATGGCATTTCTTTGCCTTTGCATGTAAAGGCAAGGCAAGCAACTATTTACATCACCAGGGTTTAGGAATACTAAAAAGGAGTGGCAGCCATTACATAGAAACTTATAAAATCATTTCTGCTTAGTAGGAGAGTCTGTCACCTGTTAGCCAGTGTGCTTGCTGAGTGTATTCCCCATGTGCCAAACTTGGACTGCTCTCCTTCCCTGTACTTTTAAAATCATTGACATATATAGATGCTAATTTTAAAATATTTGCTGTAAAAACATTGCACCATCATGGGGTGGGGTGGGGATACTGGCTAGAAGAACAGTGTACCAGCTCAATCTGCTGCCCAGGTGCTAAATGCCTACGGCCAGCTTTAATGCTCATGAAAATCTCTTCTTTCCTTATTCTTTCTTTATCAATAAGTCCTGTGATGAAGAGCCTTTCCAACAGAGACCAACACAGGAAATGGGCTGCAATTGCATTGCCAACTCTCAGAAAAATTTTGTTTCATTTCATGCCCTTGGGTTGATCTATCTGCAAAGGTATAGGTGGCATTCAATGGTCTCTCATCACCTTAGGCTGGTAACCCAGCTGGGACTCAGTCTGGAGATCAAAACTAACCTTGTTACTCATGCACTATTCATATATTCATGTGAGACCACCTCCAGATCACCGTGATGACTTCTAAATATCCAGTGGAACAAGGATCACCCAGATATTAGTAGAGGTTATGAAGTCCTCATACAGTGGTGCCTTGAGATCCGAAATCAATTCATTCCTCAGGACACTTCGTATCTTAACCATTTTTGTATCATGGATCCCAATGGGGCGCAACGCACCCTGGGAACTGAAGTCTTCCATGAAATGTTCACATCTCGGGGCTTTCCATAGAAAATTTTCGTATCTCGAGTTTTTGCAGAAGTCTTCCATTCCCAGGGTGCATTGCGCCCTGGACAGACTTCCCTTTTGTATCTCAACGCATTCATATCTCAAGGTACCATTGTATTTCACAATGCTTTTTACAATCAGTTGAACTGGCTAGTGATGTGCATCATTTTGAAGATGGGACTCACTTCAAAAGACTTGTACATAGATTCATATCCCCAGATATTTTAAGGCTAGTCTGTTTGAGGAACTAGTCTCACCTCTACAAATCTTTTTGTTAAGCAACCCTGGAGGCACAGGTCCTACCCTGCCGCTGAGATCAATAACCTTGGTTGGTATGAAGAATAGGCCTCATTAGCGATGGCCTTTGAGTTTTGGGACTCCATTCCTACTGAATTATATATATTCCTCAAATATATGCTAAAGTGCACACATGTCCTGAAGCCCCCGCCCCATCTAGTGATCATGGGCCACATGTCCTACCAGGAAGGTGCAGCCTTTTTAATAACAGCTAGACCATGAGATAAATGAGGGGCAAAGCAGCGGGGAACGGTTGTCATTGGCTCTCTCCCTCATTATAAGATATAATTTTTCAGTTGGCATCGGTTGATGCTTCAGTTGTGGCAAGACTGGTAAAAATGTCACTGCAGGACACCCTTTTTTCTGCATTCACAACCACCTAGCTGTTTTCTCACTGGTTGTGGGGCGGAGGAGAGAGGAATATAGGATTTATCACAGATCATCCACATGACACAAGTACTTTACTTTTTAAAACTTTTTCTTATTCTTTTACCCAACTCAGTCCTGTGTGTCTAAACCCCATCTAAATCTAGTTCCAACTAGAGACAGGCATGTAACGAAAAAAGAAATGCTGTTTTGTCATTTTGTTAGGTAACAAATACTTCATTACATAACAAAACAGTAGGACATGTTTTGTTTAGTTTTGTAACAAAACATCATTTCCCCCTCTCGAATGAAATGATCCACCCTAGAGGAATCAATGGCAGGTGAGCTCAAGCTCTTCCCTGTAACCCCCCCCCCCCAAAATTTTTTTTGGAAAAGTTTAGGGGGGTCAGGGGACTGAGTCATTGGGCTCCAAAGGGGTTGCCCCTAGGGAAAAAAACTTTCTAATTGAGTGAGAAGCTGCTAATTATTTGTGCAGGCAAGCAATTAGCACCACTGTGGCTTGGCTTCTGAATCCAATTGGAAAGATTTTTTTTCCTTGGGGCCCCTCCTTTGGAGCTTGGTAACTCAGCCCCCTGACCACCAAACCTTTCCAAATTTTGGGGGCTTACCTAGAATCAATTGGAGAAGCTACCCTGCCATTTTGGTCCTTTAAAACCCAGGGGAGCATAGCATTTTGTTTCATTTCATTTGATTTTGTAACAAAACTATAAAAATTCATTACAAACAAAACAAAACAAAACAACTACAGAAATGAAACAAAACGAAACACTATTTTTTTCCATTTCGTGCCCATCTCTAGTTACAATTAAAGCAGACACACTGATTTAAATGCTGAAGTGCAATTCAACACTTGTGTAAATCCCATTGATTCATTGGGCCACTGTAGTTGACTGGGGTTGGTAACTAGGTTCAGACCAAGGCCTCACACAAGGGATATTGTGTTCCTGCAGTATATAACATTGGGGTCAGGGGTCTCTTTGTCACAGAATCTTCCATTTATTAGCTCAAGGAAACAAGCAGCAATCAGGGAAGGAAAGACTGTAGGCGCATGGACACAGACTGAACATTTAATAATACCTAAATCTGATTTAGTAAATGGTAGTACACCACATTGTTGCAAAACACTGGAACCACCATTTAATTTTTTTAAAATGGGTTTGCATTCTTGAGTCTACTGCTTAGGACAAGAGGTCCTTAGGGAGGAAAGGGTCTCTTTGAAGTCTAACTCACAACGATGCCACCCCTAATCCTCCTTAGATATTTTTGCATATATCTCTATGTCCCGAGTCACAAATTATTGCAACAAATTAGAAGAGAGTCCTCTCTGAATTGGTGCTATTTGAATTGAATTAGTGTCAGCTCCTTCTTCACTCCATGTCCATTAACCTACAAAATTTATGAAGGAACACTGAGAATTAATCTGCAAATATATACTAATTCACACTGACCTTTTTCCAAGCCGAAGCCCTTTTAGCACTCACAGTGGGTTTAACATTGCTCTTCTGAGTGTTATTACAATGCGCTCAATGGTTGTCCATAACTGCATAATGCAAATGACATTTGCTTTTTTGTTTCAGCGTATTCCCTCAGATGTTTCCTCTCTTTTTATCACACTCCTCACACATCTGTGCCCTTAAAATGGCAGTGTAAACTCCTCCTCTGTTGGTCCCTGGGTTCCTCTTTCTGTCTTTGCTGTCTGTCATGTTGAGGCAGCAAGCAGTTTGGAATTAGCACGGCGATGACATATCCTTATGACACAGGTTATGTTGCCAGCTGGTTGGAACAGGTGTAGGCTGATTCTTACCATCAAATGGCAACACAGATTTGGCTTTCTCCCAGAGCACAGGCATGAAAAACCTGTTCTCTTCACAATTCTCTCTCTCTCCCCCCCTCCCCTTTTCAGTTGAGAGATTGATGGACTGTTCATTGACAAAGCATCAAGTGACGATTCAGTCCTCTTTTCTTTATCAAATTGTTTAGAAATTTTCACCAGGGCTTCCAGGATGCCAAGCAAACATTTTCTTCTTTTGTCCATTTTCGTGATCAGATTAAATCTTCTGGAGCAACAGCATTAAGAAGCTGCTGCTTAATCATGGATCTGGAGAACTTTGTTTGGTCTTTGGAAGTCAGTCTCTGTTGCGTGGTAAGGAAACTCAGAGGAAGCGTTTTGGGTGGAGAGGGGACCCTACAAATAGTAAACATGGATCCCAACTTACAGCATTCATGTTGCTTTCCAGCATCTGCTTCCTGTAGAACATGAAGATGGCATGTTTTTTTTTTTTAAAAAGGGAGTTGTTGCTGTGTTTCACTGATGCTATAAATTCTCTAAGGCCATTGAGAAGTCAGCTGGTTATCAGGACCTTAAACTGAGGAGGAAGGGGGTGGTGGTGGTCCCAACTGCATCTGAATTGAATAGGACAGTGGTTGCGCAGAAAGGAGTGAATGTCGTTTGATTAGCCCTTTTTAAACAAACTGACCCAATTAGCATGTCTTGAGCTAACATCCACATCATAATGCCATTTATCCTTTCAATTACATATTTCTCTAGATGTGATAATCTGAATTCTTGGCTTAAGGGTTTTGATAAAAATGCTTTATTTAAAACAGGCAGGTGAAGGTTAGAGGAGATGCATGTGAACATGGATATCTAAGGACACGTGTATTTTCACAGAATCACAGAATCATTGAGTTGGAAGGGGCCCGTAAGACCATCTAGTCCAACCCCCTGCTCATTGCCATAATTCAAATCAAAGTAGATCTGACAGATGGTGGTCCAGTTTTCTCCTGAAGGTCTCTAGTGCTGGAGTGCCCATTACTGCCCGAAGTAATTGGATCCATAGCTGTACTTCTCCAACAGTTAAGACGTTTTTCCTGATATCCCAGCCAAACATCTGGCTTCCTGCAGCATGAGCAATTGGGCCTTTTTACACAACCCCTAAGATCCGCTGGCCACTTAAATTCGGACCAGAGATCTTAGGGGTTCGTTGCTCTTCCTGTGTTCCCACCCCCTCCGCACTTCCTGGCTGCTGGTTGCGTGAGGGGAGAGAGAAAAAGAGAAAGAAAAGCATGCCGCTCACCTCCGTTCTGCCTCTCGTCTCTGTAAAAGTAGCTCTTAAAGGGGCGGGAGACAAAAAACAACAAACAGAAGCAAGGAGAGCCCAGCACTCACTATCGTTACACCGGATCAAATAATTTTCACCTCCAAAGAGCAGGTACTTGAAAGGTGTGCTGGGACGCGCTAAAGTGGGCGTGGTCGCAATTAATTTCCTGTAAACTCTGGAGCTGGTGGGTAAACATTTTTAAGCTCCGGAGCTGGGAGCCATTTGCCCCGGAGTTTAGGGGTCGTGTATAAATGGCCTTCATTACATGTCTTGCACTCTGGGATGATTCCGACTTTGTGGAGCAGGAGGTGTAAGTAGAATTTGATATTGTACTCATGTGAAAACATGAATGGTATGGGTGTTTGAACACCTTCGGGACTGTCCTGGACCAAAAACCGACTGATTCATACACAGGCACACACTTTTAAATTTGTTTTTCATACATAACTAGTGACTGGACTTCTGGAGCACTGTTCCAAAGTTCAGGGTTTTTCTCCCATACCCTATTCATATTTCTAATTCCCATACCCAAAATCTAATTGCCAAAAAATTAACACATACAATCAAACCTTCCTGGTTCAAATGAGAAAATAAAACTCATTCATTTGGAGGCATCCCCAGTCTGGGTAAATCTGGATGACATAGACTACAACTCCCATAAATCCCAATAAGTAAAGCATGATGGAGGTTCTAAGCCAAGACATCTAGAGAAATCTGTCGTCTAATTTTGAACTGTAACCAATGAATGCTACCATGCATGTCCCACAAATAAGGTATCCAGGAATTGAGTCATGGCAACTGGGCTTCCTTTCTTGTGGAATTGAAACATTTCACTGCTCATTCAAGTAGCTTCCTACAATGATACCTCAAGAAAAGGAGTCCAGTTGCCATGATTCAACTCCCAGGTAACCTCACCTGGATGACTGCAAATCTCCACAGACATAAATGAAGCGAGAAAAAAACAATGTCCTTTATCTTTCCTTTGCTAGCTAGTATTCACAAATACACAGTGCCACTGAAAAGTGACTGGTCGCTCTGCCAGCTACTGTAGTTACCATGACTATTATTTATTTATTTATTTATTTATTTATTTATTTATTTATTTATTTATTTATTTAAAAGAATGTTTTTAGCAGTCCCACTACCAAATGGTCTCAGGGCGGCATGCAACAGTATATTAAAAAGAACTGTGACAACATATTAAAACCATCAAAACAGCAAGCAGTTTAAAACAATTACAGATAATAAAGTCCTGCTGCTCATGTGCCCAACTAAAAGAACATTATCTAATTAAAATGCTGGCTAAACAGGAAGGTTTTTGCCTGGTGCCGAAAAGCCAAAAGTGGCACCACTAGGCGAGTCTCTTTTGGAAGGGCATTCCAAAGTTGAGGGGCAACAACCGAGAAGGCCCTGTTTTGACATGATATTATCCTCAACTCTTTAAGGGTTGGCACCTTCCGCAGGGCCTCCTGGCCTGATCTTAGGGTACATTTATCTGCCAGTTGTTTGTGGCAATGACGTCTATCACTGCCATTAATATACAGTATATTGTACTTTTCTTCATGTACAAAATTGTTCTTTAATAATCCATGCTTGGGAGAGTTACTTTTTCAAACTAAAATTCCCATTGGCATTTGGTGAATTCTGGGAACTGTAGACTAAAAAGGCATTTCCCCCACCACCACCCCCATAGACTCTGGCCCAGGAATGGCTACTAACCTGTAATGGCTGGCTATATAAGACCTCTGGGTTTAGAGGCAGCATACAAGTTGCTGAGGAAGCAAAGCAAAGTGTTCTGCTTATATACTGCCCCCTACCACTTCAAGTAGTCTCTGAATGGTTTAGAGTTTAATTACGCAGGCTACACATTCCCCCCCCCCACACACACACAGCAAGCTGGGTACTCAATATACCAACCTCCAAAGGATGGAAGGATGAGTTAACTATGAGCCGGCTACCGGGGATCGAACCCCAGGTCGTGAGCACAGTTTTACCTGCATTACAGGCATTTAACCACTGCACCACAAGGCGCAGAGGCACAACAAGGAAGGAGGCCATTGGCTTCAAGGCCTGCTTGTGGGTTATTTGGTTGGCTGATGAGGAAAACAGGATGCTGCAAGAGTCTGATCCAAAGGGGGCCTTTTCATATTCTTACATAAGGGTTTTCATTTTTTGCTGAAGTACTTCCTGCTCATTAGGAAACATCATGGAAATGAATATTAAAGGGATATTGGTAAAAAGGTAAAACAGTGACATTCTGTAGTCCAACAAAGCAATTTTCTGAAGCTCTGATTTCATCCACTCATGCAGAGCACAGAAAAATCTCATAAGATTGTCTGTATGGAGTCAGCAAAGCATGGGGAACCCCAAAGATGGGACACGTGCTGCTCTGTGCCCATGCTTTGTTGCTATGATGCATACTTTTGGCTCCGGTTATACAGTATTATCAGTTTTTGAGTGTAACAGACCAGCAACTGGTGTGCATTGGAATAATTCGTGATCATGCACATCTTGAAGATTAAACTTCAATTTTTTAAATTGCCCATTTCAGCTACTCTCACCAGGATTCTACTTAGACCCAGATAACTACCATCAAATGTCCTGTAGGATGGACCTTGATATGACATTTCTGTTTGCAATTCTACTGAAAACCTTTTTTAAAAATTATAATTTTAACATTTCACTGCAACTTGCAAGCCACCTCAGAAGAATTTGTATCCTTAAAGGTAGCATATGAATGAATTCTCCTAAAATATTTACAGTACATGAAATATTTTCCTGTGGCAGCTGTAGTGTGAAAAATAAGTCTAAACATAAACTTTCTGGACAAGTATTATTGGCCTGAAAATTTTCAAAAAGCTTCCAAAAAGGTGCCATATATATTATTATTAATTATTACGTGTATTGGTAACTCTATAGAAATTACCAGTGTAAAAGAAGTGCCACTGTATTGTTTTGGGCACTGTGGGTTTTTTTTAATATTACCATGAATGAGGGGCAGTTTTCCCAAAATACTCATTGTTCACTGTTGACTTTATGCTTTACAATTTGTACTTAAAATGTGGCATGATTCAGATATAATATTAGGCAGTCATCCCAGTATCTTTTGGCTGGCAGAGGCTGGTTTAATATCACATCACATTTAGGGCTTATTTTGTTTCAGTGCGTGATATTAATGCTATTGGATTATGTTTACATAGATGTGAAGCACAGAATGAGTTTACAACTGACAGACAGCTGCATAGGAATGCATAAAAGCATTGTAATTGTGTTACAAAAACATCTCTTCTCTCTTCCTCCAAATAGTTAATTGGGATACAAATACTGATTATTTTAAGCTTTACAAAGGAGTTCATTACATAATAGAATAGCTGTTTCATCCAGCTCATATGATAAAATTCTCACCAGTCTTAAAATGACAGATGTAATATTACCTTTAATAAGTGTCTACTGATGCATGCAAATTGAATTAAATAGTGGGAGTACAAATTTGTCTGATAATTAAGATAAAAATTCATGTCAGTTTAAACCCTGGTGTATATTAGTAACCCTGTATACTTCTTTTTGCCACTGTTCTCAACCAATTATTTTAAATGTCATATTCTTGATTACTGCTAATATGTAAACTTAAGAAATGTTTAAAAATGATCTATGGAAATTATTACACAAACAATAGGCTTCTTTTTAAAAGCATCTTCAATATAAGCAAATTGTCTCCATAATTTCAGAAGTCATATAGATTTTAAAATCGTTTCATGTTCTACGTACCAAACATCTGTAAAAGGCTTGTGTTTTAAACAACATATTTAGCCCCAGCGGATGTTGCAAAATTATTCATCCTTTAATTCTCTACCTGGTCATTGTTTTAACTTCAGACTTTCCCCCTTTCAAATAATTCCAAGGATTAGATTTGTCAAGAAAATGTTAGGTGTGGGTTTTATTAATAGAAAAAGAGCTAATTTTTTATTGTTAGCCTATAGCTATTTCTTCTACCAAAAGGGTATTGGATTTGAAAAGGAATGTGATTTAACTAAGTTTATTTTTTTACAAGAATTTACTAAAATCTGCAAACATCTTATTCAGAATGGAGAGCTCTTGAGGCTTTAAAATTAGAATGTGGGAGAATCTGAAATGGATGAAGGTGTCCAGCCAGGTCCAGACCATGGAGTGCTTAACTCTTCAAAGTCATGGCTTCAGCTCTTAGTGCTAATTTAGGGTGGCCACCTCTTCTCTTTTCTTCTGAAGGTCCCTCATTTTTAGCATCTTATGTCACCCTGCAGGGATGAGCTGTCCCTACTTAATGTGGCTGGTGCACATGGTAATGAATTATGTTGCATTTTGCTTTGACAGATGTACCTGCAGACACTTCATCTTAGTTCAATACCTGGGTTGGAATAAAACTTGAGGTATTTTTTAAAAAACATTGTGAGAGAAAGCAAACATCATCAGATTTCTCTCCATAAATTATACCTGAGAACAAGCCCTACAAGTACTCTGGGGTCATTGTGTGTGTGTGTGTGTGTGTGTTGTGTCGTTACAGTTGTGACTGACTCTTCGTGACCCCATGTCCATGGAGTGTAGGACCACCTTATTTTTTTCCTTTTTGGATCAAGGACTTTATATCTGTGTGGAGATAAAATGTTATGAGGTGCATGTCTGAAATGAGCAGCAGCAGAACCCCAAGGGAGGGATGCCCCTCCCCTTTCACCCTCTTCTCCTGCACCACTCCTCTTTCTCTCTCTGCAACCCTCCCCCCCCCTTGGCTATTCTTCTCCACCTAGCAGCAAGACTGGAATGAGGTGGGGAACTGTCCTTGCCAGAGATATGAATGGATTTCTTGTCATGTGCTTTCCTGTCCCTTCCCCAGTGTGTAAAAACATCTGGTAACTTCATGGGCAGAGTGCTACAGGCGGAGCTCATGTCTATGGATCTCACAGAACCACTGAGAAGGTTCCTGGACAGGTAAAAAGAAAAGAAGAAAGAAAAAAAGAAAAAAGAAAAACACACTTCTTGTTCCAGGAAAATCAAACCTAGACTGCAGTAC
Source organism: Phrynocephalus guinanensis (assembly GCA_037367245.1). Classification (NCBI taxonomy): domain Eukaryota; kingdom Metazoa; phylum Chordata; class Lepidosauria; order Squamata; family Agamidae; genus Phrynocephalus; species Phrynocephalus guinanensis. The sequence continues at coordinate 67,864,656 of CM074732.1, read as the reverse complement.
AGAAGCCCCAGAGGTGGATGGCATGCGTGCAAATACATTGGTGGTCATTACATAAATAACATTGTGGTCAGCTGACCATTATGGGCAAAGGTGGACAGAGAACTCAGTTATTACCTTGAGGAAAGGGCAAGTGACCTTAGGAGGAGGGGAGCAATGAGCAGTTAATAACTATATGCTACCAAGGGAATCCTGATGTCTGGCTAGTGGTAACCCATGGCAGAATTTCCTAGGTATAAATCACTTAAAGCCATTCTTAAGTTCACCTTAGCAAACACAGGAACTTAAGTGGGACAGGTTAAAGATTTGTCTCATTTCATATTCTCCCCCAAGGATGGGCAAAGTGCACCCTTCTGAATGTCACTGGACTACAGCTCCCATCAACCTTAGCCAGTGTGGCTAATGAGGGAGGGCAAATCTAAGAGTTGCTACCCAAGAGCACCTGGAGCACTGTGAGTTACCAATCCTTGATTTGCTCTAACACAGCTGGCTGTTCTATATAGATTTATCTGAAAATAAATCTCATTGACATGGACAAGTCCAAACAGTAAATGCTCTTTCTTCCTAAAATAATATAGTATTTATTTTATACCTCACTTTAAATGTAAACAATAGAGATGGGCACGACTCAAAAAAATTGTGTTTCGTTTTTCGTTTGGTCATTTGGGGATCCGTTTCGGTTCATTTTCGTTTTTCGTTTTCTTTTTGAAAAATTTTTTGTTTCGTTTTGGGTTTGTAACGAAACGAAAAAACAAAAACAAAAATGAAAAATTGCTGTTTCGTTAGCATTCTTTTCAGTTCAATGGATTTGCTGCAACAAAAATGAAAAACACGGCAAAATTGGTCATTTCGTTTCCGTTTCCGTTTTGGTTTTTGAAAAATTTTCGTTTTCGTTTTCCTTACAAAACGAAATGAAAAAATGAAAACAAAAATGAAAATTTCGCTGAGTTGTGCCCATCTCTAGTAAACAATGCAACTGAGCTGTCAGCCAAATAGACCATTCCATGGACGCTGGTGAGTGAAATCAAGATAGAAAATGACAAAATGACAAAGCCCATACAGACGTCATCTGTCTCAGGAGGGATCATGCCAATGCACAGCAAAGACATAACAAAACAGCTAGTCTGCAGCCCAGTCCATACTTACCCAGGCATCAGCACCACGGAGCACAAGAGGACTTCAGAGACAACACGCTTTAGACTGCACTCTGTAGCTACTGGCTCCTTTCATGAGGTCTCAAATGGCTTCAACCACTGAACAAGTTAAGAACACATTCCCTTCCATACAAAAAGCCAACATATTACCTGTTAAGTGAAAATATTAAAATCTGGAATGGAAGATGGGTCAGATTACAGAGACTTGCTACTGAAGCTTCATTGGCTACCAGTCTGTTTCAGGGTCCAAGTACGCATTGTAACCCCATGAGCCCTCTATGGCTCAGTTCAAGGCTCCCCAAAGACTGTATATGTCACATGAAACTCCACATGATCTGAGATCCTCAGGTGAAGCCTGTCACTCATTAATGACACCAACCCAGGTATGCTTTGTCCAGCTATGAGAGAAGGGCTCCCAGGGGCTGCCCCCAGATTATGGAGCTCTTTTACCACTGAAGCTAGGTGAACCTAAACTGGGCCCTTCCCTGTTTGCCTTCCATTGTCTGGCACAAACCTTTTTAATTCAAGAAAGCTTTCAACAGTTGTGTGGGTGGGTGTGCTTAAAATATTGAAGAAAAGGATTTAAAATAATGATATTGTGCCTTTTTATTTTTTACTGTTTTTCTTTAACTGATTTACATCCAGCAGTGTTTTAATATTATGGTTCATCTAATTGTGATTTAGCATGGCAATATTTTGTATGTTTTTACTGATACTTATTATTACCTTCTCTTTTGTCACACAGTAGGATGCAAAAAATAAGATGTGCTTTCATTGCATGGAAGATTTGTTATATTTCAAAAGCAAAATCTGTTTAACTTTCTATAAAATGGTTGGGAAATGATTTAAATGCTTTCTCGATAAACACAAATATGAAAACAAAATTATTTGGGTTCAGACTCATTTGGAGCAGGACTCTCGGTACCAAATGAACCTGAAGATAGAAAGGGTGGAGGGTATTTTTGCCAATCCCAGCTCCCTCAGCACCCAAAAACATTTACTGTGGGATTGTCGGTTTCATGCAAAACATTGTGTGAGGTAGCTGTGGGCCTGAAGAGAGAAGAAAGAATTCAAGTTGCCATTCCATTCAGCCCTCCAGTGGGAAGGGCTGAATAGGTTCTGGTTGCCTCCACCAATGTAAAGCTGTTTCCTCTTCAGAAAAAGCCAGCGATGGATCCAACTCAAATGATGGACTATATGTTCATTTAAGCAGAGGATAGCCACTCCTCCCCCATCTTGTGGGTCCATAACTCAGATACCTAAAACCCAATCTTCATCAACCTTGCAGGGTTTGTAGAAGAAAATTAGAGGAAGTTTCTCTGTAATTTTGGTGTTTCTAGGTGCTTGGGGGCATTGTATACACTTCTTAAAAAGGAAGATAGAACAGACAAATTAATTCATTGATTTACAAAAAATTTGTAAATTCGTTATTCACGATTTGTTGACCTTGTTTTGATCACAAATCAAAACAAATGGCCACATTTCTGATGTGTGTCCACCTCTGTTTGCCACAGTTTGAGACTATGACTGTACTAGAAGAAGCTGCTCCATGTTCTGTCAGGCTACACACATCTGTTCTGATGTGGGAGTATATGATGGTATTATTGTGACTAACTTTTATAACACTAAGGTTGGCAAACAGCCTATACCAAGCAAGCTTCCATTTTGACTGCTTTAGGGAAGCCATCCCACTCCCTTTTTAGGGAACGGCCTAAATCTTGTGCTTTCCATCTTCTTGCAACCCTCAGTATTACCAAAGGAAGTGTATGGGATTGGGCACTTCTCAGACAACTGAGCAGGTTGGGAGAGCACACAGAAGGCTTCAGAAGGGAAGGGAAGTGTCACATTTTTCATTCTGCCAATGGTAGCAGTGCCCTTAAAGAGACAGTTTAACCCGGAGGTATGAAGGACAGGAAGGGCTTAATGCCTGTTAATCCTGGACCTTGATGGATAATTGGGTGGAAACGCCTGTTAACGAAAGAGCTCTAATTATTAGGTAAAATGCTTTGTGTCATATTATAATACTAACTGGACTATAAACGGCCACTCCCTGAAAATCGAAAGGACATAATGAAGCACACAGGATGGCTTCTGTCAACTGAATACAGACAGAGATCACTTTGTCTAAGGAAAACACCTGAAGCCAGGTATTTTCTCTCAGACCTTCTACAAGCACAGCTTCATCAGGTGTCATTGGCTACCAATCCACTTCATCTGCTCTTCATGTCATTCAAATCATGCATGTTCACTTAGCTAATGCCATGCTAATGAGAAGATCACTTTCCACCTTTATGATGAACCTCACAGTATTCTTACCACTCCCTAGCATTCTTCTTACACTTCCCCTGTTCCTTATTTGTAAACTAGAAATGCATGCATCCATCAGTTTATCATTGGAAGTTGGTTTTCAGGACTACAGCACTTGTGAAACTACTGGCAGAGGGACAGCGGGAGTGGTCGTTTAAACAGGAACTTCCCTTGGCTCTGATCTAGAGGTGGGTGTTTCATTTCAGAAGGGATGTCATTTCAAAAATGAAACACGGCAGCTGTGCTGCTGTTTGGAACTGGAATCCAGCCTCCAAAATTAAATCAGCCACTTATGTTCATTTGGGTCATGCAGGCAAAACTCAAATCAGGGAGCAGGCTCTGATGCATCATTTTTCCTTCTCCCTGGTGCTGGCCAATCAGACAGGGAGGCAGAATGATGCACATCCTTGCACAGCTCCTGATTGTCCAGCGCTAGGGAGAAGGAAAGATGATGTGTCGTAGGCTTCTTCCTGATTGGATTTTTGCCCGTGCAACCCAAACAAAGGTAAATCAGTGGCTGATTTCATTCCGGAGGCTGGATCCTGGTTCCAAACTACAGCTGTGCTGCTATGTTTCATTTTCGGAACCGGAACCCTTCCAAAACTGAATCCCCATCTTCACTTTCATCTATTAAGAATTACAAGGGAATGAGCTGAGATGAGCCCATGGCTAAGGGTAGTGTAATCCTAACTATTGTAAGTTAAAAAAAAGTTATGCTAGGTATATGTAGTTTATTTGCCCGTGCTTGGCCATACTGGCTAGAGGTTTCTGGGAGTGGTAGTCCAACAAAGTAACTTCTCTAGCCCTGTTGCCTGTGGGATTGCCACTATCATGCTCCATGTGCATTCAATACAGGCCACAGTTCTGAAGACAAATCATATGGAGCCAGTTATGTCTTCTTACTGCATATTCCCTGGTAGTGGCTACCTAGTGAAATTCTTTTTCTCTCATATCCAACAGTCAGAGCCCTTTCTTAATTGCTTTCCTAATAACACTTCTAACTACAGCTAAAATACAAGCATTTAGCCTGTTGATTATATTTGACACAATCCAATTCACTGTGTTATTGTTCGTTTCAGTTGTTTATTGTCACTATTATAAACTGCCCGGAGTCACCCTATAGCTAGATGGGTGGTATATAAAGCAAATGAATGAATGAATGTGTATTTAATATTGTTTATATGCCACCTTTCTCCCCATAGGGGACCCAAGGTGGCTGAAAAGAGCTAAAATACACAACAATTAACAGTTTAGAAATACCATATAAAATACTGTATTTTTTAAAAAAATTAAGATTAAAAATAATTTTGAAACCTTTTAAAAATGTTTTTTAAATCCTCTAACTTTAATATTTTTAAAGAACATTCTAGAGACACTGGTCGCTTAAAAGCCTGATTGAAAACGGAGGCCTTCCTTGCCTGCTGATGGAAGAGCAAGAGGGAAATCGGGCGATCTGGCTTCTCAAGGCAGTGTGTTCCAAATAGAAATGGGCACGACTTGGCGAAATTGTTGTTTCCGTTTTCGGATATAGTTTCCGTTACGTAACCGTAACGGTAACGGTAACGACAATTAAGCGTCAGAACTCGAACTCGAACCGAAAAAAGAAAAATTGGGTCTGATTTGTCATTGTCATTCCTGGCATCGCGCGGCGATCGCGCGATGCCAAGCGGCACAGAAAAAAAGTTTTAAAAATAAAAATAAACCCGATTCCCGGCCAAAAAAGCAGGCGAAAATATGCCTGCCTGAGGGCACCTACCAGAGGGGTGGTTTCTGGGGGGGGGGGGGGGTCCCCAGCCTTCCCCCCCCTCCTGTCCTGGACTGCTGGTACCGGGCTGGGAGGGGGCATCCTCGGCGTCTCCATTTGCCATGCGGTGCGGGAGGATCCAAAATGGCGTCCGCAATATTTTTTTTGAAATCGTGGTCCAAAAAACCACTAATGCACCACAGAAACATGCGAAAATTAGCTATTTTAAATGCTTGAATTTTTACAGTAGCAGCAGTGGGTTTTTTATAGCAGTAAAAGGTCGCACTGATTTTATTTTATTTTATTTTTATTTTTTTACACCTGCGCAATGATGGGCTGGCCATGGGATGGGACCATGCAAATTTTTGGACCCATTCTACCAATTGCATGGCCAGGTTTTGACTGACACTTCTGGATGTGCAAGAGGGCATAAAAAGGTGAGGCACTCCCAGAAGAGTCGCAGTCCGGGCTTGGATGTGGGTGGGAGAGGGCTGTGTGTAGCTGGCTGCTGTGCTAGACTAGTTTCGATTTCGCGGAGCCTTTAGATTTCAGTTAGGCAGGCAGGCAGGGAGGGAATTGATTCAATTGAATTTCTAGGAAATAATAATAATTCCTTTCATTCTCTGTCTGCTGTGGGGAATAGCAACACAGTTTATTCTTTTTTATTCTCCTGCAGTTTGTTAGGATTTCTTTAGTGCTTCAAAGGGGGGGAGGTTTGAGTGGGAGGGGAGGTGTGCATTTATTTTAAAATTTTCATTTGCTTGGTGGCAAGCCAAGGTCCTTTCATACCCTGCCTGCAGCTCTGCTGTGGGTGCACTGCCCACTTTGTTTGCAAAAATTGCAATTGCTTTATTCATGCAGTCTTGTGCAGCAAGTCAGTTTAAAGTGTTTCCCGCCTGCTCTGGGTGATTGCGGGACCCGTGCCCACCACCCGCACGCCCGTGCGCCCACCCCTCCCCCCTGCCACTGCCGCCGCCCGCCCATGCCCCCCTGCCACCCCGCCTGCCACCTAGGGCGCAAAAACACCTAGCGCCGGCGGGATGCCACTCGCTGGGATGTCAAATCACGCGAAGTCACGGCGGCGGTAATGACAAACGACAAACGACATGACAAAACGACAAATTTTTAAATTTTTTTGCGAAAAACGGAAATGACCCGAAATGGACCCGTCCCGAAAAACGACAACTCAGGAAAAAAAATTCTGGTCGTGCCCATCTCTAGTTCCAAAGCCTGAGAAAGGTCACTGGGGAGGCCCCTTCTCATTTCCTCACCAAACAAACCTGGGAAGGTGATAGAACCAAGAGAAGGGCCTCCCCAGCTAAGTAGGCTTACACTTGGGGTTATAAAATCCTTCAAACAGTCTGACCCCAAGCCCAGCACTTATAATCTGGCATGTGTTCAGCCTCATAAGAATTCTGTAAATTAGGTCACTACCGTTCCCATTTTATATGACGGGAAACTGGGATGTAATTACTCTATTACAAGAAGTCTGTGGCAGAGAAGGAATGGGAACACACTGTCCCAGAATGAAGACTCAGGGCAAACAGGGACACCTATCACACACCTTCATTCACCATAATGTGGTCTGTAACATCACAAAGTCCTTAAGCAATGCTCAGCAGTTAAGGATTAAGTCACACTCTGTAAACTCTACAGGGAAGTCTCAGACAAGGATATGGGAATCTAGTTCCAGGCCCCCCAAACTCAATATGCTCTGCATCTTCCAATACTTAACACACACTACTAAGGTACTAAGTGCTGGAGAACTTCATGTTCATCGCCTTGTCTCCCTTTGTTATAATAACCTTGAATTTGGTTTGTGAAGCTCAAGTGTCAAAATAATTTAAAAGAGAGAGAGAGAGAGAGAGAGGTGATTGCATTGCTCATCTGTGGAATTACAGTCCTGAACAAATCTGAAAGCCAAGGATGGCCTAACAGCGCAAATTGTTAAAACAAAGACCCTATGATTAACTATCACCACCCTTTTCCTGCCACACCTGAACAAGACAGTCATTACATCACTGTTGGACGGCGGAAGGCCTGAGTTGCGTTTAATATCTCAGTTTTCACAATTTCAGTGGCATGCCCCTGGCAAGAAAGAGGTGGAGGCCACATGGCTGTACTTGCTTAAATGAGGCCCGGCTTAAGCTTATGTAACTGTACAAGTACAGCTTTTACCAAACCAAAAAAAAAAAAAAAAGGAAGGAAGGAAGAAAGCAAGCTGGGGAAAACAGGCAGGAATGGATACTACTGGCATGTGGTTGCAGAGAGCAGGAGGACTAGAATGACTGATAAAAAGGAATTCACTTTTTAATTCAAGCTCTCTCTGTTTAGTCTGGTAAAATGATGGGCTGGCACAAAGGCTTGTGCCTGTGGTTCTGCAAGCCAGTACGTACACCGGGGGGGGGTATACATTTGAGAATTAAAGAAGAGAATCACTTCTTCTAGAAGGGTTACACCTCTGCATCAGCCACTCTTGTTGGATTGCTTCTATTATCCCTGCCAGAGAGGGGCTTTCAGCAGCTGCAGTCTAGAAATATCTAGATGGCCACCCATCCCTACGCCAAGTTATTGTGCAGGGTGAGAAGGCTTGAGGGAAGAGGAAGGCCTGTTGGTTGGTTATGCGGTAGCTTTTGTTGTGCATAAGAGGTTCATCTGCAGCTCAGCATTGATAACATTTTGTTCTAAAAGGCCATCAGTTCCTTTTAGGGATGTTTGTGTCTCTGGTGGTGGAAATGCATCCCCCCCCTTTTGGACTCCTAGAACTCCCCCACTCCCCAAGACAGCACACAGCTATTGCCTTTCTCATCTCTGGTCCCTCTGGCTGAGGTTGGTCTTGCTCCCTAATGTGTTTGCCTAGGATTGAATCTGTGAGCAAGTAAACTGTAAAAAAAAAAAATCAGCCCCATGTGTTTGACCCAATCCCTTCGCTTGGGTGCTGAGATCAGAGTCAGACATTCAACCCTGTGCACCTCCTGAATGCTCCTGTGTTCTGAGTAGAAGAAAGAATAGGAGGGCTAGCATGTTGATGCATACAGCCACTCCTAGCTATAAATGACTCTTCAATCTGCATTCTTCAGGGAAGCGCTTGCCATATCTCAAAATGAGAATACACTTGGAAAAAAATGGCTAACTGTGGTCTTTAATTTGTCAATAATGATTTTAGACCATGACCCTTAATAGGACATTGTCACATTTCCTGTGATTTATGCCTCATGTGATGACATCAGTACCAATACTGCTGATAAAAGAACACTTATATTGAAGCAAACAGGATGATGAATGGAGTACAAGTCTACTTACTCATCTCATTACTGACTCTTCTGTTCGCCACAGAGCTAATGTAGCGAGTCATTGTGTGCCTTGGGAGTATTTTGCAGATTGAATTTAATGGCAGGCAGGCAGGATACGTACAATTGCACGAGCTCCTGCAATGGCGAGATAGCAGATTTTTAAAAAAATATATGATGATACACATTTAGTAACACAAGTGACAAACAGGGATGAACTCCTTCAAGTCAAATTGTTAACAGAAAACAAAGAGCAACCAAAGAAGTCCTTCAGGTCTACTTCTATGACTTTTCTACATAAATACATAAATGAATAAAGCAAGGGAAAATATATCACCACTTTTATTTATCTATTTATTTATTTTGGATCCGTGTGACAGCTCTCCATCTAGGATTTCACACTTTGATCCATTTCAGTACAATGTTACAAGTGCTCAAAGCCTAGCTGCTTAAATAAAAAAATCCTCTTAAACTACAGAAACTGTGCATTCACTATAGGCCCCAAAATCCCAAACACAGTTGGGAAGATTTTACCAAACACAGGTAGCACATGATTACAGCTGAAAACATGTTACTGTTCCAGTTACCTCAGTGCCTGCCAGACTTTGTGTCTGAAAAATCAAACTTGCAGATGAATTTTTATGGAAGTTTGTGGCTATGTTTATACCCAGAAAAACAATTGCAGCACAACACAAGCTAATTTGAAAAGTGTGAGGGTTCTAAAAAGGTCCTGCTGTAACAAATCTCCTTGTCTAATGCTGGGCTATCATGGGAGATTCAAAGGCAATGCCCTAAAGTTCCTCCTGACCTTTGGGATATAGAAGTGAAAATGTTTGTAGGTCCCCCCCCCTCTAGGTGCAGAGGTCTAAAGATGAAAATGGTCTTGATCCTCTGGAAGGGATGGGAGCTGCACAAGACCAAGGCTACACCTTTGTCCAACACCCATTCATTTCAATGGGGGTTGCAGGGTCGAACAACGAGCAGATTGCATCCGAAGCCGTTAACAGACATTACTTAGTCTGGTCACTCAAAGAAAATAATTTATACATTAACAGCCTCTCTAATGAGATCTGTTCCTTAAAGTATAAATAGTGTGGTCCATTAACAGAAAAGTCTGGGAGTGTAATAAGGAAAGTGGAGGAATTCCCTTGGGCTCTAAGAGTCATGCAAATGTCACCGATAATTCTCCTACCCTTTGTGAGCTAGTGATTTTGCATGTAGAGAGGAGTGTTAAAAGCAGTTTTATTAGTTGGGTTTTAGTGCTGTGGCCAGCTGCACTCTTTTGCTCTATAAAAGGTAATTACTTCCAATAGTAACAAGCTAATTGATAGCTAATTAAATCAATTGGCACACTAACTGCTGTCAGAGAGTGACAGATTAGCCAGTCACATGACTGTGTGTTTGTAATGAAAAGTGGACATGGTCTGAGCGTGATTGACACACCCGATGAAAAGTGATTTGGGCCCTCATAGGTGGTCACGAAAAGGGCATGGCAAGCGTGATTGATTCAATGGTGACTGTCAGAGAGGAAATGAGAACTGAATAGGATTTGGGGGCTGACACAGAAACTCACCACATGATGCTCCACGTCATTCCCATGTAAATAAGCTAGGTAGAGGTTTCCTGACAAAATGAAATGTTAGCCTGTGAGGGAAGTGGGGCTGAGGAGAGTGGTGTCAGGGGGAGAGAGAAAATAATTAAAGCTCCTACACTAGAGAAGCAGGGGGAATTAAAAGAGGGGTAGGGGAGTGAGAGAGACATGGACGAAAAAAGGGATCTATCACTTGACTTTGTTGTATAAACCATTCTGGTTTTATCGACTTGAGGAGAGCTATCTGCCATTGTTCTTTTGTAGCTTTATCGCAGTTAAGGATCTGCCTAGACAGGAGCTTTGTCTAGTGGTTGTAATCCTTTCTCAAAAGGCTCTTCAAATACCTTTCCATTTAAAAACAGAAATCTAGCATCTACTGATTGTGTTTGGTTGCAATATATATAATCCAATTGACATGTGTTGGAGTCAAATTCTTCGTCACTTGGCATCTTTTTTTGTTTTAGGAAGAAACACTATGAAGCAAAGATTAGTCACAGCTACATTCAATTGATCAAGCGGTGGAACTTTGATCAGTTATCACTGTATTGGTTTTCCACAGAGCTTTCATTATAACAGGCTTTGGTTGGGCCTACATCCAGTGGTGTAGACCCATGCAATCAATGGAATGCACATACTGCTAACTTACTGAGTTCCCATTGATTCAAGTGGCATACTTTATTTATTTATTTATTTATTTATTTATTTATTTATTTATTTATTCAACTTATATGTCCCCCACTACGCAAAGGTAGTAGGACTAACAATAGCATTTTAACCAAAGGTTTTTATTAAAATAACTTTAATGGTGTATAAAATGTTAGTTAAACATACCGTAGTACATTGCCTAATTATTTCAAAAATCAATTTTGTAGCAAACAAATATGTTCAAAGAATTCATTTGTAATATCTGAAGTTCCTCCTGAAGCTTAATTTCAAAACACTTGAAACTAATTTCAGGATTATCTTTTGAGAAAAGTGACCTTTCCTGAGAAAATGCCAGTGGGCATCATAGTCCGTAACCTCATTTTGACCAAAAATGACTGTGATTATATGAACATAACATAATCATATCTTGACACTTAATAAGGGTGACAATTCTGCACATTATTTAACAAGTTGTAGTTAGATGTAAGACTAACATAGATGGGCACATGAAACTGATCTGATCTTGTCTCATCTTTTGCATGAGTTATTCTCATACAAAATGGTTCAAAAATGGGATATTAAAAATTACTGAATTACAATTATAGTTTGAAACTAACCATCCACAGTAGTTCACTGCTGTTGTGATTGAAATATTTTAAAAGTAATTCTTTACTTTCTAGTTAATCAACAGTAACTAAAATGATTCTTTTCAGTTCTTTTAAATATCTGGTTGATACAACCCATTGGCTTGCGTAGCTAATATCCTATCCTTCCCTGTGCATCACTGGGAGTCGGATTCTTGCTTATCATATGAGGCAAGAAAAAGGGCAGGGACAGACGTATTAAGCAAAGCAAAACAATCATCTCAGGTATCAGGTGCAGAGGCAGCTCCCCCAAATGAGACCCTTGCTCTTCAGATGTCAAGGAACAACACAATCAAAACCCCTTCACTCTAACCCACGCGAGCCAGGCAAGAATGGGTTCTGCAGGCAAACTAGATGACCTGCTTGGAACCCTCACACACACACACACACACACACCCACACACACACACACACACACACACACAGAGAGAGAGAGAGAGGGGGGGAGAGAGAGTCAATGTATTACCTTTCTCTGTGCTGTCACAGAGCTGAGCTCCAACAAGGAAGCAGTCAGTGACGTCATCTTTACTTGCTCCGTGGGGCTGGCAAATCAGACAGGGAGGCAAGATCATGCCTGTCTTTGCTCAGCTCCTAATTGGCCAGCACGATGGAGTAAGTAAAGATTACATTGTAGCCTGCTTCCTGGTTGGAGTTTAACTCCGTGCGAGCCCAGAGAAAAGTAAGACAATTGGCTATGTTTGTGTCAGAAGGTTCCGAGTAGAGATGGGCACGACTTAGCGGTATTTCCGTTTCCGTTTCCGTTACTCGGTTCCGTTACTCTACGGAAACGGTAACGGGAATTACTCCCCCAGACTTCGAGCTCAAACCGACGAACGAACAATTTTGGTCTGATTTGTCGTGCTCGTTCCTTGCATCGCGAGATCGCGCGATGCCACACGCGGCACAGAAAAAAAGTTTTTAAAAGTTAAAAAAACCCGGTTCCCGGCCAAAAAGCAGGCGGGAAAATGCCTGCCGTGCCTCAGGGCACCTACCAGAGGGGTTGTTTCTGGAGGTCCCCGGCCTCCCCCCTCATCCCCCGTCCTGGGCTGCTCTGGTGGGACTCGCCGCAGGCTCGCAGCCAGCAAAAAGCCCAGTCTCGCCGCCGGCCGCCGCAATTAAAGCGCAAGCAAGCGGCATGGACGGCACAGGAAAAAACTTTTAAACTCTCCCCCCACCCATTCCCGGGCCAAAAAAGCAGGCGGAAAAATGCCTGCTTGACTAAGGGCGCAGGGCACCTACCGGAGGGGTGGTTTCTGGAGGGGGGGGGTCCCGCCTCCCCCCCGTCCTGGGCAGCCGGACTCGCGAGTCGCCATCGCCATGCCATGCGGTGCGGGCGGGGGATCCAAAATGGGGCGGCAAACGCAATATTGGTTTTGAAATCGTGGTCAAAAAACACACAAGCACAACAGAAACACGCGAAAATTTATAAACTGCCAGATTTTTCACAGTAGCAGTGGGTTTTTTCTTGCAACAAAATGTCTCTCCTCTCCTCCTCTGTCCTCCATTGATTTTATTTTATTTTATTGTTTTTACACCTGCGCAATGATGGGCTGGCCGAGTGGCCAGCCATGTGGGAGTGGACGACCATGCAAATTTTTGGAGCCATCCCACCAGTCGCATGGCCACTTGGCCATGGAGACTTCTGGGATGTGCCAAAAAGCCCCCTAAAACCTGCCCTAGCCCTAACCCTAACCCTTGACTCCGTACCCATACGTCACAGACTGTCTTCTTAGTGGGTCAGAGAGGCACCCAGAGGTGCAACCCACTAGCCCACCGTAACCTTACCCGTCACTAGCCTAACCCTAGCTCTTGCACTAAGCCACCTTAAAGCCAGATCTACTTGCTTGCATTGCACTACACGCAGCAAGTACAATTCCCTTCTGTGTGAGACATGGTGGTGCCAGAGCCTTGTGCAGGGCGGGCATGACGCTATCACTCTCACTGGTCTCATGTCTGCACATTATGTTATGCAATATCCATATGGCTATTGCATAGCATTTTGCAGCAGCAGCAGGTGAGGAAGGGAGACCCCCATGTTGAGGGGTCTCTTGGAGCCTGCTTCCCCTTCCTAGTGGCAGGAGGCACCCACGGGTGCCTCCAGGAGCCCACTTTCCCTTTATAGCGGGCCAGAGGAGGCACCCACCCCACAGAGGTGCCTCCAGGAGCCCGCTCCCCCCCCCCAAAAAACAGTACTAACGACAACGAAAAAACGAAAAAACGAACCGACTAATTTTTGCGAATTTTCGCGAAAACCGGAAACGACCCGAAATGGGACTGGCCCGACTAACGACAACTCGAAAAAAAAATTTTTCAAGTCGTGCCCATCTCTAGTTCCGAGCACCACCTGGGCTAGCGTGGGTCATTTTGGCACCCACTGGTTCCGAAACAAACTGCCCATCCATACCTGCAACTCTTATCTAACTACAAAATTGAGACTTAATTTACAAGTAATATCTAAGGCCATGGAAGTGTCAGGAGAACACTGGCCACCAGGGGAAGCTGAGTCAGCACAAACTGATAACAAAGTCAGTCCTGTGTTTCTATTCTCTAATTTAAAGCTGTCTTCCATGTCTTTTTTATGGCTCCCTTTTGTCCATAGGGAAGCCTTTCAGAGTTTAGGATGGGGGAGATATATATACTTCAATACTGTATCTGAAAAATGCTGCTCCTCACTCTGATCCTGGCAGCAGCTCAAGCTGCAAATTTCCAAGTGCTAAAAGTTTCTCACTTCCTGATTTCGAGGCTATGAAATGCTTTCCCAGGTCAAAAGGGATACCTAGGCAGCCTCAAAATCTGGAAAGAGGGGTGAGATAGGAACTTTAAATTAGGGATCGAATGACACAGCTGCTGACATCATCAACTTATGCAGGTGCAAATATATGCAACAGGATTCCAGTCAATGATTGTGAAGACTCCCTGGGCATTAGACATGGGCACGACTTGGCAAAATTGTCGTTTCCGTTTTCAGTTATCGTTTCCGTTACGTAACGGAAACGGTAACAATAATTAAGCTGTCAGAACTCGAACTCGAACCGAAAAAAGAAAAATTTGGTCGGGTTTTTCGTTTCCATTTGTGGCATCGCAGATCACGCGATGCGAAGCACAGAAAAAGTTGTAAAAGTTTTTTTTTAAAAAAACCAACTCCCGGCGAAAATATGCCTGCCTGAGGCTTTGCCACCTACCAGAGGGGTGATTTCTGGGGGGTCCCCGGCCTCCCCCCCCTCTTCTCCTGTCCTGGGCTGCTTGCACCAGGCTGGGGGGGTCATCCTCGCTGTCTGTCTCGCTGCATGCCATGCGGTGGGGGGGATCCAAAATGGCGACCACAATTTTTCTTTTGAAATCGTGCTCAAAAAACACACCAAATCACCACAGAAACATGTGAAATTTATTTATTTTAAATGCCTGAATTTTTATAGTAGCAGCAGTGGGTTTTTATAGCAATAAATAGAGATGGGCACGACCAGAAATTTTTTTTCGAGTTGTCATTTTTCGGGATGGTCCGTTTCGGCTCGTTTCCATTTTTCGTGAAATTTTTAACAAAATTGTCGTTTCGTCGTGTCGTTCGTCGTTTGTCGTTACCGCCGCGATTTCACGCGATTTGACGTCCCAGCGAGTGGCGTCCCGCCGGCGGTAGGTGTTTTTGCGCCCTAGGCGGTGGGCGGGGTGGTGGTGGGGGCATGGGCGGGTGGCGGCAGCGGCAGGGGGGAGGGGTGGGTGCGCGGAGCAGGCAGAAAACACTTTAAACTGACTTGCTGCACAAGACTGCATTGAATAAAGCAATTGCAATTTTTATTGCAAACAAAGTGGGCAGTGCACCCACAGCAGAGCTGCAGGCAGGGTATGAAAGGACCTTGGCTTGCTTGCCACCAAGCAATTGAAATTTTTAAAATAAATCCACACCTCCCCTCCCACTCAAACCTCCCCCCCTTTGAAGCACTATCAGAAAAGAAATCCTAACAAACTGCAGGAGAATAAAAAAGAATAAACTGCGTTGCTATTCCTCACAGCAGACAGAGAATGAAAGGAATTATTATTTCCTAAAAATTCAATTGAATCAATTTCCTCCCTGCCTGCCTAACTGAAATCTAAAGGCTCCGCGAAATCGAAACTAGTCTAGCACAGCAGCCAGCTACACACAGCCCTCTCCCACCCATATCCAAGCCCGGACTGTGACTCTTCTGGGAGTGCCTCGCCTTTTTATGCCCTCTTGCACATCCAGAAGTGTCAGTCAAAACCTGGCCATGCGATTGGTAGAATGGGTCCAAAAATTTGCATGGTCCCATCCCATGGCCAGCCCATCATTGCGCAGGTGTAAAAAAATAAAATAAAAATAAAAATAAAATAAATTAAAATCAGTACGACCTTTTACTGCTATAAAAAACCCACTGCTGCTACTGTAAAAATTCAAGCATTTAAAATAGCTAATTTTCGCATGTTTCTGTGGTGCTTTGGTGGTTTTTTGGACCACGATTTCTAAAAAAATATTGCAGACGCCATTTTGGATCCCCCTGCTCCGCATGGCAAATGGAGACGCCGAGGATGCCCCCTCCCAGCCCAGTACCAGCAGCCCAGGACAGGAGGGGGGGAAGGCTGGGGAGCCGCCCCCCCCAGAAACCACCCCTCTGGTAGGTGCCCTTAGGCAGGCATATTTTTGGCTGCTTTTTGGGCCAGGAATTGGGTTTTTTTTAATTTTTAAAACTTTTTTTCTGTGCCGCTTGGCATCGCGCGATCGCCGCGCGATGCCAGGAACGACAACGACAAATCAGACCCAATTTTTCTTTTTTCGGTTCGAGTTCGAGTTCTGACAGCTTAATTGTCATTACCGTCTCCGTTACGTAACGGAAACGATATCTGAAAACGGAAACGACAATTTCGCCAAGTCGTGCCCATGTCTAGCAATAAAACGTCGTATTTATTTTATTTTATTTTATTTTATTTTATTTTTTTAGACATGCCCATTTGGGCTGGGCATGGGATGGGACCATGTAAATTTTTTTGAACCATTCCACAAATGGCATCGCCAGGTTTTTGACTGACACTTCTGGATGACGGCACCTTCCAGAAATCGCAGTCGGGTGTATGGATGTGTTTGAGGGAGGAGGGCTGGCTGCTGGTGCTGGTGTGATCCGATCGAGATTGAGGAGGGAGGCTGGAGGCTTTAGGATTTAAGTTAGGCAGGCAGGGAGGGAATTGAATTTAGAAAATAATTTCTTTGATTCCCTGCAGCTTTGTCTGCTGAAGGGAATAGCAGTTTATTCTTTATTTCTTCTCTGGCTGTTTGCGGATTTTTTTTCTGATATTGGATAAAGGGGGAGGTTCGACTGGGAGTGGGAGGTGTGGATTTATTTTAAAAATATAATATATACTACCATTTATTTTCTTTTTTCCCAACTTCAATTTGCTTGCACACACACACATTTGGGGTGCAAGCCAAGAACAGAACATCTATCCTTCCTAAGTGATATCCTAACTGCCCACTCGCCTGTCCGCCCACGCCGCCACCCGCCGTAGTACATCACCAGGTCTAAGCGGAGCTATGAATGCATATGAGAACAGGATTTCATCCTAAAGTTCTCACTGGGAAATATCTGCTCTTTCCAGCCAGCCTTCCTAACTTCAAGCATCAGTGGAATTTAGAATGCATGTTCATTTATGTGGTTAATACAGGGTCAGACTGTGTGTCTTATGATCAGAGAAAGTAGCCTTACTCAGTCATGATAAAACGGTACAAAGAGAGTGCAACCTGGAGAGCAGAGATGGGCACAAATTGGAAAAAATGGTGTTTCGTTTTGTTTCATTTTGTTAAGGAGTTTGGTTTGTTTCATTTCGTTTTTCATGATTTTTTGCAAAAAAAAAACCATTTTGTTGTTTTGTTAATTCGTTATTCATTTTTACCCGCTTTTTTCCCAGCGCCCACTGCGCAGCCTCCTTCTTATCACCCTTCCCGATCAGCCCCGTGATAACGAGCCACAGGAGGGAGGCAAAAGGAGGCGGCAGCTTTGAAGCTGCACTGCTCTGGCCACCTAATTGCGGCCTCCTTATTTCCCCTCCCGATCGGCCCCATGATAACAGGCCACAGGAGGGAGGTGCAAGGGGTGGCAAATAACAAATAACAAAACAAAAAAAATTCATTTCGTGCCCATCTCTACTGCAGAGTGTGTTGGTCCCACTTCTCCTGCTATTTGTTTCAATCTATGGAAGACATTTCAAAAAGTGTTAGTCCCTCTCTCGGTGAAGCTCTTTAGGACAGATGAAACATGAGACTCTGGTTCATGTGGAAAGCCTGCACAGATAATTCAACTTTCTTCTCATCGGGATGCCACTTCTGTGTGACTGGGTCTACAGTGTGAGAGGGTCAACAGTACAGCAGCCATTCTCAACCTTTTTTTTTTTTGAAGGGGGCATGGTCCTTTTAGGAGCTTTTCCTAGGTTCCATGGCCCCATTAAACAAGGACACAACACAAGTAGATGAAAAGAAAATGAAAATAGAAAATGTATAGGAGGGAGAAAATGGTGGAGAGAAAGAGCCTTTTGGATTAGCAAGAACAATGCCTCTTCTGACACTTCCCTCAGATCTCCATGTTCCCTTTGAGCTCAGTTGCAGCCTTCTTTGTAGATGAGAGAAGGAACAAATTTTCCAGATGATAATAATTAGGTTGGTGTGAATTATCAGAGTGGCTTATCTTGAACAGGCAGTTAAGAGCCATCAGCTTTACAAAAGAGCTGCTCCTACTCAGAACTGTTAACCCTAGGGTCTTCCATGTCAAATGTGATGACACGCACCCCCATGTCTGCATATCCCACTAAATCACTGTTGATAGTCAGGTAGGATCCTAGTCCAGTGGTAGGCCACTTGCTTTACACAGAGACTCTGTTGGCCTTCTAGAAAAAAAATGGAATCTTAGGCAATCAGTGTTGGGAAAGTTCATAGCATTAGAACCCCACTGGTAACCAGAGCAGGCAGTACTGCACTAAGGGGGGGGACATGTCTGACCAGCCACAGAGTGGCTTCAGAAGAACACAGAGTGGGGGGAGATGTTCCATGTATGCAGTCAAAGCATTTCCCTCCTGCAATGTTGTGAAATGATAGGTTTGCCTCATGGTGGGGAAAAATAATATACTGTATATAAAATCAGCTCCAACGCAGTGCCAATTCTTATTCAGCCATACAAAAGTGGTGTGTCTGGTGTGAATTGGCATAGGTTGGCCTGTATCGTTATGATAGATAAGTCAACTCAAATAGCTTTCTGCTGGATATGTAAGAAGCAGGGTAACAAGGATAGAATAGAAAATGTAAATGTTTAGTGTCATAAAAGCAGGAAATAAAGAGGAAAGGGGGCTTGAATGGAGAGAGATTTTGGGTGCTGCGAAAGATAAAATGGCACCGGCGAATGCCAGGCATAATAGGAGCAGGTGCTGTTGTCCACCCTTCACAATGCACCTCGCTGCAGCCTGGCTGAGCCTCTCCTGTTCCAGTAGCTGGTCTCCCCAGAGGGTACTTTCCCACAAGTGCCAGAAATATCTAAAATGGGGGCCTTAAAAGGGGGGGATGTGAAGGGAACAAATGCTTCACTTGAAGCTGCAGCATCATGCATAAACCATTCCATCTGTGACCCTACACAGCTCTCCCATCCAGGTTTCCTGTGATGAAAAGCGAGCACCTTCTACCATTTGCCCTCTCTGCCCCTTTTCTTTTATTAAATGCACAGCTCATGATAAGGACCAGCCAGGATACGAAGATAACTAGGCACTGTGTTTGTACTCCAACAGCTGTCTTTTCAGCCAAGAAAGCAGGTTGCAGGCAAATCCACTAATCTCTTGAAGAAAACACACACTCTCAAACACACATCAGTAGAGAGAGGGAAAGGTTTATATACAGTTGGCATAACCTCTGGAAGGAAGCTCTATTGCTAAGTAGAAGGACTAGCAGATTCCTTCTTTTTTCTACTTGTCAGATATTTTTTTCTTTTTAAATTTAGTAGCCCTAGTTTTCTTTGCTACAGGAGACAGTAAGTACAGATTTTCACGTTTCCATATAATATTGAAAGATCGGGAGGGAGAGATGAAATGGTGCTTTTAAACAAGAAAGGATGAGGAAGATTGAATGCTAACTCCCAAACAACTGGATTTACCAAATCCTTAATTCAGAACCAGGTACAGCCGAACTGCAATGACTGGGCTTTAAAAACACTCAAAAGCCCTTCTTGCTTAATCGACTGTTCACAGGTGATAGAGAAGGAGATGAATGGAAGGATTCTCTATCCTGTGATTACTGCTTTCTATGGGTTAGGTAACAGCCACAGTATAACCATATATACACATAAAAGGAAAACCCAGTCTCTGCACAGGTTCCAGAAGGTCTGCCATGTTCTTTTGCAGTGGCAAGAAATGCTTTTTAGTTTTAGAGATATGCATCCTAAAAGAGATAGAAAGAGCAGAGCACTTTGGGAAGGAAAGTTGATTTAACCACCAGGTAACTTGGTCTTCAATGAGCATTCAGAAATGTCCCAATCATCATGTCTCCCCAGAAGAAGAAGAAGAAGAAGAAGAAGAAGAAGAAGAAGAAGAAGAAGAAGAAGAAGAATACTGCCTGTAGCACTTGATCACCTCAGGCAGGGCATTTGAGGGTGCCATTGCTAAAGGATGCTCGAAAATCATTGATGAGGACCCAAGCTTTCTTGGTGGCGGCCCTTCGACTTTGGAACCAGCTCCCTTCAAAGATATGTCTGGCCCCTTGCTTCCTGTCTTCAAGATGTGGCTTAAGGCATAGCTATATAAAAAGGCTTCCCCTGGTTATTAGTTTCCCTGCTTCAATTTGCTGTTATCCATCTTGTCTTGCTTCATCTTTAGCCTATTTTTGCCCTCTGGTTTGATTTTACGAGACTGATTTAGATATGTTTATTTTGTTCTATGTCACATTATTTATTTATTGTGTAGTGTTTATGTTTATGCTCGTATTTTTGTATTTGTTTGATTTTTCTAAACCGCCCAGAGTGGCCTTGTTGGCGTGTCATATAAATAAATAAATAAATAAATAAATAAATAAATAAATAAATTGGTGGTGGTGGCAGTGGCAGCAGTGGCAGTGGTGGCGGCGGCAGTGGTGGTGGTGGTGGTGGTGCTGCTGCTGCTGCTGCTCATGATGATGATGATGATGATGATGATGATGATGACAGAGCTGCAGAGCTGGAAGAGATCCTATGGATCATCAACTCCGGCCCCCTTTCAAGGGGGCACAGTGGGGAATCAAAATCCCAACCCCTGGTCCACAGGCAGAGTCCTGAATCATTTCTCAGATGAATTAATAACTGTGATTTCATTTTCTCAGGGAAGCATATGTGCAGAGAGAGAGAGAGAGAGAGAGAGAGAGAGAGAGAGAGATATGCAAAGGGAAGGGAGTCAAAAGATATAGAAAATATTATTTATGCACTGGACCTAAATCTCAATTTAAATCTCCCTTTGAAGAACTCAGATTTTAAAGGAGGATTTTAATGAAATGCCTTGCAGCCACCTTTCATGAGCTTCAAGCATACAGCTTCATAACACTTCTAAGAGATATATGCTCTGGAAGAGAGTGGCAGAAAGGTACCAATGAGATTTCTTGAAATGGCTTTGGGCAATTGATTATGTGACTTAATAAGCAGACTGCAGGCTAACATTCAGTAAGTAAGGATGAAGACCTATGACGATCAAATGGCAAGCAGAGAATGCCTTTTACAGGAAGTGCTAAAATTCCCTTAGCATATGCAAGCATGTTCAGATGCTGCATAAGAAAGAAAAGCTTGTTCTCTCTGCAACTTGGTGCCTAGTTATGTAACCCACAACAGAACATACCATGCTCAGAAGCCACAAAAGAAAATGTGTCCCCCCCTTCCATTCACTTCTGCCTCCTTTATCTAAAATTATTCAGATTGTTAATAAAATCACAACAGTTAAAATCCTGGTTAAACAGATTTATATCTTATTTAGATTTTGCTAAGCAGAAGCTCCCACCAGCATATTAACAAGGGAGGACACACTTTAGGCCCAGTGTTGCTGTTGACAAGCAGAGGGTGGGTTTTCTTTGCAGAGAGGGCCATTTACGTATTGCCAACACGGTCAGCAGAAGCTCAGTGGGGTACCACTAGATGTGAGGCTTTAAACAAGCAGCCCTTGGAGAACAAGGCCAGAGGCTGAACCAGAGATGATGGAGGTGCTACATTGCAAAAGAAATGCATGAGGATGAGTGTGCAAAAACTGGATGAGGATAATAAAAGAATGATACTCAGAAAGAAATGGGAGACAGAAAGAGACAGGGTGGTGATTATGGTGGCACTCCCCATTAGGCATGGGCATGAAACCCCAAAATGGTGTTTCGTTTTGTTCTTCATTTCTCCCCCTCCCATTTTGTTTTGTTTATTACGAAATGAATTTAAATCATTTCATATTTTGCTTGTTTCATTTTGGGGTTTTTTCTCACACCAACCAGCTGGCGCTTTTTAAAAAATTTCTCACACCAACCAGCTGGCGCTTTTTAATTTTTTTTTTACTGTTTTTATTTCTTCTCGCGCCGACCAGCTGGGCTGCAGGCTGGGTTGCCCCCCCCTTTTTTTACCCATGGCGGGCCAATGGCATTTTACAGAAGAAATGAAACAGTTCATTTTTAAGGGGGGGGGGGACGACCGTTTCATTTCGTCTGTAACGAAATGCTGCTTCATCATTTCATTTCATTTTGTTTCATTTCGTTACACAACAAAACGATGAAATAGCATTTCGTTTTTCATTTTGTGCCCATCCCTGTTCCCCATCCCAGCTTATTCCTGTCATTCAGCGAAGGCTGGAATCACTCTGTACAGTGAAAGCAGATATTCTTAGGTAGCTCCAGGCAGACTCCTACTGGGACTAACCAGGGCTTTGACCCAGAGCACTGAAATATTGTGTCTTCAGCTGCTTCTCCCAGGTGAACACCAGACAGGCAAGCTCAGGGTTCAACCCACAAATATGGTCCTTGCCTGCTGAGACCCAGGCCTTCCTCCATCATCTCCCCATGTATGCCTTTCTTACATGACCCAAAGATAACCAACAGGGAAGCTCCAGGCACCAGAATTGTTAGTGATGACTCTGGATGTATCCTTGAATTATCATCTGGAAAATCTGGCTACATGACACAGGGTGCTAAAGGGAAGCTCCAGGTGTTCTCCACTTGTTGGAATAGGTGCAAGAGGAAGAGTTGTGATCTGACAGCAAACACCGAGGGAAGTTTGTTTAGTCTTTCCTCTGTGGCAGATGAGGATTGCAAATCTTGTTAGTACCACACAGAGTACTAGGGGGTATTCTGGAGATAGTAGTTTGGGCATTCTGTAGGAGGGTAGAAGCCACCACCCCCATAATGTTATTTTGGGGGAATGGACAATTTAAGACTACAGATGGTGACTGGCTTTCCCAATCTTTATTGTAATGTACTTTTGGGGAGGGGGCAACACTAAGCAACCCGGGGCTTGACAATTAGAAACGAAAATTAATACTTCATTTCATTTTGCTGCCTATTGATCAGGATTATTCTGGACCTTGTAATACAGGCTGCTGGCTCTAGGTGCAGTTGTTAGTTCACCGGGGCTGAATAAAGCCCTTCCTTTTCAGCTATTGCACAATGCAACGTTAGTGCGATCTTATTCAATGTCTTGGGCAGCCTCGCCCACCAAACAACACTGTGGTACTGGAGTAGCATAACTCTGGTTGTGCAACAGAGCCCAACACAGCATTTATAAGCGATCTGGATGATTATTGAAAGAAAATTGCTGCGGGCTTTGATGTGAATTCTGCAGGAACAGAGATGGCAGAGTTGAATACTAATAGCGCTGTTCAATGAGAACCATGTTAACACCAAGGAATGGTTTATTTTGCATACTGCTAAAGCCCTTCCCCCCTCTCCTTAAGTGTATTTAGGGCACCCCTCCTACAATTAGAGCGGAAAACAAAGAAATAAGCCTTATCGGAACTTGGAGCCAGTATCTTGCCCCAGCATGGAGGAGATATTTTGGCGATACAGTTTTCATTACTAAGAAATGCTATGGCATAATAAATTAATTCAGTGTTGTGCACTTATCTATTAGACACATTACTACAGAAATATAAAAATGTTAATTATTCATTATCATCCCTGTGATTATTTGTTGCAGCTGATAATTACATTGAATGTATTTTATATCAGTAATAACCTTCTGTCTACATTTACGACATATCATATCTGGGGGGCTTGTCAAGCTTTCCCCCCAAAGCCTTTCCTTTATTAAGACACAGACCTCAAGAGTACATAACCTTTATGTTGAAGGCAGATTCTTCCTCTCCTTCATATAAAGAGCAAATATTATAGATTAATTAATCCAATGTGATTATAATTTAATCACCCTTCCTCGCTGTTCACCAGGGACTCAGATGCTATTCAGTGACTCATTCATATTGTCATGATGTATAAATGCAGCCATAATATATTTGTGTCCAATGCATTCATGGTGCAGCAAACAGAAGTGAATGGTCCCAATCCAGCTCCAGTGACACACAAGCCAGGGGTCAACAGCCAACCAGCGGTGGGAGAAGATGAGTGGGAATGGACCGTCAAAGGTGTGTTGGAATGTCCATCCTCTATACAGCAAGGCCTATAGGCTTCATCTGCACTCATGTATATGAATGTCCATCTGATTGATAGCAACAGGTGATGTATGTGATTAAGATTGCTTAAGGATATTTAATATAGGCAAAAAGAAACATTCATTAAGGCTGCTTTTACACGACCCCTAAAATCCAAGGCAAAGGGCTCCCAGATCCGGAGCTTAAAATTGTTTTCGCACCAGCTCTAGACTTTGAAAAAAAATTAAGTACGACCACGTCCACCTAAGCACACCCCAGCACACTTTACAAGTACCTGGTCTCCAGGGGTAAAAAATCTTTCAATGTGGATTGTAAAGCTGTGAATGCCGGGCTCCCCTCGCCTTCTTTTTTGTTTTGTTTTTTGTCCCCGCCGCCCCTTTAAGAGACAGGAATCCCTACGGGGCTGCTTAGACGGCAGACGGAGGTGAGCCTGCATTTTTCTCCCTTTTTCTCTCCCTCCCCTCACACAAACAGGAACAATGGAGTGCAGAGGGGTGGGAACACAGGAAGCAGAACAAACCCCACAATCTCTGGTCTGAATTTAAGTTGCCAGTCCATTTTAGAGGTCATGTAAAAGCGCCCTAAGACAATTTTGGGAAATACAGTCCTCCCTAAAAGTGATACTCAATCTTTAATTTTATACCTGAAAAGACAGAGATCTCCACAACAGCCCCACTGTGCCAGGTGTGACCCACTGTATTCAGCAGGATTGAGTCAAGACTAATTTTAATGGGACAGGAACCTTTATCTGTCTATCTACACACACACACACACACACACACACACACACACACACACACACACTTTTAAAAGGCTAAAGAACAATGTAAACCAATAATTGTCTTTGGAGTTTTTAACAAGAAAGCCACAAAGGGAACGTTCTCAACCTGTATATACCTGACCCAAAGCTACATGTCCAAACCTAATTTTCTAAAGGAGTAATTTGCTAGTCAATGTTGTAGAGTCACTCTTTCTTTCCAGCCCTTGACAGTGAAAATGACACCCACACGTGCACACACACACTCCTTCATAATGTTCTTGGAATGAAATCTCAGGTAGGGCAAAGATAGATCAGGGTGTATCACAGGCAGGGTCTGACATTCAACAATTTCATTACCACAAGCCTCTCTCCTGAAATGAAGAAAAAATGTTGCATAAAAGAAACCAGAGATGGGTTTCAAAACAAATTCCTGGGTCTCAGTATATTTCCTCTTATTTAATGTTCAGCATCGGTCTCCCCCACTGGGTTTCTGTGCAAGCACTTGATTCCAGCTAATGGATCTGAGGTCTCTAGGGAAGCAACAAAGTGGATCTCACACACCTTCAGTCCGCCTTGTCTCTGAATCAAAGCCCGCTTAGAGGGTAAAAAGATTTAAAACTGCCTTTTAAATCCGTGAAACACAAATGTCTGCCAAACTTTTCTGAAGGCTGTTTTTTCCTCACTTTTGTTTTGAAGGAAGGAAATGCAAATTTCTGAGCCAGAGACCTTTGGATAAAGTGTAACTTTGTGCGTGCAAATGAAATTACTATTTGATCAAAAGAAAGGAAAGAAGGAGGGAAACATTTGAGCTGCTAGCTCTTGTGGCAACAGTGTTTAATTAAACAAAGTCTAATATTTTAGAGACTGTTTTGTTTGAGGAAGCTAAGCTAATGTTTCATTAATACTTTAGAAGGAAGTGAAAGTTACATGAGATTTTAAATGCAAAGTCTTTGCTCTTTCATCTGGAGAGCCTCTGGGACATATCACTTGACCTGTATGAATAAACTACAATTTTAAAATGTCCTAGATGGAAGACCATAAAAATGGAAGATTTCAGAAAGCAATAAGTTTGAACCAAACCAGGTTCTTTCAACTTTCTTCCGTTTGAAACCAATAAGACAAGCCAATCTTGACTTAGGGTAAATCCCACTGATTTTAGAATGTAAATTCAACTGATTTCATTTGGATCCAATCTGATATTTTTGCTGGGGAATATAGGCTATGATCAGGGAGGAACTATATATTATATTTTATAATGTTATTTTTATAAATATAAATAATAATAAAATAATACAATTAACTTTAAAGAGATAGTAACAATTTAGGTGCCAATACAGGATTGAAATTCCATTGATGAAGCAAATAAGAAATTATGTGAGCCAGAACATTTTGACCATCCTCACAACTACAAAGAGGAAGCTGCTGTTCTGGGTTCTTCTTACTTCCAACTGCCATTCTGACACCTTTGACTGGAGCTTGCCCAGAGTGTAAGCTGTGCCATTTGCTGCCTATTTGACTATCTATGAACCTTTCAGGGGACAGGCAGCAGGCTCAGCCTAGCATAGCGCTTACCATTCTCATAGACTGGGGAAAGATGGCATACCTTTTTGCAATATAAGCAAATATATGAATACACAAAACAGAAAGGGAAGTGCTTCGTTAGCCACTTTTGGTTCTATTAATCAGAGAGAGAGAGAGAGAGAGAGAGAGAGAGAGAGAGAGAGAGAGAGAGAGAGAGAGAGAGAGAGAGAGAGAGAGAGAGAGAGAGAATTTTTGGCAGTACTGCTAATTGAGGTTGGAAAATAATTTCACTAAATTTAAATCAATGAAAGAAGAAAAGCACCTTGCTACACAAATGAGTATATTTGCAAAGCTTACAAAGTGCCTCAGAAACAGAGTGTGTATAAAATAATGTGTGTATTTAAATGTGGAAAAAATACATAATTTGCAAAAAAAAAAAAAAAACAACAACAACCCCACCACATCTGTAGGGGGGAACTGCATAAAACTAGGTAAAATGCAGCACAACTACAAAGCATGGATAAAATGTGCATGAATTTAAGAAAAGCCAGAATATGTAAAGATTTGCAATGTAATGTGATAGAATGAAAAGAACATGAGATTGAGAGAAACTCAGGAAAATCAAACCATAGATTTTTTTTTTACATCCTGAACTCCCAGATATCTGAATCTTTACTTCATGAATGACAGCAGGTTGTCATTGATTTAAATAGATTTCTTTGGGAGCCATTATGGTGTAGCGGACAGAATGATGGAGCAGGACTCAAGAGACCTGGGTTCAAATTCATGTAGCCATGGAAACCCACAATAGAGGATTGGCACCGGCAAATGTTAATAATCTCATATACCTTGAAAACACTATTAGGGATGCTGTAAGTTGGATGCCACTTTGACAGGTAGCTAACAAAAATACTTCTTTCTTCATATTATGCATTTGGGGAAAGACATTTTATCATTCTCATAATGTTCCCTTGCTGCCTGTCCTTGTGGCATTAATTGCTGTCATTTATTTAAATATTCTTATCCACATACCAGTAATTGTTTTCTGTGTGTGTGTGTGTGTGTGTGTGTGTGTGTGTGTGTGTGTGTGTGTGTGAGAGAGTGTGAGAGAGAGAGAGAGAGAGAGAGAGAGAGAGAGAGAGAGAGAGAGAGAGAGAGAGAGAGAGAGAGAGAGAGTTGCAGGAGGACAGTGGCATTACAGTTGAAGAGTGTTGCCTGAAGCTATATCACCTCAAGCTGTGATCCTGTCAACAAGTTAAATGGGCTGATGCTGAATCAACCTCTGGGTGGAAAGCCAAATGATTACTGGAGGCTATAATACCACCAATGAAGTAAGTGACACTATAGGACTTAGAATTTCTTCCAAGTAGTCTCAGAGGAACTATTAGTCAAGATAACACTGATCACTCCAGCATCTACCAACATAACTTGAAACAAGCAACCCATAGTTATGTTAACAGCAAATAGTCACAGTTCATGCAGTGAACATCATGGCTCAATGGGGATTTGAATTTGCCATCCACATACAGTCTCATAATACAATGGTGCCTCAAAAATCTTCCATGAAAACCTTGAGATATGAAAAGTTTCCTATGGGATGCCTTGAGATATGACAATTTTGCGGAAGGCTTCCACTCCCAGGGTGCATTGTGCCCCATTCAATTTCAAATTATGAAAGTTTCTGGCTATGAAGTGTCGTGAGGAATGGATTAACTTTGTAATTCAAGGTACCACCGTACTAGGGATTAGAGATGGGCATGACCAGGAATTTTTTCTTTCAAGTTATCGTTTTTCGGGATGGGTCCGTTTCGGCTCGTTTCTGTTTTTCGCGAAATTTTTCAAAAATTTGTCGTTTCATCGTGTCGTTTTTTGTTTGTCATTTCTACCGCGATTTTGCGCGATTTGACGTCCGGCGCGACTGGCGCTATTTTTGCGGGGGCAGGGAGGTGCGGGCGCAGGGCGGGCGGCGGGGGCGGGGGGGGTCCATGTGCGGGCGGCGGCAGCGGCAGGGGGGAGGAGCGGACGCACGGGCGGCGGGCGCGCGGGCGGGCGGCGGGCGCGGGTCCCGCAAATGACCCAGAGCAGGCGAAAAACAGTTTGTTAAACTGGGTGATGGACTTGCAGCACAAGACTAGTGCATCCTATATAATATAAATCCACTGCCCTCCAAGAAACCTCCCCTGTTGAAACACTAGAGTGGAATGAGTTCTCCCTCTGTCTCAGAAAAAAGGTGAGAATAGAGAACTG
Source organism: Phrynocephalus guinanensis (assembly GCA_037367245.1). Classification (NCBI taxonomy): domain Eukaryota; kingdom Metazoa; phylum Chordata; class Lepidosauria; order Squamata; family Agamidae; genus Phrynocephalus; species Phrynocephalus guinanensis. The sequence continues at coordinate 67,836,129 of CM074732.1, read as the reverse complement.
CTATATTAGGCTTGCTTGCTTCCCAGACTGAAAGCACTGCACTGCAGCCGCAGTGATGGAGGCAGCCAGGTAAAGTAACTTCTTCTTGCCTTGCCTGCTGCTGCCAATTAACTTTTGAATATGAATAGAAAATAAATGGGAAGAGTATATATATATAATACATCCACTGCCCTCCAAGAAACCTCCCCTGTTGAAACACTAGAGTGGAATGAATTCTCCCTCTGTCTCACAAAAAAAGGTGAGAATAGAGAACTGCTATATTAGGCTTGCTTCCCAGCCTGAAAGCACTGCAGCAGCTCTGTCTCACAAAAAGGTGAGGAGAAAATAAACAAAACTGCTAGCAATGAAATGAAAAAATGAACTTTGGAAAATAGAAAATAAATATTGAATGGTAGTATACTCAATCCACACACACCCCAGTCAAACCTAAACCAGTATCAGAAAAAAAATCCTGACAAACTGCAGGAATGAACTGCGTTGCTTGCTATCCCCCACAGCAGATGGAATGAAATATTTCCAAATTCCTATTCCTAAAAGTTCAATTGAATTCCCTCCCTGCCTGCCTAACAGAATCTAAACGCTCCGCGACCGCGACCACGAAATTGAAACTACTAGCACAGCAGCCAGCTACACACAGCCCTCTCCCACCCACATACAAGCCCGGACTGCACTGTTCTGGGGAGTGCCCCGCCTTTTTATACCCTCTTGCACATCCAGAAGTGTCAGTCAAAACCTGGCCATGCGATTGGTGGAATGGGTCCAAAAATTTGCATGGTCCCATCCCATGGCCAGCCCATCATTGCGCACGTGTAAAAAAATAAACATAAAAATAAAATAAAATAAAATCAATGTAGACGTTTTGTTGCAAGAAAAACCCACTGCTGCTACTGTAAAAATTCAAGCAGTTAAAATAGCTAATTTTCACATGTTTCTGTGGTGCTTTGGTGGGTTTTTGGACCATGATTTTTTAAAAAATATTGCGGTTGCCATTTTAGATCCCCCCCGCACCGCATGGCAAATGGATTACGCCGAGGATGCCACCCCCCACCCTGGTACCACCAGCAGCCCAGGACAGGGGGGGAGGCTGGAGTGGGACCCCCCCCCAGAAACCACCCCTCGGGTACGTGCCCTCAGGCAGGCATATTTTCGCCTGCTTTTTTGGCCATGAATCGGGCTTTTAAAAACTTTTTTCCTGTGCCGCTTGGCATCGCGCGATCGCTACCTCACAATTTACTCCTGTTTCTAGATCATTTATGAAGAGGTTGAAAAACAGAAGTCCAAGTTCAGAGCTTTGGGGGACCCCACTCTTTACCTCCCTCCACTTGGGGAAGTGTCAATTTAGTGCTACTGTCTGTTTCCTGTCCCTTAGCCAGTTGCTGATGCACAAGACCTGTCCCTTGATTCCACAACTGGCAAGTTTATTCAAGAGCCTTTGGTGTGGGACCTTGTCCTTCTGAAAGTCCAGATAAATAATGTCAACTGGATCTCCCTTATTCACATCCTTGTTGACACTCTCAAAGAATTCCAACTGATTAGTGAGGCATGATTTGCCCTTGCAAAAGCCATGTTGGCTCTCCTTCAGCAGCAACTTCTCTTCTATGTGCCTATTAATTTTATCTTTTAGGATGGTTTCCATTACTTTACCTAGGACACATGTCAAACTGACCGGTTGGTAATTTCCTGGATCACCTCTGGATCCTTTTTTGAATATTGGTGTTACATTTGCTACCTTCCAGTTGTTAGGCACAATGCCTAATTTGAGAGAAAGATTATATATTTTGGCTAGGAACTCAGCAATTTCATCTCTAAGTTCCTTGAGAACTCGTGGATGGATGCCATCTGGTCCTGGTGATTTGTTAGCATTTAGTTTAAAAAGACATGCAAGGACCTCTTCCCTGGTTATTTTTATCTGGCTTAATTCTTTGGTTTCCCTCCCTACGAAGATAGGCTGTTTTGGGAATGTGGTATCTGTCTTCTTTAGTGAACACTGAAGCAAAGGATTTGTTGAGTCTTTCTGCAATCTCTGTTTCCTCTTTAATAATCCCTTGCCTTCCATTGTCGTCTAATGGTCCAATGGCCTTCCTAGCTGGGTTCTTACTTCTAATGTACATAAGAACTCCTTGTTATTATTTTGAGTGTTTTTAGCTATAAGCTCCTCAAGGTCTTGCTTTGTTTTCCTGAGTGTTGCTTTGCATTTGTTCTGCCAGAATTTATGTTTCTGCATGTTGTCTTCATTTGGGCAAGCCTTCCATTTTCTAAATGAGCTTTTCTTGTTTTTGGTCACTTCTCGAACAGGTCCTTTAATCCACATCGGAGTCCTCTTGGACCTGGCAGTGCCATTTTTTCTTTTGGCTATGCATTCCAATTGGGCCTCTGTTGTTGTTTTTGTGAGCAGCCTCCATGCCTCTTGGGGTGTTTGGACTCTCTCAGTTTTCCCTTTCAGCTTCTTTTTTTTACTAGTGTCCTCATCTTTGGGAAATTGCCTTTTTGAAAATTTAAGGTTTCTGAGATTTTATCAGTGATTGGCAATCTATGATTAAGTTAAAAGTAATTGTGTTGCGGTCACTGTTCCCTATTGTATCAGTCCCATTAACATTTTGCATCAATTCCTGTGTATAAATTATACTGAATTCATTGAGACTTATTTCTGTTTCTCTGTGCTATCAGGTATCTAAATAAATTACATTAGATAATCGGACAACAGTGAAATTGTTTTAATTTTAGATGCCTACTGTCATATTTCACCAAGATACCTAAGGTGCATTACTGCACACAGAGTGCAATAATATTGAATAGTAAATAATTGCATTGAATGCAAAATACAGTCAAGCTTGATATACACCAGGAACTAATAAACCCATGGAGCAGGTGAGAGAGCTGATGAGAGGTTTTAAGTCAGAAGCCAGACATCCATCTGGGGATCTTCTAACTCCCAATTTGTTTGTCAAATCATCATTCTGCAGCCTGATACAAAATGCACTGCATTTTTACTGTAAGTCACTGTGCTCCCCACCATATTTACAAGTCTATAACCACAAATATTTAACTCTTAATTAGTATTTTCAGTCTCTTTAAGAAGCATAATAAAAAATTACTTCGTCGTGTACATCTTATAAAAGACGTTTTATACATAAGAACGCAGGCGCCTTTTTAAGTGTTAAAAATATATATAATTACTCTACAAATGTCATAACCTGTCTGACATTTGTAGAGTAATTATATGGTAACCATTCAATAAAAGTTTATTCTGCCTTTAAAAAGAATAGATGCTAATTAATGTTGGATAATAAGTGTTCTGCTAGCTAAGGATGTTGTTAAATTAAAAAATGTATTCAGCCTGTCTCATTCAAAACCATTGTTTTGCTTCCCATCTGTATGATAGTGCTGCCTCCCATGTCTATTTGGAAATGATTGTGAGGCTTGGTTTAGACATGCTACCATTTCATCCCTGGATGGTCATATAGGGGTCTAGCCATTTATTCTCTGCCAATGAAGGAAGAATGTCTCACTACAACATGGACCAGAAAGCACAAGGATTTGCATAAAATATATGAGTGCAAGTGCATCATTTTAATAACAGACCCATAGGGAGGAAGGCTATGACCCATAAGACCTGGGCACTTATTCAGTCCTGGGTGCCCACTAAAGATAAGCAATTTCAAGGCTCCTTTCTCTTCCTTCTGTGATCTATGATGGGCCACCTCTAGAGATTTTCTAGGACAAAGCACAACTGGCTCATTAGGTATATATGAACACATTGTCATCCATTTCATCATGAGTTTCTCTCATAATAGAAGCAAGGCAGTGAAAGGGAAAGGACACATGTAATTGGCCTCTTTACTAATAGAAGACTCCCCCCCCCACGCTAATTGTATAGAAACAGCAGAAAACTCAGGCATGCACTGGCTCTCAGGCAGGTGCGTCAAAAGAAAGCTAGGGTCAAAACTGACCTCACAATTCCCAACAACTAACTCACCGGGCATTTTCTCAGAGATACATGTGTCAATAATCAGATTTGAAAATTAAGCTCAAATATATCTTCCAATGACCAATCACACACAAGTATGGAAAATGCAAGATAGCTGGATAAAGGGATCATATGACAAGCTGACCTCTTTCATCAATTTAGGAAGCACCTCCTCTAAAAACAGGCTGAATTTCACTCTTGGGTTTAGTTCATAGTTGGCAAATCAATGTCAGTTTCTCGCCTGTTGTTCAGTCGTTAAGTTGTGTCCGACTCTTTGTGATCCAATGGACCAGAGACTGCCAGGCCCTCCTGTCTTCCACTGCCTCCCAAAGATTGGTCTAATCCATGTTGATTGCAGTGATGACACCATCCAACCGTCTCATTCTCTGCCTTCCTCTTTTCCTCTTGCCTTCAATGTTTCCCAACATCAGGGACTAGAGATGGGCACGACTTGAAAAAAAAAATTCGAGTTGTCGTTAGTCGGGCCGGTCCCGTTTTGGGTCATCTCCGTTTTTCGCGAAAATTTGCAAAAAATTAGTCGGTTCATTTTTTTGCTGGTTTTTGTTAGTACTGGTTTTTGGGGGGGAGCGGGCTCCTGGAGGCACCTCTCTGCCTCCTCTGGCCCGCTATAAGGGAAAGTGGGCTCCTGAGGCACCCGTGGGTGCCTCCTATCCTCACCCATTACAGGAAAGGGGAAGCAGGCTCCAAGAGACCCCTCAACATGGGGGTCTCCCCTCCTCACCTGCTGCTGCTGCAAAATGCATGCAATAGCCATATGGATATTGCATAACAGAATGTGCAGACAGTGACTGTGAAGACTAGTGGATGGCATGAACCCAGAGCCATAGTGAGATGCCTAACTAAGGCTCTCGCACCACCATGTCTCACACAGAAGGGAATTGTACTTGCTGCGTGTAGTGCAATGCAAGCAAGTAGATCTGGCTTTAAGGTGGCTTGTGCAAGGGCTAGGGTTAGGCTAGTGACGGGTAAGGTTACAGTGGGCTAGTGGGTTGCACCTCTGGGTGCCTCTCTGACCCACTAAGAAGACAGTCTGTGACGTATGGGTACGGAGTCAAGGTGATCACATCCCAGAAGTCTCCATGGCCAAGTGTCCATGCGATTGGTGGGATGGCTCCAAAAATTTGCATGGTCGTCCACTCCCACATGGCTGGCCACTCGGCCAGCCATCATTGCGCAAGTGTAAATAAAATAAAATAAAATAAAATCAATGGAGGACAGAGGAGGAGAGGAGAGACATTTTGTTGCAAGAAAAAACCCACTGCTACTGTGAAAAATCTGGCAGTTTATAAATTTTCGCGTGTTTCTGTTGTGCTTGTGTGTTTTTGGACCACGATTTCAAAAACAATATTGCGTTCGCCGCCCCATTTTGGATCCCCCGCCCGCACCACATGGCATGGCGATGGCGACTCGCGAGTCCGGCTGCCTAGGACGGGGGGGAGGCGGGACCCCCCCTCCAGAAACCACCCCTCCGGTAGGTGCCCTGCGCCCTTAGTCAAGCAGGCATTTTTCCGCCTGCTTTTTTGGCCCGGGAATGGGTGGGGGGAGAGTTTAAAAGTTTTTTCCTGTGCCGTCCGTGCCGCTTGCTTGCGCTTTAATTGCGGCGGCCGGTGGCTGGCGAGACTGGGCTTTTTGCTGGCTGGCTGCGAGCCTGCGGCGAGTCCCACAGAGCAGCCCACAAGGACGGGGGATGGGGGGGAGGACGGGGACCTCCAGAAACAACCCCTCTGGTAGGTGCCCTGAGGCACGGCAGGCATTTTTCCGCCTGCTTTTCGGCCAGGAACCGGGTTTTTTTAACTTTTAAAAACTTTTTTTCTGTGCCGCGTGGCATCGCGCAATTGCGCGATGCAAGTAACAAGCACGACAAATCAGACCAAAATTGTTCGTTCGTCGGTTCGTGCTCGAAGTCTGGCGGAGTAATTCCCGTTACCGTTTCCGTAGAGTAACGGAAACGAGTAACGGAAACGGAAACGGGAATAACGCTAAGTCGTGCCCATCTCTATCAGGGACTTTTCCAAGGAGTCCTCTCTCTTCATGAGGTGGCCAAAGTATTGGAGCCTCAGCTTCAAAATTAGGGATGGGCACCTTATGAAAAACAACATGCTGTTTTATCATTTCATAAGGTTTCAAAACATTATGAATATGAAACAAAACAAAATGGCAGACAATGTGTTGTCACAAACCGAAATGATGTTTTCAGTTTGGTTCCTTCAAACTGGAAAGACACTGCCAGATTTCCCTTAAGGAAAGGGGCTGCGATCATGAGGCTGTGATCATGCCGCTGTTTCCTGGTTCTCACCACCGCCTCCCAGCTGATTTTGATAGCTTAAGTTGTAAAAAAAAAACACACACACACACACACACACACACACACACACACACACACACAGCTGGGAGGCTGTGGGGATGGGCCATTTTAAACAGGTTCCTGCCTTTTTAAAAACATTCCCCCACAACAGCGAGAGCCTCCAGCCCACTGCTAGAGCCTTTCGTTTTGTAAGTAACATTTTTTTAAAAAAATCATTATTTATGGAATGAAACGAAACTCAGGAGGAACGAAACAGAATGAAATGAAATACTAGTTTTCCATTTCATTCCCATCCCTATTCAAAATCTGTCCTTCCAGTTAACATTCAGGGTTGATTTCTTTCAGGATGGATAGGTTTGATCTCCTTGCAGTTTAGGGGACTCTCAAGACTCTCTTCCAGCACCACAGCCCAAAAGCATCAATTATGTGGCGATCAGCCTTGTTTATGGTCCAGCTCTCACTTCCATACAGTGGAGTTAACTGACTTGACTGCAAAGATAAGAAAGATAAGGCTATATAGATAACCTACTAATTCTATAAATAATATGAAATTCACTTATGTAATTGTATGCCATGAATTGGTGTCAGCATAAATTATATAGCACGACAAGGTCATCCTCTGTGAATAAATGATTTCTGGCAGATAAAACAATGCTCCTGAAAATTATGAAGGCTCAGCTTATGAAATCTATCTGTAGTATATATTTTCACTTTAACTACTTCTACAATCATTTTCTCACCTAAGCCCCAATGTAGAGGAAATATCTATTTTCACTACAGCATATCAATGACTTTTAAAAATCCATGAATTGTCTGGCACGTGGCAACTATTGTTTAACCTGAATGTACTAAAATATTGCAATGTTTTGTTAACACATTCCAAGATTTAAAAAATAAAAAATAAAAACCAGGACATTTCTTATTAGCTTTCCCTTTCACGTCTCTTATAAAGGTTTGTTTGACAGAGCGTAAGATAGTGGTGAAATCCAAAGGTAAAGGTTAAACTCTGTTTTATTATGTTTACAGGATTTAAAGGGTAAATCAGGAAGTGCTTATTTAACGTCCAAGTGAAAGTGGTGGATTAGTAAGCAGCCAAAGACTTAAAAGCAGGCTTAATCCTTGAAAATCTTTGAGGGTGAAAGGTCACATTCTTAACACCACATATAGTGAAGAATGGAGCAGATAGAAGCTTCTGTTTCATCATTGCCCAACTAATCCATTGAGGAAATGAGGAAGGCTCTTTTTCAGCTAAAGTAAACAGACTGCAGAAACTTTGAGAGAGAGAGAGAGAGAGAGAGAGAGAGAGAGAGAGAGAGAGAGAGAGAGAGAGAGAGAGACTTGGAGAACCAACAAGAAATAATTTAAAATGGGTTTTGCTGAGTCATCTTTAGAAATTAACCAGTTATGACAAATAAGAAAAGAAAGATTCACAACTATATTTTTATTCATCAAGCGAAATGTCTGTCACACGTCCAAGCTGAAGTCATTTCTCATGTATATTGCTGAGGTGGAGAGGTCTTTGGTCAATGGTGTTGCTGACTCTCCCAACAAACAAGCAAATATCTAACTGTGAGAATTCCTTGTGTGTGGGGGGGGGATCTCTTTAAATTGGCTAGAAATAAGCAACAGGGTTTTTAAATGTGTTGTTCAAAAGACCCAACAAACTGAATACTCAGTTTGGATCCTATGGATCCCACTGATTACTTCTGCCCCCTAACCCAGATGTAAAGCCTATCAGCTACTGTAGGTACCACAGAGAATGGGGGAGGGGGGTTGTAAATTTTAGAAGACTGCCTTTCCAGAACATTGGGTACTGCGTGTCCAGTAGCATAACGTGTATGTGGGTGTGGGCCACAGAGGCAACTCTCCCCAGGCACAATGTTTAAGGGGGCCCAGTGCACTCTCCCTCCCTCCTTCCTTCCTGCCCACCCACCCTGGGCAGCAATAGGTACTTCTGGGCATGCCCTGCCTGCCTCCTCCCTTCCTCTCTGGGTTGGCCATGGCTCAGGAGTCTATTGCCAATGGGTGCCATTTAGGGAAGCCGCCAGCCAAACCAGGGGTGGAAGAGGCCTTGGGGCATGAGCAGGCTGTGATCTGGTGGCTGCCCAGATGACTGCCTGCTCCAGGACTAGTTCTGTGCCAGCAAGTGCCACCCAGTCTGCACCAAGTGCATAAGCCAGGGTGCCTGCCAGTTCCACTGAATGTCCCTGCTGTCCATGGAAGTGGCCGACCAGCGAGTGAGGCAGGAGTGGTCCAGGAGGTCCCAAACCCAGTGGCAGAGGATAGCTGCCACTGGTGTCATGTGGAGGAGGGGGGCAGAAGGGGTGAACATTTACTACCACTTCATGCTTCCCTGCCCATTGTGCCACTCTCCATCTACCCACCTCCAGAGTGGGAGTCAGTGAGGCACTGGTGGGAAGCTAGACCCCTCCGTGGTTCATGCCCCCTCCCCTTGACACCCCACCCTGATTGCTGGCACCCCACACTATGCCACTGCCATAGCAGTATGGCAGCAGAACCAATTGCTGATGAATGCTCTAACATTGGAGGCATTCAAGAGAAAAGCACCTGCCAGATATCCTCTGGTTTGTATTCCTGCATGATGCCTGGGTGGTGGTGGACCTGAAGGCCTTGTAGGGGCCTCCCAAATTCTCTGTTCTATGATTCTGTGGGTACAGCTACATTGGATTTGATTTGCAGCCTGTATTTCATTAGAACTTGCGGTCTGTGCTCATACAGGCTTTGTGGATCAATTTGAGAGCTCACTGCTCATACCGAATGTGGTTTGCTTTCCAGCCCACACTGTCCCCTTCCTTACTTCCTCTAGTCCTGCCTCTGCTGATCCGATGATGAACTGATGGGGACATAAATGGAGGAAATAATAATAACAGCAATAAGGTGATAGGGTCATTCTGTGCTAATTTCATGTAGGTAAAAATCTTTTAAAAGCACAAAGATTTCAGAGGATGATCAGGAGGAGAGGAAAGAAAGTGGGAGTATTTTGTCCCATTCCTGAAAACCACACCCCAACTACCTACTTCATTGTAACATTTTATCAGGTAAAATTATATCAGATATTAGCAGGTTAGCATAGGAGCCCCTCAGGTCTGTGTGCTTTCTCCATTTCTTTTTTCCTTATATACTAATGGTTGTACCTCAAAGGATTCCTCTGTTAAAATAGTGATGTTTGCAGATGACACTACAGTGATTGGCCTCATTCGAGACAATGATCAATCTGCCTATAGGCAAAAGATTGAACAACTAGTTTTATGGTGTACTCAAAATAATCTTGAATTAAACACATGCAAAACTGTTGAAATGGTGGTGGATTTTAGGAGGACTCATTCTATACAGCCACCTCTTATGAAATCAAATAACTTAGTGTCAATAGTGGAGTCCTTTAAATGTTTAAGTACTATTATATCTCAAGATTTAAAATGGTCATCTAATATTGAAAGTATTATTAAGAAAGCACAACAAAGAATGTTTTTTCTGCATCAACTTAGGAAGTTCAGACTGCCAAAAGAACTGTTGATTCAATTCTATAGAGGTGCTATTGAATCTATCATCTGTTCCTCTATAACTGTCTGGTTTAGTTCTGTGACTAAGCATGACAGATATAAACTTCAAAGGATAATTGGAACTGCAGAAAAAATTATTGCTACTAATCTGCCATCTATTGTGGAATTGTATACCACACGAGCTAAAAAGAGGGTGATGAAAATATATACAGATTCTACACATCCTGGACATAACTTGTTTCAATTGTTACCCTCAGAGCGACGTTTTAGGGCATTGCACACTAGGACAACTAGATATAAAGATAGTTTCTTTCCAAATGCTATCAAACTGTTGAATAATTAATTTTTACTTCTCTTTTTCCTTTTTAAATAATAGGTTATATTGTATTGTTGTACTGTGTTTTTATTGTTGACTATCTGATTCTTATATTTCCTTTTATATGGAGAGCATATTTTACCAAAACAAATTCTTGGCCAATAAAAGTATTCTGATTCTGATTCTGATTCTGACCCCCTGCCCCCAAACACATCTTTACAAAAATGTATCACAATTATTCACATGGGGGAAAGCCATTTGAATCATTCCAGTTTGAAAATGCCAACCAGAGGCAGAAGAAAAAACAACAAGCTGGACCCAATTCAATTGGCCTTTGAGTCATGTGGTAGGTAAACAAACAAATAAATATTTATTTCACCCATTTAATAAGTGGAGCAAATATTGTAGTAGTTGACAATGTAGAAAACTGTTGGTTTGTTTTTATTCATGTTTCATCAAGATAAAAAAAATCACAAAAATAAATTTATATTTTTTCCGACAAACCTATGAATTAATTCATAAATTCATTTTTTAAACTTTAAAACCCTATACAGCAGCCTCCAAGGCACCCAGAGACATCAAATATGCAGGGAAGTTTCCACTCTCCTCTACAAGCCCTGAAGGTTTGGTGAAGATCTGGTTTCATACACTCTTCACCAAAGTGTCCTGGAGGAGCACGTTGTTATACATCCACAAATTGCCCTTTCAGGAACGTGTCCTTTAGCAACTGGCTTGGGAAAACCCAAACTTCAAAAAATTGAAGGGATTGTAGAGGAGACCCAGGAAAAAAACTATCTATAAGTTTAGTGCCTTTAGTTACCTGGGGGGATCTTTCTGGGGGGTGGGAATCATTGATCACCGAAGGAGGACCTTTCGAAGCAGATCATTCTTTCTGCCCACAGACAGCAAGGCCTGCAATGTAAGATGCGTGTGATATTACATCAGCTGGTGGTCAAACAAGGCAAACAAATTTTCATTCTGAAGGTTGATAATCAGCTCATTTTCAGAAGTCTGTTTGGGTGGCATTATAAAATGGCTGCCAGAGTGACATCTGCATACTGAAAAACTAAGAAAGGCACACAGTTATTGTTCACGCTCATGGAATAGCCTACACCTACCACATACAGCATATCTCACAGGGACCTCAGAATTAAGTGAATGCTTTTGGACTTTTTTGTTCTTGACCAAAAAAAAAAAAACCTGTCTCACCAACATGTTGTACAAAAGAATCTAAGCTGCTGTGACACATTTTGCTCTTCCACAAGAAAGAAAAGGGCATAGGTTTCCCACCACCATCGATGGGGTCATTAGTAATACAAAGCAGTCTGCATATTACAAACCTTGCAATTTAGTAAAAAATAATAATAATAAAGGGTGTTTACCCTAAGCCCACTTATGTATATATATATATGGGGGCGTGGGGGGGATCATCAATACATTTTTTCATCTCCCAATTATTATTTTTTGCTCCTTTCTAGATTTACAATAATATTTTCAAATACTGCATCAGAGCCACAGATAGTAATAGAAATAACGAAACAATGTTATAAAAAAGCACATAATGTTACAAAAATAGCACAAAAAATACTCAAAATCTTGCCTAGAGGCAAAAAGATTTCAAAAATAGAATAAAATTCACCCTCCCTTGTGAAACAAAATACAGTGGACCCTTGTATAACAAACAATTTGTATAACATAAAAACTGTACAACATAAAAAATTCCAGAGATAGGGGAAATTTGCTTAACATAATCAATCGCCTATGGGGAGAAGCCGTACAACATAAAAATGGGCTTACTCCATTTTCAATGCATTCCTATGGAAATTTGTATAAAGGAAAATTTGCTTAACATAATTTTATTTGGAACAAATTAATTCCTTTATACAAGGTACCACTGTAGGAGAAGATTCATGCACAGAGAGAGATTATAGGACTGTAGTGGATGTGTTCTATGTTATAGATGAAATGTTTTAGAACTTGCTATTTTCTACGCATCCTCATTCCTTGTATAGACAAATCTTAACTTTTCCTGAACAATCAATAGACAAGGAGAACACCATCCCATATTTCAGCTACCAGAGAGATCCCCTCCTCCCCACCACACCACAATATGAGCATTATTTTCAATATTTGTTCCAAGATGGTCATTATTAACTCACTGGTGAAAAATAGGAAAATTCTGCTGTAGTTTCATGATATAAAACAGCTTAGGCATTTGTCTTATAGAAGTGCCTCACGCAAACTGATGAACTGCACTCTTTTAAGCATATATGGATCTGATTCTTTTACCCCCCTCCCCTCTGGCTCTTGTGTCATATTCAATTGGTTTATGTTTAGTATGTGTGGTGATGCACTTTTTCATGCTTTAGAAAAATAAGCTTGCAGAGAGCTTTGCATGAAATATGACAAGAGGTTCATCATACACTTTTGCATGCAGCTTTGCATTCTTCCATAGCAGTTGCTCATAACTCATGATCACCTTTGTTTAATAGGAAGTAAGTAAGTAAGGAAGGAAGGAAGGAAGGAAGGAAGGAAGGACCTGGAATACCAGGAATATCAGCTGACTCATGATAGTAATGTAACTGTTTTACAAATCTAGCATATCATTTTACTTGTGACTACTGACTTGTGACTTGACTATCAATGAGTACAGTTGCAACAATACTGTAGCAACCTCACCATCTGTGGCTATGTGCCATTAAGTCACCTCTGACTCATGGTGACCCAATGAATGAGTGCTCTATAAAATGTCCTCTCCCCATCCACCCTTCTCAGCTTTTAGAGAGGGAGGCAGGATGATGCATGTTCTTGCCCAGCTCCTGATTGGCCAGCACCAGGGAGAGGGAAAGATGACACATTGGAAGCTGCTCCCTGGCTGGATTTTCATCCAGCACAAACTAGAGCAAGCGGTTGATTTTGTTCTGGAAGGTGGGAGCAGATTCTGAGTGCCAGGTGTGCTGGCGTGTTCCATTTCTGAACCAGTCCCTTTCCAAAATGAAACACCCCTCTCCACTTGTGACAGATGCTGAAAAACTGCATTCAGGATTCTGTCTCAGTTTCTGTTACTGTTTACTCTTGCTTCTTGTCTGTCCTTTGCAATTTCAAGTGTTTATTCCATCATCCAACAAAGTCTTCACCAAGACGACTTTGTGTTGTTGGTTTTGCTCATGATTTCCCATAGTGGCTTTTGGGAGTTGCAGTATGAGGGCCTAACAAAGCTTTCCCGAATGTTGCTCCCATGCAGCTGGCATCCACAAATTTGGTGAGAAAATTTGTAACTGAAGAGCCTTCTGCTTGAAGCAACAGAACACAAAAACAAAGTATCCTATCGCCACCTTTTAGATCAACATATTTTATTTAGCAAAAGTGTTTCATGAACTGCAGCCAATTTTGTCAGGTTCTTTCTGAAGAAATAGGCTGCAGTCCATAAATTCTGATGTGAAATAAAATCTATTAGTTTTATGGATGCCCTAGAACCTATGACAGACAAACCTGGCCTTATTGGGGGAGGGGGGATCATAAAGCATTTTTTTTTCATCTCCCAATTATTATTTTTTGCTCTTTTCTAGCTTTACAACAATATTTTCAAATACTGCATCAGAACCACAGACAGTAATAGAAATAAACAAAAGATTTATATATGGCCATTATGCCATAGTTTCATATACCTTTCTTAATAATCCCCAGTGTCTACTTCTCCTTTTCCCACAGTTGTACTGCACAGAGGAGCTCTTATAACCCTGAGATCTCTTTCTATCCTGGTCAATCACAGGCTCTTCAAACCCCATCAGTTTAGATATAAAGTCAGTATTTATTTTGCTCCAATATGCATACACATGGACTGATTTATCTTGCTGCTTGTTTGCTCCTTGAAATGTGCCCTCATAGAAGAATTTCACAATCCAATTTCATTATCATCCTGCTGAATAATCTGGTGTCATAACAAACATCTGGACGCTCCTGTGTGACACCAGGTAAATGACAAGCCCGTTAAGAAGCCTCAGATCCTACCAATGCAGATCTTGTGAAGAAAAAAAGGAATCCAGGAAAGGCAGCTGATGCTCCAAAATGAGTTGGTAATGTGCAATGACAAATATAAGAACATTGGGATTATATTTAAGGAAAGTGGGGTCATAGCCCATGTAATAAAATTTTAAAAAAAGAAATTGTGAAAGTATCCCCTGATAACCCTGTATGATAGGTTGGAAACATTCCCATTTGGCAGACAGAAAATCAGTAGACTCTGAGCAGTTACATTTCATTTTGTTCAGATTTTTTTTAAAAAAATGGTAGCATAAATCAATCAGAGCTTGGAAGTGTTACTTTCACGAGCCATGGTTTCCAGAAGCTTCCAAAGAGTACAGCCTGCGGCCATGTTGCCTCTGGTATTCTGGAAGGTCTCGTCCAAAAAAGTCACTTCCCCAGGCTCTGTACTTCAGTAATACTAGTGGTTCTCAACTATGGGTCCCCAGATGTTCTTGGACTACAACTCCAGAAATTCTGGCCAACACAGCTGTTGATGAAGGCTTCTGGGAAGGAGACATAACTGTAGGAAATACCTAAGTAGTGCACTGTTTTAGGCACTTACCCATTTGTTGGATATTAACCCCACAATTCTGCTAAAGGTTGCGATCTTGCTGACTCCAGTAAACATCATGAAAACATTAGGTTGCAAAAAAACTAAAGTGAAAGGAACCCTGTGAGAGCTTCTTTTAAAAAACCCCTTATGTACCCTTTGTAGGCTTCTGTCTTTCCATTTCCCCCCAAAGGGGATTTCATAGAAGATGGTCCTGTCCTGAGTAATGATCCAGCCTTTCCTTTCACTTATCTCTGAACCCTTTCTTTACAAGTACCTCATCATGTGCTGTAGTCCTGATCACACCCCCTAAAGTAACATTCAGGTTAAAGTATTTAAAGTTTTACTTTAGACTTTCCTGTCAGAACAAGGAGCTCAGAGATGCTGGGGGAAAGTGGACAAGTGTTCTCAATGTTTTCTATCCAATGATTTTTATTCAGAATAAGTGTGTGCAGAAGATCCTTAGCCCACTCTGTCTTCACATAAGAGCATGTGGATGTGAGGCAACCCTCCTTGTATACTTTAGAAGATATCCAACCTGCTCCATCCCTGAGTGAGAGAAGAAAGAGAACCTTTAGCCAAACAATGAGATATCTACCTAACGTGGCCCAGTGCCTCCAG
Organism: Phrynocephalus guinanensis; assembly: GCA_037367245.1. NCBI lineage: Eukaryota > Metazoa > Chordata > Lepidosauria > Squamata > Agamidae > Phrynocephalus > Phrynocephalus guinanensis. The sequence goes on along the minus strand of CM074732.1, from coordinate 67,820,802 downwards.
AAGTAGTGAAAGATGCAACCTTGCTATAAGTATTGAAGAATGGAACTTATATGGGGGAAATGTCTGTGAAGATTCTCAGTCATTCAGGTGAATTTATCTGGAAGTTGAGTCACGGCTACTGGACTTCTTTCCTTGAGAGATGGAAACATTTTGCTCCTCATCCAAACAGCTTCATCAGTCTGAGGAAAGCTAGTTGCGAGTCCTCCATTTTATGTTATGTGCCTTGACCTCATGTCCCTTGGTCTGAAACAGGCTCGTTATGTGAACAAATAGTCTAAATAGTGTCATTAGGTGGACAATGTCCCACCTTTACAGCCTTTCCAACACCCATAAAGTATGAGTCCTTAGTAGGGATGGGCACCAAATGAAAAATAACACAATGCTTTATCATTTTGTAAGCTAACAAATCAAAATGAAACAAAATGAAACAGGGAAGCAGCATTTCATTAGTAACTAAACAAAATGACAGTTTTGAATGAACTGATTTGGGAGAGATTTGGGGTTCAGGGGGCCGTTATTCAACTTCAAAGGGGGTGTCCCCCAGAAAAAAACATTACTAAGTGCAATGTTATATGCTTGAAATAGTGATCCCAGGCAGGTAGCAGCATGGAGATTACCGTGGAACTTCCTCAAGCTCTCCCCTTAAGCACCCCCAATTTGGAGAAGTTTGGAGTACAAGGGGCCAAGTTATTCAATTCCAAAGGGGGTGCCCATAGGAATCAATTTTAAAATGATTTTTGGGGGGTTGTAACTGCTTGCTAGGACTAGGGTATATAAGAGGCTGGCTGGTTTCATTTTCTTTGTCATCTGTGGGAGTGAGGGGTAGAGATAGGCACGAATAGAAAAATGACGTTTCGTTTGTCGTTTGGAGGGTCCGTTTCGGTTTGTTTCCGTTTTTCGCAATTTTTTGTAAAAAAATTGTTTTTGTTTTCGTTCGTTTCATTACCGTTTTGTTACCATTTATTTCAATTTTTTTAATTCAATTTTTTAAAGCAGTTCACTGTATTGCAGTAACGGAAATGAAACGCACGACAAAATTTCTGGTGTTTCTGTTTGTTTCGTTTCATTTTGGAGAAAAAATTCGTTTGTCGTTTCGTTGTGTAATCAAATGAAAAAACAAAAATGGAAACGAAAAATTGTTCATTTCGTGCCCATCTCTAGTGAGGGGAGTTACAGTCGGTTCTGGCAGTGCTGCTAGTTTGCTGTCATACAATTGGGCTAGCTTCACTTCTGCTGTCCCTGTGTGCTCAAAGCTGCTTTTTGTGTTGTGTGCGTGGACAAATAGAGAGTGGTTTTTGTGTGTGTAGAAGAGAGAGACTTTTTCTCTGTGTGTACTGTGTGTGTACTGTGTGTGCCTCTTTTCTGTTCTTTGTGTGAGGGTTTTATTAGGGGAGGGATTTGGGTCAGGCTTTTTTATTATATTTTATATATTCTTTCCCCTCCTACCCCATTGAAAGTACATTCCTTCCCACCCACCCACATTGTTATTCCCACCACCAACCAGTACCAGTTCCCTACTTCTAAATTGGCACAATATGAATGCACCCGGCCGTCCCTCTTTATCATGGTTCCATTTCAAAAAAAAAAACAAAATAGAACCAGAGTCGTCCTATTACATTATTCCTAACTGGACTATTCTGGAAAACCAGGGGTGTGGCATGAGGAGGGCAAAGGGGGCAGGGTGCTCCCAGTATAGCAATTAGGGGGTGCCAAATTGCCTACTGACATCCCCGCCACTGCCCCCCACCCACTATCCAGATTATATTTTGCAATGATGGGGGGGGGCGCAAAAACTGCCTGTTGCCCCGGGCTCTGGAAGCCCTAGCTATGCCTCTGCGGCAAACTCCTGCCTTCCTCCGAAGCCTGCTAACCTGCCTGCATATTATAGGTCTCAGCGGTCAACTTCGGCCCGTCCCGTTCGGCAGGCGCGAGCGCACTTGCTTTGGGTCGCCACCCCTCGGGAAGCCCGGAGGACGAGCACTCGGACCCGGGCTTTCTCTGTGGCGGCCCCCAGCCTCTGGAATTCCATCCCCAGTGAAGTGCGCTCTGCAGAGTCCCTGCTGGCCTTCCGAAAGGCGCTGAAAACCTACCTTTTTCGTGAGGCCTTTGGCGACAGTTGATTTTTTTCTTTTCTTTCCCGCCATCGTAACTTGCATTTTAGTCGAGGTGTCATGTGGTTTTAACAGTGTTTAGGGAGTTTATAGGTTTGTCTGTGATTATTTATTGTATTTTATTGGCTTTGTAGCCTTTTCTGTTGTAAGCCGCTTAGAGTACCCTGTAAATAAGCGGGATATAAATATAATAAATAAATAAATAAATAAATAAAGACCCATGTATTTCTAAGACCTGCCTTTGTCTTCTTGATGATGCCAGGGAGATCCACACTCTCTCTTCACACCTGAGGGTCATATGACCCAAGCCTGATGTTTAATGCCTGCCTGCCTGCCTGGTGGAGTGCAATTCTGATACAGCCCAATGTGTCCTGGTGGGTTTAAAGGGAAGAGCTTGAGGAAGCTCCACTGTACTTTCCATGCTGCTGGATGCCTGGGATTAGCATTTTCAAATACTTTAAATTACAAATGTTTTTCCCATGGGCACCCCATTTGGAATTGAATAACTTGCCCCCTTGTACCCCAAACCTCTCCAGTTTGGGGGTGCTTAAAGGGAAGAGCTTGAGGAAGCTCCACTGTGATTTCCATGCTGCTAGCTGCCTGGAATCACTATTATCAAATACTTAACAATGCAATTAGAAATGTTTTTTTCTGGGGGTACCCACTTTGAAGTTGAATAACTCATCCCCTTGAACCCCAAATCTCTCCAAATTTGGAGGGCTTAAAGGGGAGAGATGAGGTTACGCACCAAATATGGTACCTCTAGAACTCAGGAGACCCATTTTATAGAGTAATGAATTGGCTTGTTATTGTTTTGTTTTGTACAATTTTTTTAAAAAAATCATTTTTAACAAAATCTCATAATGAACTTTTTAAATTTCTCTTTGCATGCTCTTTTTCTGTTTTGTGCCCATTCCTAGTGACTAGCAGCCCTGCTCAGCTCATGCAGACAGAGTCCGAGCTTCTTGTACTGAGCTAATCCACCACAGGTTTGTTCTTCCTCTTTTTCAAGTCTTACCTTAACAATCAGTTCACTTGTTAGGACTCAACAAAAGGGGGCTTTCTTTCTGCATTACTTTGCAGAGTTTCTCAAACAATGTGATATAACAAGCTGTAAATGTTTGAAACAACTTATGATAAGGGGACCAGTCAGGGCCACTCTTGTCATGGGCCATGCATACTTCTCCCTCTGTATGCTTTCACACCCATTTCTTCTACATACTATTTGGTGATTCTCTGGTTATCATATCTTTCCCTTTCCCTCTTTTGTAGCTAGTACTGTACCTTCTTTCGAATTATCAAATTTACACTGCAGGCTCTTTGGGTCAGGAACTCATTTCCTTTCCATTTCACTCTAAAATAAACACCTCAACTGAAGCTGTTCTGCTGTTAATAACAAGAATGGCAGACCAAACATGCTTTAACTGCATTGCCAGAATGGTGGTGTATACAATGCCAAAGAACTGCGATGTGAGCACAGTGCTCAAATGATTAGCTGAGGCTCACCTACATTGAACAAATGTTGCTGAGAAATAACAGGTGAGAATATAACAACACTCGTGCAACGTCTAGCATAAAAATCCATGCGGTTTATATCTGCCTTGAGAAATGATGACTCTCTTAAATGCAGACTGGAGCTTGCTCCAACGGGAAGCAAATGGTGGCAGCTGCCTCAGGTGGCAACAACTGAGTTAGGGGTGGAGGTCGAAGGTTAGTGCCTCATGTGCTTGGCCAGCATCTCTACATTCACCTGATGTTCTTGGCCATAGTGAAACACACTTCAGCTGCAGTGGAAGCCAGGTTCCTTTGGCAGTCCAGTCAGCTTCTGTACTGGATAAGGGCACCATCTTCTCTTTTGGCCCCTAGGAGTAAAATTTATTGGGCCAGTCCTGGCAACGTTTTGATGCAGACCTCCAGTATTCACTCACCACCACCACCCTTCCTTATTTAGCTTCAGTTTGTGAGTGGCAGAGAGGTTTAAAACAATATTATCCTCATAAAAAAAAGAGAGGCAAAGCTTGGTTTATAGCAATGAGTAATCCAATAAAAAGAGAGGAGCAAAATCAACAGGCCAGCTCAGCAGAAGAAGGCAAGAGATGTTTCAGATGTATTTCCCCTGAAGCACTGGGATGATGCAGTCATAATATAGCACCCTAGACATGTCAAGCGTAGCCACCGCAGCCACACTCTGCCAACAAAGGCTGGAGTCTATCCTTGCAGACATCAGGTCATCCTTAATTAAGATTGTGTAAACCTATTTGCGCAGCTAGTTTGGTGGAAAGCAAAACTTTAGAGGAAAGGGGAAGTTATAACCCATCTCTTAAATAAAATTTGCCGCAAAGTTCTTTTTTCTAAAGTGTTTCTTTTGGGGAAATGCAAAAAAGAGCACGACATCAGAGAGAGAGAGAGAGAGAGAGAGAGAGAGAGAGAGAGAAAATGTCAAGAAAAGAATCACCTTCCCCCCCCCCAAAAAAAAGCTTTGGTTTATGAATGTGGGATATTGTGCTTCTGCACCCGTCATTTAAAATGCCAGGAAATGGTCTGATATTGCTGCATGGTATCACCCATGTTGCTAGCAGGAAAAAAAAAAGGATGGCAGATTTTACATAGCAAAGGGCAGCCTCAATGTTGACAGCACCCATAACAGCAGTCAAGACCGCCATGCCCTCTTCTGCTCACTACTAGTTCTTCTATGCATTTTGATATCTAGAGAACTTGTTGAAAAACAGCCCTGACCATTGCTTTGTGTTTGGGTGAGAAGTGGATAACAGATGGGGAAAAAAAGTTCTGAAAGTGGGTTTTGCCTCATTATCAAATTTGACATATTTGTAGCCCATAATCTGCTCTTGGTCTTTACCATATTTGGAGACATTTGGGTAAAGGGTTGTCAAGTTATGATTTTTTTTTCCAAATATAAAACTATTATTCTCAAAGAGAACCAAGCAAGGGGAAATTCCAGGACCTTTTTTTCACATACATATATATTTGTTTGGGCTTCCACCACAATGGCCTTTTAGAATGTTGACTTGCTCTGCCTGGACAAGATCATTGCTGTGCTCTCCATGCAGGAATGCATTTGACCTCTTGTTTGAATTCATTTCAGGCTGGGCTTTGACTATGAACATATTTTCTACCTTGTGATGCCAAGCATCTTGACATACTCTCTTGCAATTTCCTAGCTTGATGACTGACATAAACTGCATTTTCTTATTTCCTTTCCTGGGCTATCCATATATAAAATGTGTTTTTATAATGAATGTCAACCAGGTCAACCAGACACATTCGCTATGAGGACTGATTATTATTCACATGCAGTTTTCTTTATAAAAATTATCTTTTAGTTGTAGTCTACTGGTAAACAAATGTGTTCTCTATTATCTTCATAAAAATAAAAATATGGATGATTTATGCTATTTTGGTGTGCCCAGAATTGTAATTTACACTGCCCGGACCAATTTTTCCAGCAAAAGTGACAGATTTTTCCCCTTCATGGAAATATGGAGAATGGAAGGGAAGGGCATCAAAACCAAACTGCTGGTCTACATCCATATATTCATTTCTTCCTATTTTAAGAATTAGTGTTGGCAAACTATCATTTCCTAAAGAAAGACATGCAAAAGCCACAATTTCTTCTTAGTTCTAAGGCTGAACATCATTTCTGGCAATTCTACAGAAAACAATATTAACTAAAAATGAACACGCTCTTCCTGGTGATCTAGAGGAGAATTCAAATGCTTCCTTAAATTTGTGCAGCACAATTCGTTGTTGGAGACGAGAAAGTTGTCTGTTCAGGGCCAAGAATATAAAGTTTCCTAAGCCTGCCAAATTTAAGTAATACAAATCAAATCTTTTGTGCATATTGAATGTCAATGAAATATGTTTTCTCCCTAAAGATGAACAAGATGTTTGCCCAAGTATGATTTTGTTGAGTTCTATGAGGCTCCAGTACCCGGCTCTAATTGAAATAATATGGCAGAACTCTGCCAGTGTTCTCTGTTGTTTTCTAAGTCATTCTCAATAGACCAGGAGCACGGAAAGAGTGGGTGCTGTTGCTGAGTGTGGTTGCTTGCTTTGCATTCTCCTCACTGATTGAAGCCATAACATTATAGTTTTCTGTTCATTTCCATATTTAACACATTACTACTGCCGGGACCCTCACTCTACCATAGGGTGAGGTCTGAATGGGAATTAAGCTGTATTGGTCTGCTCCTTTTTCCAGTGATCATGTGAGCAAACCAGCTTGTCTCCATAGCACTCGTACCTGCCCCTTTCTGGCACCTGTCAGGGACTTTTTCATTGCTGTGGGTAAGACAACTCTGTTTTTGGTTTGTTTCCATTGCATTTGCTCACTGGCAAAATGAGCCTTCAGCTGTCATGGCTCATCTGGCTACTGGGCTACTCTGGGCAGTGTACAACAATCAGTATCACCAAGGCAACATAGGAATTAAATAAAACAATGTAACATGATGCAACATAATAAACCACCTATAACAATGGATAAACAGTAACGGACGTCATAATCAAAACTAGACATGGGCACGACTTGGCGAAATTTCGTTTCTGTTTCCGTTTCTCATTTCCGTTACGTAACGGAAACGGTAATGACAATGACTCCGCCAGAACTCAAACTCGAACCGACTAAAGAAAAATTGGGTCTGATTTGTCGTTGTCGTTCCTGGCATCGCAGCGATCGCGTGATGCCAAGCGGCACAGGAAAAAAGTTTTTAAAATTTAAAAAAAAAAACGATTCCCGGCCAAAAAATCAGGCGAAAATATGCCTGCCTGAGGGCACCTACCAGAGGGGTGGTTTCTAGGGGGGGTCCCCGGCCTCCCCCCCTCCTCTCCTGGGCTGTGCAAAGTGTGCATCCTCGTCGAGTCGCCAACTCGCCAAGCGGCGCGGCACAGAAAAAAAGTTTTAAAAATTAAAAAAAATACCCGATTCCCGGCCAAAAAAGCAGGCGAAAATATGCCTGCCTGAGGGCACCTACCAGAGGGGTGGTTTCGGGGGGGGGGTCCCCGGCCTCCCTCCCTCTCCTGGGCTGTGCAAATTGCGCATCCTCGTCGAGTCGCCAACTTGCCAAGCGGCGCGGCAGAGAAAAAAAGTTTTAAAAATTAAAAAAAAATCCGATTCCCGGCCAAAAAAGCAGGCGAAAATATGCCTGCCTCAGTGAGGGCACCTACCAGAAGGGTGGTTTCTGGGGGGGGATTGTCCCCAGCCTCCCCCCCTCTCCTGTCCTGGGCTGCGCAGCCTCTTCGTCTCACCAACTCGCCATGCCATGCGGTGCGGGGGGGGATCCAAAATGGGGCGACCGCAATATTTATTTTGAAATCGCGTGGTCCAAAAACACACCAAAGCACCACAGAAACATGCGAAAATACCTATTTTAAAACTGCCTGAATTTTTACAGGAGCAGCAGTGGGTTTTTCTTGCAACAAAACGTCTCCATTGATTTTATTTTATTTTATTTTTATTTTTATTTTTTTACACCTGCACAATGATGGGCTGGCCATGGGCGTGGACCATGCAAATTTTTGGAGCCATTCCACCAATTGCATGGCCACTTGGCCAGGTTTTGACCGAGACTTCTGGGATGTGCCAGTCGGGCATAAAAAGCCACTAACCCTAGCCCGAACCCGAACCCTAACCCTAACCCTAACCCATACGCCAGTACACTGTCCTTTTTAGTGGGTCAGAGAGGCACCCAGAGGTGCACCCCAGTAACTCACCCTAACCTTACCAGTAACCCAAAGCATAGCCCTTGCACTAACCCCTAACCCCAAGCCAGATCTGTGTACTCACATTGCACTACAGCAAGTACACTTCCCTTCTTAGTGAGTCACAGCGGGCGCCCGTAGGGGTCCTCTCTCACTTCCTTCCCCAGCCCAAGTGCACCGCAGGCAGTGAGTCACAGAGGCACCCAAAAGAGAGGTGCCTCTGCCTGCTGCAACTGCAACTTAATGGTATGCATATTCAATTGGCTATGCATGCCATTTTGTAGCAGGCCAGAGGAGGCACCCACCACAGAGAGGTGCCTCCAGGAGCCCGCTTTCCCTTCATGGCGGGCCAGAGGAGGCACCCACCCCAGAGACGTGCCTCCAGGAGCCCCCCCAAAACCAGTACTAACGACAGACGACAAACTGACAAACGAAACGACAAATTTTTGGAAAATTTTGCGAAAAACGGAAACGAGCCGAAACGGGCCGGCTCCGACACACGACAACTCGAAACGTAATTTTTCCTGGTCGTGCCCATCTCTAATCAAAACTGGGAAATAGGAGACAACCAACAGGGGAAGGAAGTGGAAGAAATTGTCATAATCTGCAAAACTCAAAAAAATCATAAAATTATCATAATCTGCAAAATTCTAAAATTTGTTCATTTTAGAATTTTATCTTTCAATTCTTGAGGGGATCTTCACATGTCCTTGCTTTTCTGAAGACTGGTTCTTCAAAGGAACTGCCTCTTTAGGCATCTGGCTTCTGTGCCAAGCTTACTGTCTGTTGAAATTCAGATGAGTTACGCTGCGGATGGTTTTAATATTCTAGTAGTGTTACTTTATTTGTAGATTATTGTCTAACATGAACCTGGCTTGCCTTCACTGCTGGCTGGAATGAGTTAACATGAGTATTCCCTGAAAGAGGAACAACACACTTTCCTATAACTTGGTCTGGAATGACTCTTTTCTTTCTTTCTTTCTTTCTTTCTTCTTTCTTTCTTTCTTTCTTTTTCTTTCTTTCTTTCTTTCTTTCTTTCTTTCTTTCTTAAGAATGGTGGGGGGGGAGAGAACTGACCCTTGGAATAATGCCTATATGGAATCATGCATCTCCTAAGAATTAAATGCTTTTCTTTCACCACACCTGTCTCTTAGAGCAGCAGTCCCCAACATTTTTAGGTCGATGGACTAGTTTTGCCCCTGCACGGGGCTTCTTGGGGGTGCACGTGTGACTGCAGGGCTCTCTTTCAGGCGCATGCACATGTGAGGTGCACACATGCAAAAGTCTCTCTTCCCCCCCCCCCCCCCAGCAACTTTGGCTGCAACCTAAAGAAAAGCAGTTGTGATGAGCATGTATTAAAATAAATAAATAAATAAATAAATAAATAAATAAATAAATAAATAAATAAAATGTAGGGGAGGAAAAGCCCTATGGGTGGAGGGGGGCTGCACACATTCATGTGGACACGTTTCACATGGAACCTTGTGGCCCAGTTTAGAAGGGGCCGCGGCTGGTCCCCGTCTGCAGATCAAGGGTTAGGAAACCCTGTCTTAGAGGGTGGTTTGTAGATTGTTATCGCTGTTTACCACCAAGCTACCTGATGACATAACCCATCCTTTTAACATATGGAACTTCCTTATGATTACTTATATGTGTGCCTTAGTGTTATAAGCTGCCTGGATAGCTACTTGAATCAGATATCTGACTGTGGAGCCAGGGGTCGGGAGTTCACTTCTCTGTAGTCCTGGGATATCTCCAGAAGAAGGAAATGGTAAACTATTTCTAATCATAAGTTGGAATTGACTTGACAGCACACATTTATTTTTTATTAATGCTATATAACTTACTGAGTCTTTGGCTGCACTGTACCTGATTGTTAGTTGACATCATCAGCTTGCTTAGAAAAAAGACAGCAACATACATACATACATACATACATACATACATACATACATACATACATACATACATACATACATACATACATACATACATACATACATACAATTGTGAGTTAGGGGAGGAGGTAGTAGGTTATCCTTCATGCTGGGCAGCAAAATGTTTTGGGCATGTTCATTGTTATTTCTGTAGCTATACATGAAGGAGAATGTTTAGGAAACATGTGCATTTTAAAATAGAAATCAGCCCACAAGTTCTGGATGGGTGGAACACCTCCTAATTAGGAAAGCCTGTTCACTTGATTGGATCCCAGCAAACATGAATGGAATGGTGATTACGTTAGCACTGCTAAACAGGAGCAGAACGCTGTTTTGAAAGTGAGCCGGGCAAGATGAGCACAAAATAATGGGACTGACCTGTCTATTCCCTGAGTGCCTATTACAACTTGAACAGGGGTAGTAATTATACCGAGGACTAACCGTGAACTGCAGTTCCTTTGTTCTGATTTCTATAAGCAGGGACGGTCTTCTTCGCCTTGCCTGGTATCCCAGAGCGCTCGGTGGGATGGACTGCCCCAGTAATTTCTTTTGACCACTTGGATCAGGGGAATTTTCAATAAACTGTGCAGGGACGGGGGTGGCAGGGGCAAGGAGGATGGGCAGCAACATCAACTGCATGTTTGCTCAAAAGTCAGGCCAACTGGATTCAATGGGGTCCCGTCCCTCATCACTTACCGAGTGTCTTTCGGCAACATCAAGAATGAATGCGTTCTGAACTCATCTTCCTATGAACCCGCGTAAACTTCCACAGCTTTACTGAGCAGGCATCTGCGCTGATTGGCAAAATATGCCCATCCTGAAATCAGACACAAGAAAGGAGAAACTTGTCCTGAGAAATTGGAATGGCCCTTGATTTGGCTATGGGCTAAGATAAAGATGGACATATTTGATGTTTTCAATTCCATTCAGTTGCTCATGCACCCAACCTTAAATATGGTTTGGCTTGGTTCAGGTGGAATATATTTGGGTCTACTGAAACTTATGAAATTATCTGTCTGAAATACCAAAAGAAATTGACCTGGCTTATGTATTATACTCTGAACTGAAAGTTTCAGCAGAAATCCATGGCTGAAACATCTATTATCTCTGGCTGTTTGTGTGGTCCCTTCTCTCTTCTTCCCTGGCCATTACCTCTCTCTCTTCTCTACTTCTGACATCAGGATCATGCAATCATGAGGATCTCTCCTTCTTTCCAGATGGGTCAATCCTATTTTTATCCTTTTTTCTTAATTCTCTGATTGTAACTGAAGATCAATTGTAAGTAAAGATTTTTTCCCTGCTGAAACTAATGGTGGAGTGATTCCCCCCCTTTCATTTACAAAGGGCGTGCAAGAACAAAAGGATTGAGTGGACGCTGGGATTATTTTCTCTCATCTTCTCTCCAATGTTTTTCCTATACTGTAGGAGTTGTTTTTTGTATTTTTATGCTCTACTAATTATTAAAGGGAATCACTATAGTTTCTACCCCAACTGATCTTTCAGTTCTGACTTTAATGCATTCATCTTTTCAGGCTTTGTGCTCTTTTAGTTCTCTGTTGATCATTAACTTAGTGATTCTGCTATTCTCACATTTTCATGCCCCTTCCATTCCTGCCGCCACCACCCACCACCACCACCAATTACTGAATCTTATTTGTGGAGTTTTAAATGGAGTTTGTGACTTTATAAATGAATCTCCAAATCCTCCCCTGTTTAAAAGAAATCCCAGTGCTAATTCATTTTAGCTGATCTATGACTAAATTGCCTTTGATTACATTTTAGCACTCACCTCTTCTGCCAGTTTTTTTAAATTAATGTTTGTTTTTAACTTTCCTCTACTGCAGAGCTGTTCAACGTTGAACAGGCCAAGGTCTACTTTTTCTGGCCCAAAAGGCCTGAGGGCTACTACACTAAAACCTCTACTTACAAATTTTATCAGTTCCTAGCAAATGCTCATAAGTAAAAAAAATTGTAGGTAGAGCAGCGGTTTTCCATAGGAATGCATTGAAAATCAATTAATCCTTTCTGGAAGGAACATATTTCAATTTGCCATGGCCCTTGAACTGCCCCACTTGGCTAAGATAGTGGGCTGGCAAACCCATTGCTGGTGCAGTGGTGGTCCTTGGGGTGGGTGAGGGAGAGGTGGAGAACATATACTCTCACTTTTTAAACTGATGACCGGGGGCTTTTTGGCCATTTAAATGTGGAAGCGATATTTCAATTTGCCCTCCTATGGGCTGTCTTGAACTGCCGCCTCTTCTTCTTCTTCCTCCTCCTCCTCCCCGCCGGGCCTTGCTGCTGGCCTCCAGCCCAGCAGAGCCTCAGCTGCAGCCGCCCTGTTGTAGCCGGGGTCGCCCCAGCCGCCGCCGCTGCTGCTCCTCCGCCCGCCGGACAACCTTTCCCCCATCAAAGGAACGCGGCGTTCCATCCGCTGCATGGAACGCCGCGTGATGTCCCGGGAAAGGAGGAGGAGCCGCGTAGTCGTCCTTGGGGCGGGCGGAGGAGCAGCAGCAGCGGCGGCTGGGGGCGACCCCGGCTACAACAGGGCGGCTGCAGCCGAGGGTGGGCTGGAGGGGGAGAGGAGGAGGAAGAAGAAGAAGAGGCTTATCCTCTCAGCAGCAGCAGAAGCAGGATTCGGCCGAAATTCACCCTGAGGTACAAGACCTGGTCGCGCTTTGTGGGCAACTTTTGGGAAAACACTTTTAAGCGGCAGTCATTTGCGGCGGACCTACTGGTTGGCAACTTTTGAACCCTTTGCGGGCTACTGGTAGCCCACGGTCTACCTGTTGTGCAGGCCTGCTCTACTGGATCATATTGTCTATTTCAGTGAAGCCCATTTCCTGAGAATTTGGGGCTAAAGACCTGAAACCAGAGAGTGGGATCTTGTGATGTCACAGAGGCGTGGCAGACATGGGCAAAATTGCCTTTGGGCTAACAGATGGTGAAGATGGGCATAAGACACTCCACAACCTGCCTAGCTCCAAACTGTATGATGAGCCCAAAAGCAAGAACTCACTTCTCCTACAACTCTCCTGTTTTTCATACCTGCCTCTGCACCACAGTTAGAGGTGGATGCCTAGTTTTTAATGCCGTATATCTATCCAGCCCTATTCATCCTGTGATTTTTATCTCCCTGCTTGAAGACTCAAAGAATCACAGAAATTCAATGAGACTTCGGCCAGTGCTCTGACTCCTGGCAACCCTATTTTTATGTGTTCTGTTCTGTAATGCACTCAAATTTGTATCTGCTCTACAGTAAATATTATACCATTATACTTTAAACCATATTATCTACCTGAGAGCAATTGACCTGATTGAGATCAACCTCCAGGAAGACAGACATAAGATAAGTGTTTGCAGCATCTTTTCTACTTGATTCTCATCACTTATATACTTCTTAAGTAAGTAATTTTTGAAGGTTTATACTGCAGAGTATGCTCCACATATTGTTACTTGGCATTCACTCTCTCCATTAATATGTTATGCAAATTGTGATGTAATCAACATGTGCAAATTAAACACACACTTTCGGCCAATGATGTGTGTGTGTGTGTGTGTGTGTGTGTGTGTGTGTGTGTGTGTGTGTGTGTGTGTGTGTGTGTGTGTGTGTGTGTGTGTGTTTCTAAGCTGATAGGGTAACTCTGCACCATTTTACATGTATATTAATCTGGCTACATGACTATGCAAATTAGTACCTTCAAAATGTACTCAAGTGCATGTGCACTGCATTATAGCAAACAATCTTTTCCTTCCCCACCACTTATATGCGAGTGTATGTGCTCAATGTGTATGAATAGCACTACTGTGGTGCCTCTGAAGTCGAATGCCCCATTAGATGAAAAACTTGTAAGACCAATGAAATTTCCGAGGAATGGCATGCTTCACAAGATAAAAATTCTCTATGGGATGCATCGCAAAATGAAAATCCATTCTGCATTGTGAAACAAGTTACCCAGGATGTAGTTTGTGGAAGGGTGGGAGGAGTTTTTTCATCAAGTTTTGGAGCCACTCTGGACATTGTTTTGCAGCAGTTTTTGGACTATTAGAACTTGGGAAGGTAAGAAGCTGATGTTTCCTTGCTTTCTTTTTTGCTTTTGAATTGCTTTCCATTGTACTTTTGGCAGGAACAACCTGGGATTTGTCTTGCTGTTTGCTTTTGATCATCTATGCATTGCTTTCCATCACACTTTTGGTGGGAACAACCTGGGGTTTTTCCTGGAGCTTTTCTTTTGCATTCACTGTGGGGGGAAGTGTTCTGGTGTGTACGTGTGTGTGTTCCAGCTCTGCGTGCCTTTAAAGTGTACTTTATAAAGAGGTCTGAACAAAAAAGGCTCTCTTTTTTGCCTTTTTCCGGACATCTGGAATGGATTAATCAGATTCCCATTCATTCCTATGGGAAACCACGTTTCACAAGATGGATTTTTCATAAAACGAAATAATTCATAGAATGAATTCAATTTAGCATAAGAGGTACCACTATATTGTTTATTTGATGTGAAACAGTTTAAATCAGACAGTGACAGCAACCAGGACTGGAACCTGTTGGTTCAAGTAAATTCGAAGGCTTGGATGACAAAATCTTAGACAACACACAAGGAGGCAAAAAGCTCCTGAAACAAATCAGAAATGAGCATGCTCAATACCTATAGGCAGTGTATCAAGGGTGTGGATGTGTTAAACATGTGTCCTTATAGTACAAGCATGTCCTGCCATCCAAAGTATAAATGATAACATTTTCAACCCAACATTTTTCACTAGAAGAGTTTTCTCTTCGCCTTCTTCAACCCATCGGTTACCCAATACAGTAACAATTTGTTGCCCTCTGTTTGTTATAAAGTTTACATGTGAAGGGAGGGGCAGGATTGAAGAATGGATCCTCTAAAGTGAAAATACATTCAGGTCCCAATATATACTATATGGAGGGCAGAGGTGTCTGATGCCTTTATGTCCTTCGGAAGTGCTTCACAAATTACACTACAGATGGGAAATGCACTGTCCATGAACCATATGCAATATGGCAGACCCCCTATCTGGTCTGACTCCCTCCCACCCCAGTTCTCTGCCTCCTTCCAACTCTTGGTGACAACCTCTGCCCTCCGTTAGACCTTGGTGGGCCACACCCACTACAACCCTGCTAGCCTTTTCTCACCCTTAAATATTTGTCACTGGAAAAGTGCCAAACAAGGCCTACAGAAGCCTTGGAGATACTGTATAACATATCATTGAAAGGCTATTTGAACACCTCACACCCACCCACCCAGAGCACTTTAGGAAACCAGAGGTGACCATTTTTCAGTCCCACTTTGTCTCATCTCCAATGTATTGCCTCTGGTCCGCTTTGTTCACCCTTTCTGCAGACTTTCAGATTATCATTTCATTTTGGTAATTGCTTTTGATAAACCCAAATCAACAAGCCAGTGGTTTCTGATGAACTTTCTGGTTTGTTTGTTGGCTTGTTTGTTTGTTTGTTTGTTTGTTTGTTTGTTTTTGCTTCATACCTACCTCTAATGTGCCACAAGTAAATTCTGACTTATGGCAACCCTTTTCACATTTTCTAGGTAAAGGGTACCGAGGCAAGGCTTACAGTTTCTTTTGTGTGTGTGTGTGTGTGGAGGGGGTGATAGCTGGAATTTGCCCATGACTATACCAGTTGGCTTTCCTCCCGCAGGCATGTCCATACTTTGGCCCTCCAGATGTTTTGGACCACAATTCCTACAGTCCTTTGTCATTGGCAATCTAAGCTTAGCATTATGGGAGTTGTGGTCCAAAACATTGGGAGGGCCGAATTTTGGACATGCCTGCTTAGAGGCACAGGGGGGAATCAGACTCCCTAGCTCTGGCTCTGCAATATTGGAAGTTTCATATCTGCCCTTCAGTGCTATGATTAAAGTCTTCTCCCCCCCACCCCCCCAAGTAGGTAAGTGCCATGAGCTCCTTTGATATATACTCATTTATATTCAAAGGCACCCTGCATAGCTAGGCATGTGGCCTGAATTGGCAAGGAAGTAGTGTAACCACAATGAAATGTTACAACAGACTTTAGTCAAGAACACATGGATTCCGGGTGACATCTTCCCTGTTTAATGTTTGAAGAATCTAGACTTTGGATGGGGAAGATCTCTATTCTTTCATCAATTTGTGCACAATCTCCTAAAGAACACATTATGTAGTGTAGGTGTATGGAGGATTTTGTTTTCATAAATCCCTTGTAATATTTTGATCTTCAGTTCTCATGAATTAGATCACAGGGACAATGTTTTATGTTCCATTTAAGAAACCACCTTAAAGGCCCTTTTTTCATATATTTTGTCTTCCAGTATGCCTTACTGAGAAGGGATCATTAAAAACTTGGGAGAAGGGTGCTTCTGAATTCTGCAAAGACAAGCTGTTTGGTCTAAATAACCAATGGGATTTTGCAAAAATGTTAAGCTTTGCTCTTCATCAGCAGGAGAAAGAGAAATGACACCAGAGAGTGTATACTGTTCCTATTCACTACAGTCTCCCTTCTGAAATGTCTTTCACCAAATGCCTGCACTACTGTCCCAATTAGAGATGGGCACGACTTAGCGGTATTTCCGTTTCCGTTTCCGTTACTCGTATCCGTTACTCTACGGAAACGGTAACGGGAATTACTCCGCCAGAATTCGAGCTCGAACCGACGAACGAACAATTTGGTCTGATTTGTCGTGCTCGTTACTTGCATTGCGGCGATCGCGCAATGCCAAGCGGCACAGAAAAAAAGTTTTTAAAAGTTAAAAAAAACCCGATTCCCGGCCCTAAAAGTAGGCGAAAACTGTCTGAGGGCACCTACCAGGCCAGAAGGGTGTTTTATTTGGGGGGGGGGGTTCCCCGCCCCCCCTCTCCTTGGCTATTGCTACTGCTGCGCTGCTGGTACCAGGCTGGGAGGGGGCGCATCCATTTGCCATGCAGTGCGGGGGATCCAAAATGGCGACCGCAATATATTTTTTTGAAATCGTTGCCCAAAACCCCACCAAAGCACCACAGAAACATGCGAAAATTAGCTATTTTAAATGCTTGAATTTTTACAGTAGCAGCAGTGGGTTTTTCTTGCAAAAAAAGTTTCCGTTGATTTTATTTTATTTTATTTTCTTTTATTATTATTTTTACACCTGCGCATTCGCAATGATGTGCTCGCCCATGGGAGTGGACAATGCAAAGTTTTGGAGCCATTCCACCAATCTCATGGCCAGGTTTTGCTGACTGTACCAGGCTGGGAGGGCGCATCCATTTGCCATGCAGTGCAGGGGATCCAAAATGGCGACCGCAATATTTTTTTTGAAATCGTTGCCCAAAACCCCACCAAAGCACCACAGAAACATGCGAAAATTAGCTATTTTAAATCCTTGAATTATTACAGTAGCAGCAGTGGGTTTTTCTTGCAAAAAAAGTCTCTGTTTTTATTTTATTTTATTTTATTTTATTTTATTTTATTTTATTTTTTTTTATTTTTTTACACCTGCACATTTGCAATGATGGGCCGCCCATGGGAGTAGACCATGCAAATTTTCCACCAATCGCATGGCCACTTGGCCAGGTTGACCACAGAGACTTCTGGGATGTGCCAATCGGGCATAAACAGCCCACTAATCGTAGCCCAAACCCAAACCCTAAGCCTAACCCATACGCCAGTACACTGTTCTTCTAAGTGGGTCAGAGAGGCACCCAGAGGTGCACCCCAATACTCACCCTAACCTCACCCGTAACTAGCCTAACCCTAGCCCTTGCGCTAACCTGTCTTAACTCTAAGCCAGATCTACTTGTATTGCACTACATGCAAGTACGTGAGACACAGCGGGTGCAAAGAGTCTGCCAGTCCGTCACTTGTGGCTCTGGCTGACTCCTGCAGCTCCCTCCAGGAGCCCGCTACCCCCCCCCAAACCAGTACTAATGACAACAAAAAAACGAAAAAAACGAACTGACTAATTTTTGCGAAATTTCTCGAAAAACGGAAACGAGCCGAAACGGACTGCCTCCGACACACGACAACTCGAAAACGTCATTTTCCCTAGTCGTGCCCATCTCTAGTCCCAATCTCCCAAAGATAAAATAAATATGTGGGGTTTTTTAAAAATTTAGTTTTAAAGTTTTATTATGTGGGCTCTAAAAGAGAAGAACATCTACTCAAACTATTTAGGACTTGATTACAGAATATGACAACGTCTAATCAGTTATTTTCTAAAAGTACTTTATTCCCATTATTATGGTGGTTGAAAACTAATTAGATGACATTAGAAATGGGCATGAATCAAACCATGAAGTTGAAAAACCAAACGGGCCGGCTTGTGGTTCAGTTCGTGACCTGCTCTGGGGATCCCACTTTGCCAAATCAAAGTGGAATGCTGAACTTTCCCCCGCTTTGCTGTTTTTGTCTGCTTTGGCAACAGGGGATGCATCCTTCCCACTGCATCATCACCTCCCTCCCTGCGCCTTCTGCTGCTGTCTCCTCTGCTACACCTGCCTGCTCCTCTTTTCTTCTATTGCTACCACCATCCTCAGAGGCAGTGGGCACACTTCCCTGCAGGAATTGGCCACTGCCTCTGCACGTACGTTCGCAGTGGTGGCAACAACAGAGGAGGCAGAGGTGGAGGTAGAGGAGGCAAGAGTAGGTAGGCTCCAACCCAAGCATGAACCAGAAAACTAAACCACAATTTGGTTTATTTTCTGTGGATTCATGATGGTTCTTGGTTAGCCACAAACTCCAAACCAACACCAACCACTGGTTTTCTGGTTCATGCCCATGTCTAGTTGACATTATGTATTACAGGGTTTCCTAAAAGCACATCGTTCTGTTGCTCATTATTCTTAATTACTTTCTGCGGAAATAATTCAGAATGTTTCTGCCAAAATAACTCTGACGTGCCTAAAAATGCTAAGAGATTAAAATAAAGTAATTAGAGATGGGCACGATTTGAAAAAAAAAATTTTTGAGTTGTCGTTAGTCGGGCCAGTTCCGTTTCGGGTCGTTTCCGTTTTTTTCGCGAAAATTCGCAAAAATTAGTCGGTTCGTTTTTTTATGTTTTTTTGTTTTCGTTAGTACTGGTTTTGGGGGGGTAGCGGGCTCCTGGAGGCACCTCTCTGGGGTGGGTGCCTCCTCTGGCCCACTATAAAGGGAAAGCGGGCTCCTGGAGGCACCCGTGGGTGCCTCCTATCCTCACCCACTAGGAAAGGGAAGCAGGCTCCAAGAGACCCCTCAACATGGGGGTCTCCCCTCCTCACCTGCTGCTGCTGCAAAATGGTATGCAATAGCCATATGGATATGCATACCAGTTGCAGACAGTGAGACTAGTGATGGCAGTGACCCCAGAGCCATAGGTGATGCCTAACTAAGGCTCTCGCACCACCATGTCTCACACAGAAGGGAATTGTACTTGCGTGTAGTGCAATGCAAGTAGATCTGGCTTAGGGTTAAGGTGGGTTAGTGCAAGGGCTAGGGTTAGGCTAGTGACGGGTAAGGTTACGGTGGGCTAGTGGGTTGCACCTCTGGGTGCCTCTCTGACCCTCTAAGAAGACAGTCTGTGACGTATGGGTAAGGACTGGAGTCAAGGATTAGGGTTAGGGTTAGGGGGCTAGGGCAGGTTTTAGGGGGATTTTTGGCACATCCCAGAAGTCTCCATGGCCAAGTGGCCAACAATTGGTGGGATGGCTCCAAAAATTTGCATGGTCGTCCACTCCCACATGGCTGGCCACTCGGCCAGCCCATCATGGCGCAGGTGTAAAAAAAAAAATCAATGGAGGACAGAGGAAGAGAGGAGAGACATTTTGTTGCAAGAAAAAACCCACTGCTACTGTGAAAAATCTGGCAGTTTATAAATTTTCGCGTGTTTCTGTTGTTGTGCTTGTGTGTTTTTGGACCACGATTTCAAAAACAATATTGCATTCGCCGCCCCATTTTGGATCCCCCGCCCGCACCGCATGGCATGGCGAGTCCGGCTGCCCAGGACGGGGGGGAGGCGGGACCCCCCCCTCCAGAAACCACCCCTCCGGTAGGTGCCCTGCGCCCTTAGTCAAGGAGGCATTTTTCCGCCTGCTTTTTTGGCCCGGGAATGGGTGGGGGGAGAGTTTAAAAGTTTTTTCCTGTGCCGTCCGTGCCGCTTGCTTGCGCTTTAATTGCGGCGGCCGGCGGCGAGACTGGGCTTTTTGCTGGCTGCGAGCCTGCGGCGAGTCCCACCAGAGCAGCCCAGGACGGGGGATGGGGGGGGAGGCCGGGGACCTCCAGAAACAACCCCTCTGGTAGGTGCCCTGAGGCACAGCAGGCATTTTTCTGCCTGCTTTTTGGCCGGGAACCGGGTTTTTTTAACTTTTAAAAACTTTTTTTCTGTGCCGTGTGGCATCGCGCGATCGCGCGATGCAAGGAACGAGCACGACAAATCAGACCAAAATTGTTCATTCGTCGGTTCGAGCTCGAAGTCTGGCGGAATAATTCCCGTTACCGTTTCCGTAGAATAACGGAACCGAGTAACAGAAACGGAAACGGGAATACCGCTAAGTTGTGCCCATCTCTAAAAG
The DNA here is from genome assembly GCA_037367245.1 of Phrynocephalus guinanensis. NCBI lineage: Eukaryota > Metazoa > Chordata > Lepidosauria > Squamata > Agamidae > Phrynocephalus > Phrynocephalus guinanensis. The sequence goes on along the minus strand of CM074732.1, from coordinate 67,800,512 downwards.
TAATTATAAAATGTTGGTCATTGCACAGGTCATGCCATTCAGTAATTTTTAAAATGTAATTCAAAATGTTATAGTCATCACAAGAATGGCCTCAGTTGTAATATGTTATTTACAATAAGCCCTTGCAACGTGCTGGGCTGTAGTCAGAATGTAATGAAAGTAGAGCAACAAACCAGAGGTGGTGAACGCTGCAGTTTTCACAGATATTGTTAGGGAAAAGCCTGGGATTAGCTGGACCTGTTACACTGAAGCACAGGGTGAGGACAAGGGACATTTTTCCCTGGATTCCTGATGCAGTTTCTGTATTTAGTGTTGCTCACCAGAATTCTTGGTATTGTGTCTCATTAAAAGATGAAATGGTATAAACATAACACATAATTGAGAACTTCTCTCTGGCTGCTAGGAATTCAGTATTTTTATACAATTGACTGTGAAACAGAAGAAAAATCTGTTTAGAGTTAAGCCACTTTTTGAAGCACTGGGGTGCATACAGGATGGTAAAAATTGAGTTAAAGGGATTATTTATGCTTATTTCAGTAAATTTAAGACGGTTGTAAAATATACAATTGGGAGGCTAGAAATAGCTTATTTTGTTCTCACAGGTGGCAACAAAAACAAAGAACAGATCAAAACAAAGAAAAAATTGTACTTTGTGCAAAAGATCATTGCATTTTATAGTTTAAACCAAATACATTTATTTGGCACAAATGTTTTTTGCTCAAATCATGTTTTCCTACAAAAAAGTCAATTCTATTTGTTAGCTAGCAAGCTAGCTAGCTAGCTAGCTAGCTAGTTTGTTACTACTGCTGGTGATCATGATGATGGTGATGAAAAACCTCCATATGTGACAACAACAACAACAACAACAACAAACAACAACAACAACAACAACAACAAATAACAAAAATCTATATTCCAAATTGCTTCATCCTATAGTTCTATAAAATGGCCAGTAGAGTAACTCTAAGGGTGTATGTATAGCAATGTATAGACACATTTCCCTTGAATTGCATGGGTCTGAACAGAGTAGAGATGGGCATAAACTGCTGTGCAGTCACATACCAGAGAGGAATTCAGAAAGACTGCATGGTGAGACAGACTGCAGCCACTTGATCCTGTTAATTGCAGCAGGCTGGGCAGCACCAGCTGACAGAAAACCATACCTGCCCATGTTCAAAGGATCAATGGCAAAGTGCTCCACATGGGACTTCAGCAAAATGTATAAACCACTGGTGGTGCAAACAAACACCAATGATGCATTCCTAACGTTGGTTGCTTGGTATGGAAGCATCTGTCACCGTGCCACATAACAGAGCTGGAGGATCGGTGGCCCTTCCAATGTTCTTCAACTCCAGTCCCCATTAGCCACAGCCAAACTGATCATTTGTGTGTGGGGTGTGTGTGATAGGTGTAGTCCTTCATTGACAATTGGAGGGCTGAAGGTTCCCCAATCCATGTCTAGCAGCATCCTTTCATGACACCCCTTATGCATCACTCACTTTTCCAACTGTGGTGCAGCTTGGAAATGTTACTTTTTAAAACAGGATTAAAGCTTCCAGAATCCCACAGCTAGATCCCCTATTAGGACCAGTACTAACACTGTCTATGGGGTTTTGAGAACTGCAATCCAGCAAAAGGCATTGTTTCCCTAGTTCGGATCCCTGGCACGTGCCCTTCAATCAACATGTTTTTATAGATCTAAGTGTGGATCCTTGTTTAGTAATTAAGACTAATTACTAAGATTGCATTTATGTAGCTAAGTTGGTGGCCGTGAGCATCGGATGGCAAATGGATTAATGTAGCCATGCTGCTACCACCACGGTCCATCTGAATTTATTTAGCTCCCAACAGTCAGGCACCGCAAGCTTCCTGTACACATGACTGACCAAGCTGGTAGGAAGGGAATGAGCCATAAAAAGCAAACAGCTCTCTTGCTTGTGTCGTGAGGTTCTCAGCTCTGCTGGAGTGAGGCATCTTGAGATCTTCAGGTTAGAACTGCCACAGATGACAGGGCTGGACCAAAACATGTGCTGGACATTGCATTCCGGAGGTAAGGGTGAATCAGTTTCTGCTTCCATGAAATGTTTGCAGGGCCCGAAGGATTTTCAGCATGCTGTTTAACTGAAGCAATCACATGCATAGGTTAAAATGTCATTTTAAGAAGTTTTAATACATGAACCTGACACACTGGATTCTTTATTCCATTGGTCTCCCAGGTACTCTTGCTCGTATGTATGCCATCAATTGGACAACCTGCCAGCACTGCTTTCTGGAACCAGCATGTAAGGTCATATTTTATGATATGGTGGTGCAACTGTGAATAATGCCCATGCTAATCACTGTTTTGCTTTTGCCACATGGCCTAGGATCCCATCAGAGAGTCATAAGAAGAAGAAAAGTATATATTGCTTAATAGGTATTTTAGGAGGACCCCTTCTTGACATTAAATCTGTTTGTTGTTGTTAGAATGAAGCTATATTTTCAAAGTACTTAGTGCTGAACATTTTCTTTACAAAGCATTGTCATCTTTTACAGCAGTGATGGCAAACCTTTTAGAGACTGAGTGCCCAAACTGCAATTCAAAACCCACTAATTATTTGCAAAGTGCCAATACAGCAATTTAACCTGAATACAGGTGGCATTGAAGGGGCGATGTCAGGTGCCCACAGAAAGGGCTCCGAGTGCCACCTTTGGCACCCGTGTCATAGGTTCACCAACATTGTTCTACAGTATATCTTTCAACAGTGTGTTGCCCCAGAAGAATGCTAGTTAACTCTCCCAGGATCCAGACTATCAAAGCAATAGAATTTATATAGCTCAGTGCTTTGGAGCACATGGATGCAATGCCTATTCGACCTTCCAGGAGAGCCAGCTGGCCAGGATCACCTGGAATGTGTATGGCTGATAGGCTTATGTGCATTTCATTTGTGTGGCCTTGGTCAAGCTGGTCAGTCACGTCCGAGTTCTTTATACTTAGGTAAAAGGTAAAGGTAAAGTTTTTCCCCGCACATGCGTGCTAGTTTTGTCCGACTCTAGGGGTGGTGCTCATCTCTGTTTCCAAGCCAAAGAGCCAGTGTTGTGCAAGTCCGTTGCCATATAACCAGCATGGCTAAATGCATTTCTGCACATGGAACACGGTTTACCTTCCTGCTTTTTACAGCGGTACCTATCTAGTTGCATGTACATGCTTTCGAACTGCTAGGTTGGCAGGAGCTGGGATTAACAGCAGGAGCTCACTCCGCTGCATGGCACCCAGGATTTGAACCACTTTGCAGCCAACATTTCAGCACTCTAGCACACTGAGACACCAACCAACCCTAAAAGAGTCACCATAAACTGAAATAAACCTTACAGCACATAAATATTATTGAGTATCACAGCTGTAATTTAAGGCTTGCACTGGATCCCTCCCCATGTTAGGAAATTCAAAATGGAAAAGAAAATAGTCTCCAAGTTTGCACCTATCTTTCATTCCTGCCATCCATTAATAGTCTCTGAGGCCAAAAATTGGCAAGGCACACTTTAAAAAAATCAACATTTATAAGATGTCTAATGCTTCAAAAGAACAAAAGGACCAGCACTTCTTTTTGAGAGTATCATCCTTAGGCAAAATAAAATAATAAGAAACTGTATGCTTTTTATGCATAGAAACTTGGTCTTAGCACTAAAAACGTTGCCCAAAATGCAAGGTTTTTTGAGCAAAAAATGAACATTTTGCCACACACAAAAACACGTCTGTGAATTTTCCACAAAACATGAACCTCCTCTGATCTCACTCAAAAAAAGGAAAGGAAAGGAAAGGAAAGGAAAGGAAAGGAAAGAAAGAAAGAAAGAAAGAAAGAAAGAAAGAAAGAAAGAAAGAAAGAAAGAAAGAAAGAAAGAAAGAAAGAAAGAAAGAAAGAAAGAAAGGTATAAAAGCATCTTTCACCAATGCATGGCTGCACAAAAGTATGATACTGGTTGCATGGAAGAAAAAGAAACACACTTAGTCACTTAGCCCTGATCATCTGTCATCATCATTGTGTTGTTGTGTGACCAATCTGTAAGGTAAAGGTAAAGGTTCTCCCTGCACATGCATGCTAGCCTACTCTATATTATTTGGCCAGCCCACAACTGACTGAAAATATAAAGACAATTCTGATAGCATATTGGTTTACTTATGAAAAGGCACCAGTCTGCTTGAATTAATATAATTTAGCTGTGGTGAGCACGAGCAAGATAAAGAAAGAGACGGAGTAATCCATAGGGGCCTGAAAGAGTTGCTCTAGCAGACTTTGAATCATAAGTATCCCTGTTAGTCTTCCGAAGCACCACTGGGCAGCAAGGCCTGCAATGTGTAGGATAAGTAACACACACAAGCCAGTTCTGACTCCTGTGCGACCCTTGTGCTACCTTCATTTATCATTTATCTGATTGTTCTTTATCTGATGTCTCCTGAGTGCTAGCATTCCTGACACCTGCTGGGACAGATAGGCTGGTGAAAACAACAACAACAACAACATATGATGAACCAGTGATTCCTGCCTGTCAAGATCTGCCCTGGGTCACATGCCATGCACCAGTGACAATAGGGGAGGATGACACATGTCTTTTATCCCCTCTTGCTCAAGGACATCTATTCTTTGCCTCCTCTAAAATCACTAGCTCCTCCCGGAAGCTGCAAAATCAATACGATGGAATGGGCATTGGGCAGTATTCTCTCCAATGAATGAATACAAGTCTCCTGTGGGATGTGGCTTGGTCAATTTTTTAAGGTCAGCATGGATGAGTGAAAAATAGCTGTGCTTTGTGTTTCAGTGTCTGGTTTGGTCCCATCCTTTAACAAGAATCACTTTTATAAACAAATATCTCTTTATCTATCTATCTATCTATCTATCTATCTATCTATCTATCTATCTATCTATCTATCTATCTATCTATCTATCTATCTATCTATCTATCTAAAATTTCCTCTCATAAATATCTCTAGGGCATAATTCACATGTGAATACACAAACTCGAAACCAACAGCATTGTTAAAGGTTAGAGCACTCTAAAGTTGCTGGCATCCTGCTGAGTGTCAAAAGCAGAGAGGAAGGTAGACAGCATTTATCATTCCTTTCATTACACTTCTTGGACATCTGCAGTATTTCCCTCTTCATCAGAAGTATATCCAGTGGGAAGGATATGAGCTCAGAACTGTTCTATGTGTTCCACCATGTGACAGCGGCCCAGAAGAACTTTTGGTATCGTCTATCCAGAACATCCCCCATTCTGTTCCCCCCAGACCTTACATCTACTTGATCCTCCCAGAGGTTGTAATTCTAAGACTGGAGAGATGAAAGCTTTGAATCTTCTTATAAGACAGAAAGTCAGGGAAAATCAGAGGTTGGATTTTCTTCCTCTTCTTCTTCAAGGTCAGGGCATTGGGACACATTCTGAAGAATCTAAGATTGTATTTTAAGAGCCACAACACGACAAACCCAGGAAAACAGCCCCTTGTATTAAAATTGCATCTGAAGGATGCAGGCCAATAAAAAGCTTTCACTTGTCTCCAAAAAGACAATAAAACTGTGCCCCACCCCACAACTTCTCAAATAGCATTGTGCAACTAGAATGCCACTGAAAGCACAGTTGTTATTCATAATGGCAATGATGCCAATTTATAAACCACATGCTATGTTAGAGCTACTGAGCAAATGTTTGGTCCCACCCATACTGTCCAAGAGAGGCATTATCAGATACATTCATTTTACTTACCGACATTCACCTAATGCTTAACTTTTAAATCAAAGAACAAAAGAACAGCCCTGCTTTTAAAAGAAAAAACAGTGTCCAGTTCCTCCCTGTTCTAGACACTAAATGACAGTCAGTTTAAAACCTTTCCCTGCAGAAATCACCAACAAAGAAAGCACAGCCTCAGATGTATTACAAAGTCCCTGCTCCTTGGCTGTCTCCAGTTGGATGGATGCTAGTAAGTGCCAGAGCAAACCAAGATGGTCTGCCATGTTGTCAGCAATTCTGGTTGGCTGTTTTATAGTCTCTCACTACTGACTGGTAAGGCTCCTTTTCATATGGAGCATCCTTGATTCATCACTTCCATGTCTCCTTCCTCTTTTCCTGCAAAAGGGAAGTATACTGTATACACAGTTCTTTTCACTTTGATGGTTCCTTCACGTCCATTCTCGTCCCGGGAAGAAGTTCATTGCATGTTGATGTCGGTCACGGTCACATGGTCTTCTTGTGGTTCTGTCCCTGTTCCCGTGTATGCACAGGCGTGATTGATGTTACTGGCATGACTGTTTCTGCACATCCTCGTTCTGTGATGAGATGTGAAATTCCATGCCTTTGTTCTCTGTTTTTTTTTTTTTTTTTGACCCGACCTTCCGTTTTTCGATGTTTCAATTCTCCGAAGCCTTGCCTTCAATTTATTACGGAGCTAAGTTTGAGGCATTTGTCTTTTAATCTCTCTGCACCGCGTTGCTGACTCCATAGGGCAGTGGTGGTGAACCTTCAGCACTCCAGATGTTTTGGACCACAAATCCCAGAATTCCAAGCCTGTATTGCCAATGACAAAGGACTATGGGAGTTGTGGTCCAAAACATCTGGAGTGCCAAAGATTCACCACCACTGCCATAGGGAATGTATCGGCGAATGGCACTTCACACTCTTGCCACTAGATGGAGAATGGCACGTTACGTGATGAGCCTTACCTCACAGGCACTCGTATCAAAATGAGAAGCGTGATGAGCAGATTCCTGAGGCCAGAGAGGGGAATCTCTCATCCTGCTTAGATCGCAGTTCAAGGGGCGTGGTCGGGAAGAACTCCCTTCATCCCACAATGGACGTGTGGTTAGATTTCTTCGTTCCAGCCCCCAGCAGGACTGCGAACAGCGATGAGATGGACGTGAAGTATCAGCCTTAGTTTTCTTCCTTAATTTTCCTGGAATTACTGCCAGCTGTACTGAGTAGCAGCAATTTCCATTTTTATTCTTGGCTGCATGGGGTCCTTTCCGTGTCCCATCAGCTGGTCTAAGTAAGGACCATCCAACTAAATTGCTCTTTACTGAAAGGATTATCAAGCTGGCATATTGAGAGAAATATAAAAGACAATAAAACCATAACAAACAAAGCAGATGTAAACTGGTCAGGCCCTACACATTTCTATGCAGAAGAGCTGTAGAAAAAGATGAAAGTGATGGAATGTGGTCCTTCTCTCCCAAAAGCTTATGGTAGATTGACAACTTCTGAGTATTCTCTACCTGGAAAACCTTGAAAAGTCAGATGTGGCTTGATGGCACATGATGATGCTGATGAAGAAGAAGAGCATAAGAACATGAGCAAGAACTATGCTGGATCAAACAAAAGCCTGTCTAGCCTAGCATTCTAGACACACAATGGTCAACGACCTACTTATTGGAAGTCCACCAGCAAGACATGAGAGCAAACACATTGCCTACCTCAACAACTCTTATGCATAGACACACTGTATTACGTCTGATACCAATTATGATAACCTTTGTGACCAGGATCCTGTTCATTCAGCGTGGTGATGGAAATGCAATCATGAAAGCATCTTCTTCCTCCAGCAGCCTCTCTGCCAGGCAACCAGTTTCACCCAGGTTGTGAAACTGGGTATATGTCCAAACACATGAAAGGGTCAGCCTGCCAGAAAGGGAAAGGCACTGCCTGTCTGTATCATCCCTCCCTCACCCTTGCCCTTGCCCTTGCCCCTTCATGTCCTTTCCCTGGAGCCAGGTTTAGCTTGCAAACGCCTCGTGGTAGGGACCCGTCTACTTGTATCCCACAGAGCGCCATGCATTTTAATAGTTTTTGTTGAAGCAATGGCTTTGACTGAGTTTGTAGGGTTCAAATTTGCCAGGTCGTGACCTAGAAAGTCTCTGCAATTAGCATTTTGTGAGGCTGAGATGCTGACAAAGAAGTTAGCAGGGAATGGATGGGAGAATGCATGGCTGTTTTCCATCCAGTTCAGCAGGAAACTTCCAGGTATGGCATGCGGATACTGGGGGGGGGGGAGCCAGCTTGCTACCTGGCAACCCTAGATGACCTGATTTTTCACTTCTGTGTTCAGAGAAGGGTCCAAGGAGCTAATTGTATCATGCATAGCAGGTTCAGGGTAAATCTGAAGACTGCTGTTAAACAGCCATACAGCAGCAAACTTAAGCTACCCTTGATGCAATGTGACATATTAATTGAAATGTACTTTTCAGTGCAACCACTTAGCAATTTATATAAGTATCAAAGCTTTTGGTTTTACTGTCAATCTTTGCTTCTGAAGCAAGAATTTATCAAAAACATATGTTTCAAACTGCCACTGAAGGAATGTGTTTTTAAAATGTAGCCTGGGAACTCTATTAAGGCAGGCCTGTGACATTTCCTCAGTGAAATGGCTGCATTGCTCGCTAAGAAGGCTGTTAAATCGATCTTAAAAGTACTCACAGTGTGTATGTGTGGCTCTTAGGAAGTGAGTATTAATGGTTGGCCAAATGGCAATGTGGAAGGGAAAAATCTATTGGGCATTATAGAAGCACAAAAAGTTGAGTAAAGCCAGTGTCACCCCCCTCCAAAAAAAAGATACACAAATGCGGCTTTTAAAGTCCACAATGCTCTTCCTCTCTTAATGTTCCTCTAAAAATATCTCTTAATCTACTGCAGGCAGCTTTATACCTATATTGTAGAGATGGGCATGAAACTAGTTATTCGTTTCGAATAACGAACCCCAGAGTGATTTTAGAACAAAACAAACTGAACCAAAAAAAAAATTGGTTTGGTTCAGTTCGTTTCATTAATGGCGGCAAATGTCTCCTACCTGCTGGATGTCTTCAGTCTTCCTGGATGCAGGGAAAAGCTGACCGGCCCGCACTACAGCTGTGGTACGGGCCATGTGGTCGGAAGTTAAAAAAAAAAAAAGATCGCCGACTGGGCCCCAGGGGTGGCCTGGTCGGCACCCTAAAATCACTATATATAAAACAGGGCCGACCGGGCCCCAGCAGCCGTGCAGTCGGCGCTTGAATAATAATAATAATAATAATAATAATAATAATAATAATAATAATAATAATAATAATAATAATAATAATAATAATAATAATAATCAAACAAACAAACAAACAAACAAACAAACAAACCCTGGCCTGCACTACAGCTGAACCCAGAAGTAAAAAAAGTAAATACAATAAAAATAAAAATAAAAATAAATGAAATAGAAATAAAATAAAATAAAATAAAATAAAGTTGCTGTAAAATAAAGAAAAAAATAAAATAAAAGAAGTGCTTTTAAAAAAAGCCCCTGCCGCAGGGGCCAGGATCCGCCACCGGCATCGCTACCACCACCACCACCGCTGCCGCTGCCGCCGCCAGTAAGTACCCGAACCTGAACCGAACCAAGGGTGGGCCCAAACCAGATGAACCTGAACCATGGGTTTTCTGGTTCATACCCACCCCTACTATATAGGTTTGCTTTATTCCCCTCTATATGTACTAGTGAAGACATAACATACCTGCACCAACTGCTTTAGATGTTTCCCATTGTTGAATGAAATTTTTCTGATATATTTATTAATTGTCCTGTGGAGATTTTGATACAAGCAAAGAAGAAAAATGACATTAATTGCTGAGGTATGCAACACTTAAACCCTTTATTATTCAAAAAATCCCTCACACCATAGAAAAGGTTTGTTGGAGAACAGATAGATTCCATGGAGGAAAATTTTCTTTGACTTGGGATGACATTTTGGGGTTTTTCCTTAACCACCCCACCCCCCAAAATGACACACTCCCATTTGTACTGAAGTGCAAGTATGATATAATTTTCCTATTTCCAGACAGAGAGTTTTTCTCTTACATTTCCTCAGTTCAGAAATGTAGGGGAGCCATTATCCTCTAATCTGTCTGGAAAATATTAAAATTAAACCAGAGTTCTGCAATCAACTCTGGTTTAATTTTAACATAAAAATGTCATAAAATAGAGAAACAAAGGGCATTTGAGAGCAGAAGGGGTCTTTTTCAGTCTATCCCCCTCTGTTTTTCTATGGTAAAGGTTTCTGAGGTGGAGATTGTGGTGGTAGAGATGGCCCTCCAAGGTCAAAGATTGGCGTGCAGAGTTCCAACACTGTTGGATACTGCCCACTCCTTTTTAAATCCTTAATATCCTTCTCCATTCCTACCCAACTGACACCAGAGCTCACTGACCCATCCCAAAGCTGTTTGCATGTGCCTTGCACTTGCACAACCTTGACATACCCAAAGCCAAGAGCAATGAGAAGAAGCTGAATAGATAACAAAGTAAAGAAGATAAGCATTCTGCTTATATAACACCACATAGTGCTTAGAGTACTCTCTGGGAGATTTACAATTCATTTATGCAGGGCAGGGTACAGATTTTCCATCTCCCAACAAGCTGGGTACTAGAGATGGGCACGAACCAAAAAATGGCAATTTGTTTCAGTTCAGTTTATTTTAAGATACAGTTCGGTTCATTTTTAACATTTTTAATGGAAATATTCATTTCATTGGTTCGTTTTGATTCATTATTCTTTTTTTCCACTTTGCACGATTTATTTATTTATTTATTTATTTATTTATTTATTATTATTATTATTATTATTATTATTATTATTATTATTATTATTATTATTATTATTATTATTATTATTATTATTATTAATCCTGCCAGTCTACTGGATAGGGTTTCTTAAATGTATTTTTATTTTTATTTTTATTTTATTTTTTGTGCCGACCATGTGGCCTGCCTACTAGCTGTACTGCAGGCCGGTTGGCTTTTAAAATTTTTGTTTTTGACAGCCTGTGGGCTGGTTCCACAGCCCATGGGCCAGTTCTGTGACCTGCGGGTTGGGGCTGGTGCTCGCGGGTCAATACCCGGGCCTGCATGCCGGATCAGTTTTTAATTATTTATTTATTTATTTGTTTTGTTTTTACTTTTGCTGGCCCGCAGGCGAGTTCAGTGACCCATGGGTCAGGGCCGGTGCTCATGTGCCGGTACTGGGGCCCGCGTGCCAGATTGGTTTTTATTTTATTTTATTTTATTTTATTTTTATTGTTTACATTTCCCAGCCCATGGGTTTTTAAAATTTTATTATTTTTTAATATACTTGTTAGTTTTGCTGGCCCATGAGATGCTTCCATGGCCCACAGGCCAGTTCAACAACCCGCAGGTCAGGGCTAGTGCTCACAGGCTGATACCGGGCCCCACGTGCTGGATCGGCTTTTTAATTTTTTTAAAAAAAATTGTGCCAAACACATGGCCCACCTACCAGCTGTAGGGTGGGCCGGTCTGCTTTTTTCCCCCTGGAGCCCAGCGAGGAGGACCGGAGGGACCACTCCACCACCAGGTAAGGTGGTACGAAAAACAAACCAAAATGAAATGGAAATTTGTTTTTGTTTTTCTTAGAGGGGGCAGTTCGTTATTCATTTTGTTAGGTAACAAAATAAATAATGAATAACGAAGCAAAACAAAAGTTAGTTTTGTGCCCATCTCTACTGGGTACTCATTTTACCGACCACAGAAGGATAGAAGGCTGAGTTATCATGAGCTGGCTACCAGGGATTGAACTTCAGGTTTTAGCTGAGCACAGTTTTAGAAGCAGTACAGCAGTATGACCACTATGACAGGGGGCTCTTCCAACTGATGGGTGTATATATTTATTATTATTGTGACTTATGGAGCAAGGTAAGGAGTAACACACTGGTTTCACAGCCTGTAGGCCTTCTTGCAGAAGACTGCCTTTGAGTGCCTATCTAGCAGGAGTTGGAAAACAAAGAAACAAAAAGCAAACAGAATAGTTTTGTGCTTCAGGTTTCTCAGTGGGATGCATTAAGCAGCATACATTGTGGCTTCTCAGTTTCTTCTCAGTTTCAAAAGTATGATACTGGTTCCTGGAAGAAAAAGAAACACACCAAGGTATAAAAGCATCTTTCACCAATGCATGGCTGCACAAAAGTATGATACTGGTTCCATGGTCCTGCAGCCTGATGATGAAACTACTTTGTTGGCCTCTAAAAAAGATGAAAAAGTGTCATCTCAGGAACAGCAGACAGAATAGCAGAGACAAGAGGGCCCCACAGATTATGGAGAAGACAATTTGCTACCCACCCATGTGCTATGGAGGAGAACAATGGTGATTAGAGATGGCCACGAATCAGAAAAATGGTGTTTCAGTTTTTCGTTTGTCGTTGAGAGGTCCGTTTCGTTTTGTCTCTGTTTTTCGCAAATTTTGGGGGAAAATTTCATTTTCGTTTTTCATTTTTTTCATTTTTTGTTTCTACCCGCTTTTTGCGCGATTTTTAAAGCATTTCTGTGCGGGGCCATCCCCCAACGCCCCAGACCAGAGGGAAAACACTAAAAAAATTGATTCTGGCAGAGACACAGTATAGACTAGGTACACAGGGAGGCTGCAAAGGCAGCGGCGGGCGTTCCCCAGGGTGCAAGGCAGCAACAGAGTGACTGCACTGCAGGGCAGGGGAGGGTACTCACTGAGAGGTACGCAGCACGCACGCACACAGGGAGGCTGCAGGACTGAAGCTAGAGTTGCAGAGACAGCAATCCCACCCTAACTCCCACCAGGGACTGCAAGGAGGACGGGGGCTGCCAGAGCTTTTTATGCCCTCTGTGGCTGCCAGACCTGCCCAGTCTGCAACCTGGGCATGCTATTGGTTGAAGTTGTCCAAGAATTTACATGATCCCATCACATGGCTTGCCTCCATGTTGTGGCTGGAGTGGTGACATCCATTTTGTCATCCTTAAAGTGAAAAGAAAAATACATTGAGATGGGAGAAGACAAAAGCAAACGTTTTAAGGACCCCAACCCCCTGGTAGGTAATAATTCCAAATAATTATCTCATAATCACTGTATTTTTATGGATGTCCAGGGTGTTTTAATACCCAAGAAATCAATATTAGGCATCTGGGAGCCATTTTGGGTTGATGTCCCCTAACTCCCCTTAAAGGAAAAAAATACAGCCATCTGAGAAAAGACATAAATGCATGTTTTAAGGACCTCTACCCCCTCTGGTAGGTATTATCAGACAGTATAAATAATTATTGCTGTGTTTTTATGGATGTCCAGGGCGTTTTTTAACATTTAAAACAGCTCATTTCATTGCACACCGCCATTAACGAAAACGAAACGTAACGAACACAATTTTCGTGGTTCTGTTCATTTTGTTCCATTTTCATCACAATTTTCGTTTGTCGTTTTGTTATGTAATGAAACGAATAATGAATAATGGAAACGAAAAAATGTTCGTTTTGTGCCCATCTCTAATGGTGATTGTAAGAGTAATATTTGTGTTCTGGACTGGACAGAACCACCAAATCAACTCCGAATGACTGTGGAAGAGTGGCACCTCCAGTATGATTTAATGGGTCTTAGCAAGCAAATGACTTCTCTCACAAGGGGAAAACTGTTGAGCCCTAACTACGCAAGTAAGTTAGGTAACTGATCCAAGCAAACAGGAGAAGATTGACTCTTTGACACCTTAAACCTACCACTGCCACCAATACTAGTAGCCTAGATGAAATGGAATACATGTACATTTGTGGCAAATTTGTTACAGCAGACAGTAGCTCAACTGCTGGCAGAACACCATTGAGACTGACTCCCCATTTGAGCTCCTGAAGAGACTCTGCTGGACTGCACCTGACAGAGGCATCAGCAAGGTACTTCTACTGCCATCACAGAGGTGGCTCGGGGCCATATATGTGCTTGTCATTTAATCAATGGCTTCCGTGCACAAACTAACCATTGCTGCAGATCCAACTCCCACTGGACCAAAGAAAAGAAAAGAAATCAGGGAAAGGAAAAGACAACATTGAACATTCTCAAGCTACAGTCCAAATGCTGATTGCTAGAAAAGTAGGAAGAGTTGTGTGACATTCATGAGTGAATGAGCAAGCCCAACCTTTTAAAACAAATGCATTCATAGTTTGCTGCCATCAGTCATTTGGTTAAATCTATTTCTTCTCTGATGTGATGAGCCTCAGGTTGCTCCTGAATAAAGACCCAGGTTACTCAAAGGACTGTTCTCCCAATGAGCTCAAAGCTGAATACTTGGTTCCCATTTTGTCCCTCTCTAACAACAACTCTGCAAGCCATACTGATCAAAGGTCACACAATAAATTTCTTGGACAAGTGGTGATTAGAACCCAGATGTCCTGGGTCTTAGTCCAACATTCTGATGACTACACCCCATTGCAATATCTGCTTGGCCTCTAAGAGTATCTTCAGAGATCCCCTTCCTCTGGGGGTTCCCTCCAAAGGTAGTGAGATGTTGGCTACGAGATGGAGAATATTTTTGGTACTGGAGGCTTAGTAACGAAATACTTCATGCCCCAAAGTCTCAACTTGGTCCCTTCACTGTGATCTTTTGGTTTCCTGGTAAAGGCAGAATAGCAATACTGTTGAATGAATGGATAGAGAGAGATTTTTTTTTGCTGGTAATGCAGCAAAGAAATATGCTTGTCAAAACATCCTGCTCTTCTATAGACTGTTGGAAAAGATACCAATCAAATCTCCTAAATCATCAGTGCCTTAAGTTTACTAAAGGTAAGCTGGTCTGGATCTGGTCAGTCCCTCACTTAAAACCTCTTACATCCTATCTTGAGTTCTATACTAAAAGACAAAATTTAAAAGTACCAAGTAAAATCTGCAAGAAGCAGCTGCAGACAGTTCTAAAATCCCGTGTGTTCCTTTATTTTCCCAAGATGGGTCAACCATATAGTACATTTATATCCTATGGTTTCCATTAGAACAAAGGATAATAGTTGCTGTATTCCGATTTTTAAATATATATTTTTAAAGGTAGCAGGCTTGTTTTCAGATGACCACAACCAATCCCTTGATTACATTTAGTCACATAATACATGACGGATTGGTTGTGTTGCTATAACTATTGCTTGCCTTATAATTTTTCAACAAATAATAATTTTAAAAATCAGTCAGTGAACCTACTTTATTTGAACCCTCCTTGAATGCTTTCCAGTACTAGATAGGTGTGTGTATGTATGTGCACATATACATATGCATTTAAGCACCTTGAAAAAGATTGTTCCTTCAGCATTTTCCCATTAGTATATTAAATAGTGATATATGAGTGCTATGAAAAATGGAAGTTGGCAGAAACAGCCAATGCCAAAGAAATCTCCACAGGAGCTTGGATACTTAGTACAATCTTGCTGTAAGTGATGAATGCAAACCAAGTGTTCTTTGTGAAGGCTGAGCTTGGGGGGCTGAGGGTGTGGAGAAATGCATACTTGGGAGTCTTAAAATGATTCACGCATGAAAAATACCTTGCCTCAGATTTTGCTTTAAAAAAATTACAGAACAAGATTGTAAGCATCTGTTTGAAGTTTACCTTCCTAATGTGAAAAGCTGTAACCTGTCTGTGTAAGAATTCTAGGATCATTAAGAGAAGAGAGACTGATGAGCAAGAAGAAAACAAAAAAAGGGGCACACTCAAATGGTCCAACTTCGCAGGCATCCATTTTGGATAGCCAGCAAAAAAAGAGCTCCCATCAGAAGAGAACAAAGCCCAGCTACTTCATATACTTGTTTCAGCTCACTTAACAAATCTGTACATATTTAACAGGGAGTGAATGTCCAATTGCATTTGGGGGTGGGCATATCTGAATACAGATATCTAAGAATGTGCTCTTGTGTTTAGTACCCAAAATAAAAAAAATTCAAATATAAAAATGTTTGACCACCTGTCCTAAGCACCTGTCCTTGTTGCTTCCAAACTCCATATCTTAATTCATTATTTTCTTGTGGGTGGTAGTGGAAAATCACAGGAGAAATGCCTCTTACACAGTCACTGGGTAGAGGGAGAGGCTATTTCTTTGTTTGTTCCTAGAAAATCTCTCTTCCGTGGTTTTCATTTGACTGAAGATGACTGTGACCCAGGGAACTCAGCATTTTACAGCCTGATGGGAGCCCAGTTCCCCTCACTCCTCTTGGGGTGATTTCAGCAGGATGCCAGGGAAATAAATGGCTGGCCACAGAATCCAACAAGGCTTTCCTGTGACAATCACTGAATCTGAGAAAGGAGGCCAAAGGAGCAGAAAAGAATGTCCAGTTTTAATCCTGACCTCCAGCCTGTTGAGCTTGTTCTTTCTCATGCTCTCCATCTATTCCATTTGTGCTTCTATGGACGTCTAAGGGCATTTATACACGACCCCTAAGCTCCGCCGCAAATGGCTGCAAGGTCCGGACCTTAAAAATGTTTACCCACCAGCTCCGGACTTTGCAGACAATTAAGTGCGCCCACTTTAGCGCGACCAAACAGCAGTTTTCTTGTACCTGGTCTTTGATGGTGACAAATATTTGATCCGGTGTAAGGATAGTGAGTGTGGGGCTCTCCTGGCTTCTGTTTGTTCTTTTTTTGCGCCCCGCCCCTTTAAGAGATCTGAATGCTGCCCGGAACAAAGCGGAAGTAAGACGGCATGCTTTTCTTTCTTTTTTCTCCCTCCCTCAGGCAGCCAGCAACCAGGAAGTGCGGAGGGGGGTGGGGACAGAGGAAGAGAGAGGAAGAGCGATGAACCCCTAAGATCTCTGGTCCGAATTTAAGTGGCCAGCGGATCTTAGGGGTCGTGTAAAAAGGCCCTAAGTGTCTTTGTTCTTTGTATGTCTCTTGGGACATGGTCAGAAAATAGCTAAGAGGGCTGGGTTTTTTAAAGCCACAGGCAAATGCAAATTGTTTGTCAGCTGTAGTCCTTGAAGAGGAATCCTGGACTAATTAAAAATGGATACAGGTGGTTTGGTGTGAAAATACATTTTTTTTTAAATTAAAAAAATTGTTACCCACCCAGAGAATGGACTAATCCTCAAAACCCAAGAGGAAAAATCTCAGTATGAACTTTGTAGCCACTCTTATTGCGTGTTCTTATCTCCCAATTCAGACCTCTTTTAGACCACTGAGGTGGCTGGAAAAATTCTATCACAAATCCTGTTTTGTCTAACTGCAAAGAGTATGAGCCAAATGACCCTTTTTGTAGGTCAGCTGTATTTTATTTTATTTTTTTATTGCACTGGATGTACAGTGCAGTTTAAGTTTCAGCTTTATGGACTGCTATGGGATTATCCCGGGAGGAAAAATCTGTTTCTATAAAAAGGCATTATAACCTTTATGAGATGACTATGAGCATTCTGGCTTTGGGAACTGCTATTTGCAAGTTACAGGACAGAAGGGAAATAACTCTGAAATTACAGGATATCTGACACCGGAAATTTTAGCTCTCATAAAAAAGCCTTAACATCCTATATGGTAGATTCCATTCTGTGGACTTTAGGAGGAGGAAAGAGACACACTAAGCTGCTTTAGATTGTTTGATATATCAATCTTAAAAGATGTAATGCATTCAACTCATGTAACCAGAACATGATCTAATGTATTTTACGGTCTCGGCATTTGCTGTCACAAATTAAGAACAGTCTCACATAGTTGATCTCAGATCAAATTCATTATCAGAAGTTAAGGAATTAGGATGATATGTTTGGGAATGGTTACAGTTTTTAGGACTTCTTTGTTTGCTCTGTGTGTTCTCCACTACAGTGGACATTTTGCATGGGAACAGGGATGGGCACAAAATGGAAAAAATAATGTTTCGTTTCGTTTCATTCCATTTCATGATCACCCCGTTTTGTTTCGTTTCATTTCTTACAATTTTTTTTAAAAGAATTATACGAAATGAAATGAAATGAAACTAAATGGCTCTCCTGGGTCCTAGAGGCACCAGATATTTTAAAGGGCTCCTGCTGAGCTGTTATGGGCTAAACCCCTTTAAAACCGGCCTAGTCAGCACCAGGGGGATTGCTGGAACTTCCCTCCACAACATTTTCTGAGGCTTCTGCCACTCTGTCAATGGCTGGAGCCCATTAATCCTGGCACAGTTGGCACCAGGTGGACCCCCTGGTTCCAACTGGGCCAGATTTAAAGGGGTCCAGCCTTTGATAGCTTGGTAGGAGCCCGAAAATGCATTTTTCAATGCAAAAACAAACGTTTTGTTTCATCTATAATGAAATGCTGCTTCCTCTTTTCATTTCATTTTGTTTTGTTTCGTTTCGTTATGTAACAATACGACAAAACAGCATTTCCTTTTTTTGTTTCCTGCCCATCCCTACATGGGAATTGACCCCAAAGGGTAGGCATTAAGATCTACACCAAAATTATATACAGCACAGTCAAGACAGGCTCATCCTTTTAAGATCTAAGATTGAATTTTATGAAGTGGCACAACACTGTCCATTGTGCTATGTAACACCAGGGTGTGGAGAGAATACTATAAGGTACACATTTTGGGGAAGAGAACCAGAAACCCTCCCCTCCCCCTTCCTCACAATATTGACAGGCAATAGAAATTTAGCTTTTAGCTTGCAGTGGAAAAGCATTCCTAAGAAACACTGTCTTAGGGCATTTATACACGACCCCTAAGCTCCGCCGCAAATGGCTGCAAGCTCCGGACTTTAAAAATGTTTACCCACCAGCTCCGGAGTTTGCAGACAATTAAGTGCGACCCTGCCCACTTTAGCGCGACCAAACAGCAGTTTTCTTGTACCTGCTTTTTGATGGTGAAATTTTTTGATGCAGAGACTGCCTGAGCTCTCCTCGCTTCTTTCTGTTGTTTTTCTTTTGCCTCCGCCCCTTAAAGAGGAACCAGGAAGTAAACGGAGGTCGGAGCAACTTCCACCAGCACCGGAGGTAACCCTTTTATTCTTTTGTCTCTGTCTAAGGCTTTTTTTCCTCCCCCCCTCACGCAGACAGAACAAAGAAGTGCGGAGTGGTGGGGAGGAAGGAAGAGCAACGAACCCCCAAGATCTCTGGTCCGAATTTAAGGGATCAGTGGATCTTAGGGGTCGTGTAAAAAGGCCCTTAGATCTGCTAGTAAGTCACAACCAGAGCAGGTCCACTGAATCAGGTCCACTGATTTGGAGAGTTGTCTCACCTTTACGTTCCATTAATTTAATAGGCCTACTTCTCTAGCTGACAATCACTACAGGATTTCAGCCATAATCCACATCCACCTGCATTTGTGTATATTACAGACTCGGTTGTTCTCTCCCTCCTTTGCATGTCAATCCAGTAATCTGCAGTTAGCTCAGAAACCCATGAGGGGTTATCTCAACAGCAATCAACATGCAAATTATTCTTGGCCTATCAGTAGCCACTGTTAAAGGCCAGGTTGAGAGGGACCTCGAGATTTCCAGTGGCTAGAAGTAAGGTATTGGTACATGACATAAACTCTTGCTTTTCCCCTTGTCTAGAAAATGAGATATATTATAGAAAAAAGGTGGTGATTTTTCTTAAAATGTTGAATACATTGTGCAAAATGCACAGTTTTATACCAGGCACAGAATTCATCTTTGTACTGGTGCATTGTTTGGCTGATGTTAAAACCATGACAAGGAAAGCAAAAACAAAGTGTTCTGCTTATATACCGCCCCATACCACTTCAAGTTGTCTCTGAGCGGTTTACAGTAGAGATAGGCACGACTTGAAAAAAATTTTTTTCGAGTTGTCGTTAGTAAGGCCGGTTCCGTTTCGGCTCGTTTCCGTTTTTCGCAAAAATTTGCAAAAATTAGTCGGTTCGTTTTCGTTTTTTCATTGTCGTTAGTACTGGTTTGGGGAGGGGGTAGCGGGCTCCTGGAGGGAGCTGCAGGAGTCAGCCAGAGCCACAAGTGACGGACTGGCAGACTCTTTGCACCCGCTGTGTCTCACGTACTTGCATGTAGTGCAATGCAAGTAGATCTGGCTTAGGGTTAAGACGGGTTAGCGCAAGGGCTAGGGTTAGGCTAGTTACGGGTGAGGTTAGGGTGAGTATTGGGGTGCACCTCTGGGTGCCTCTCTGACCCACTTAGAAGGACAGTGTACTGGCGTATGGGTTAGGCTTAGGGTTCGGGTTTGGGCTACGATTAGTGGGCTGTTTATGCCCGATTGGCACATCCCAGAAGTCTCTGTGGTCAACCTGGCCAAGTGGCCATGCAATTGGTGGAAAATTTGCAGGTGTAATAAAATAAAATAAAATAAAATCAACGGAGACTTTTTTTTGCAAGAAAAACCCACTGCTGCTACGGTGGGGTTTTGGGCAACGATTTCAAAAAAAATATTGCGGTCGCCATTTTGGACCCCCCCCCCCGCATGGCAAATGGATGCGCCCTCCCAGCCTGGTACAGTCAGCAAAACCTGGCCATACGATTGGTGGAATGGCTCCAAAACTTTGCATGGTCCACTCCCATGGGCGAGCCCATCATTGTGAATGCGCAGGTGTAAAAAAATAAAATAAAATAAAATAAAATAAAATAAAATCAACGGAGACTTTTTTTGCAAGAAAAACCCACTGCTGCTACTGTAAAAATTCAAGCATTTAAAATAGCTAATTTTCGCATGTTTCTGTGGTGCTTTGGTGGGGTTTTGGGCAACGATTTCAAAAAAAAAATTGCGGTCGCCATTTTGGATCCCCCCCCACCGCATGGCAAATGGATGCACCCTCCCAGCCTGGTACAGTCAGCAAAACCTGGCCATGCGATTGGTGGAATGGCTCCAAAACTTTGCATGGTCCACTCCCATGGGCGAGCCCATCATTGCGAATGCGCAGGTGTAAAAAAATAAAATAAAATAAATAAAATAAAATCAACGAAGACTTTTTTTGCAAGAAAAACCCACTGCTGCTACTGTAAAAATTCAAGCATTTAAAATAGCTAATTTTTGCATGTTTCTGTGGTGCTTTGGTGGGGTTTTGGGCAACGATTTCAAAAAAAAATTGCGGTCGCCATTTTGGATCCCCCGCACTGCATGGCAAATGGATGCGCCCTCCCAGCCTGGTACCAGCAGCGCAGCAGTAGCAATAGCCAAGGAGAGGGGGGCGGGGAAACCCCCCCCCCAAATAAAACACCCTTCTGGCCTGGTAGGTGCCCTCAGACAGTTTTCGCCTACTTTTAGGGCTGGGAATCGGGGTTTTTTTAACTTTTAAAAACTTTTTTTCTGTGCCGCTTGGCATTGCGCGATGCAAGTAACGAGCACGACAAATCAGACCAAATTGTTCGTTCGTCGGTTCGAGCTCGAATTCTGGTGGAGTAATTCCCGTTTCCATTTCCGTAGAGTAACGGATACGAGTAACGGAAACGGAAACGGGAATACCGCTAAGTCGTGCCCATCTCTAGTTTACAGTTTTAATTGCAGTATGCAGCCTACACATCCCACCCCCCCGAGCAAGCTGGCTACTCATTTTACCGAGCTCAGAAGGATGCCCCAGGGAATGTCAATATCTCCAATGCTGTGGCTTAACATCTATGGGAGATGTTAACATCTAACTGGAGATGTTGTCAGAAGATTTGGAGTAAGGTGTCATCCATATGATTGAATGAGATTTATCCCTGAACTGGATGGTGGTTCCCTCCCATTTAGGAACATAATTCATAATTGGGTCAGCCTTTTGAAACCAGCTGTTTCTTGGGATTCTCAGATTGCCGCCATGTCCATATCTGCATTTAACCAACTGAATCTTATCGCCTTACTCTGCCCCTAACTAGACAAGGGGTCCCTCAGGACAGGTCCATGCATTAGTTATCTCCTGGATTGACTACTGTAATGCTCTCTACATGGGGCTGGCCCAGAAACTGCAGCAGATCCAGAATATGGTGGCCAGAGTGGTGGCTAGTGTGACTAAATCCAATCACATCATTCCAGTTCCGTCTCGTTCCAGATCAGGTTCAGAGGTTTGATGCTTACATATAAAGTCCTTCATGGTTTGGTGCATGCTACTTGCTGAAGCACGTGTCCCCATGCCACCCTGCAATCATCAGCCTGACCCACCAGATCCTCCCAGGCTATGCTTCTCTTTTTAGCCACCCTGAAGGAGTCCCAGAAGTCAATCACAAGACGTCAGACCTTCTTTGCCATGACACCAGCTTTGTGGAACCAGCTCCTAGTGGAACTACTCCTGGCCTTCTCCGAGATGTCTTTCCTAGTAGACCATCTGCCTAATCTGCCTCCAACATCACTAAGATAATCAAATTAAACAGCATCATGAAATCCTTAGAAATTAATAAAGAAATAATTTAAAAAGCAACAACCATAGTTTTACTCTGTCATAGATCATGTCCTTTTTTAATCAACACCTCTCTTTCATGGGACTATAGGCTGGATCTATAGAAGGAGAAGACATTTTGGTTAGACATACATGGTTAATAACATTCATCCGCAGCAAAGCACAATTCACTTAAGGGGTGAATACTGAAGGACTTAAAGTATCACCAGTTAAGGCTCCAATTTGGATCCGAGAGATCTGAACAAAGTTTGGTAATTCACTCTGAAGCCAGGTATGCACATTGCCCTACAATAGTAAGGTCTTTTATATAATGGCTTAACTCTTGTTCGTTAGCATAGTAAGTCACACTAGAAGAGGCCCATTGAATCAATGGGGATTTGGTAAGTCAACTCCTGCTTAAGTTTCACGGATTCACGCCGGCCTTCTATAGTGTGACTTACAATGAGTTACAGCACAGGTTCAGTCAATATTATGATTCTCCTTTTGCTCGCCCTAAAGAAGAGCAAGGATGCCATGCATAATCCACAAGAAGTAACAGAACTGTATACTTAAATGTAATGAATGGCAGAATACCATATCTAGACTAATTTATCAGCCTCATATAAAGAGGTGGTAACTGTCGCGGTGGGGGCAGTTCCAAGCTATAAAAATGATTGTCTTGGCAAAGCCCTTCAATGTTACACCCTTGTTGCTGCTGCTGCTGTGTAAATGCTCCCCATAAGTCACGATTGTCATTACCCCACGTAAAGGTAATGCACTATACTTAGCTACTTAACCTTGGCCTATTTTTTATCTGCAGGGTTGACAATAGTTTGTATTCATTAGGAGGCTGGCTTTTTTGGTAACATAATCTTCCCCTCAGTTGAGATGAAAGAGAGAATAAGATCTTTGAAGGGTGGGGTTGGGGGGGGAATCCCTTTCCAGGTCTGCTCTTTTCTATCAAAGCAAGGCAGAGGTCTGGATAAATGATTGCCAGGATTAGATTTTATGGGCCAGACTCATAAGAAATTTCTGTCCTGTTTCCATATGTTTCTTACATAATCAGAAACATGAATAACAACCAAAAGAGAAGAAGGGAAGAGAGGGACATCTCATTGATTCCTAGTCTCCTCTTCCCTGCAGTCTCTCTAAGCTTTTAGCTTTCTTGATTTCTTCTCCCCAGAAGACAAAAAAGCCCATCTTTCTAGTTATAGTGTAGGTTTTATACATCTTGAAAACAGTAATTTAGGAATCTGTCAGCCTTTCCCCACTCATTTTAAGCTACCTACCCCTACTAAGGGAAGTCGAAACTCTAAATAAACTTTTTAACTGGCATGTGTGAAACATGACATATTATTTTAAATGCTTCTAGAATGACTGAGGATGCAACCGCACAAGCAAAATGTCCCCCTGTACTTATGCAACTTTTAATTGCATTCCTGGTGTGCTCTGTGGTCTAATACTACTTATCCCAGGAAGCAAGTCCCAATGTGTTTTTGGCTTACTGAATACTTTGGTGCTGGTTTATTATTCATCTTGGCCACTCCAACCACAATGCATTGTAGATACTGTATGTTGTATTGCATTGTTTGTGTGTGCATGCACGCACGCACGCATGCACACACGCACGCACGCACGCGCACACACACACACACACACACACACACACACACACACACACACACACACACACACCATCTAAACTGCAAGCTAGATATCTCCAGGAGCAATGCTGAGTATTTTGAGCATGGTGTTTTTATATGCTTTGTTTTTATACTGGACAGTGGGGATTGAATATTAGTAAAGCAAATGTTCAGGTACAAGTATGGATTTCTGCTGGGGGGGGAGAAGACCTTGTAAAGATGGATATAGGGATAGAAAATGCTATTTTGAAAGATAACCATATTATAAACCCAGATGGTGAACTTCTAAAGAGTAGATTACAGAAAGATCCTGACAATGCTAGAATAGTTCAGCATCACAAGTGTTTCAAATGCAAAGATGTTGAATCAGGAAGTCATTTTCTGAATCAAATTCTCATTCTGAGTACAGAATCAATAAATTTGTCTTTATATACAGTAGTAAAGAAAAGTGCTTATTGATGTGAGCAAAGAGTTCTCGCTCCTCTTTTTGTCAAATATGATGGCTTGCTATCATTTTCACTGGAGCAGCAATTAAGTTGGAAGGAGAATACCAACAGAACTTCTCCGCTACTTTCTCCAACCTAGTTTTTCCCTATGCTAATTGCAAAGAAAGCAGTAATGCATGATCTTCTCAGAAAATTAAAGGATGGGATTCTGCTAGAAATCTGAAAAAAAGAGTAGGTTTTTTTTTCCTAAATGGAAAAAGTTTGTTTTCAGAATTACACTCCATCCAGCGATGCATCATCTCACTTTTCCAAAAAGGATTCAAAGAGTGAAAGAGAGTTCTTTAAAGCTGCTATTCAGCAGGAACATCTCTTGTGTTCACCTCCACTCTAAAGAAGAGTTGTTAAAGAAGCCAGATTCTGTATGTGACATCGTGGCCCTTTTATATAATGGCTTTAACTCCTGTTTGTTAGCATATTAAGTCACACCAGAAGAGGCCCATTGAATCAGTGGGGATTTGGTAAGTCAACTGCTGCATACGTTTCACTGATTCACACAGGTCTTTTGTAGTGCGTGACTTACAATGAGTTGCATCACGGGTTCAGTTAATATTATGATCCTACTTTTGCTTCCCCTAAAGAAGAGCAAGGATGCCGTACATAATCCACAAGCAGTAACAGAATTGTATACTTAAATGTAATGAATGCCAGAATACCCTATCTAGACTAATTTATCAGCCTCATATAAAGAGGTGGTAACTGTAGCAGTGGGGGCAGTTCCAAGCTATTCAAATGTGACATCATCAGCACAGATATGCCTGATAACAACATCTTTAGCTCGGAATGGCAACAGCTAAGGAGGGCAGGCTGGCTGGGAGTTCAATTCCCCACTGTTCCTCCTGGGAGAAGAATCAGTCTTAATAGCCTTTGGCAAGCTGCACAGTTGCAGGGCAAAGAGTACTGTCCAGAAGGTCAAGCTAAGAGGTGGAGAAATGTCAGTGGGTCAGGAAAGGCATGGAATAAACAGAGCCAGGAGGTGGATTTCATGGAGGAGTGACGCTTTTTAAAAAGGGACTAGGAGAATTGAAGGCAGGCAGCAGGAATATGGCTGGAAGGGATAGATGAACAGAGCAAACTGATGTGGAAGGCTGTGAGTAAACAAGATTTGCTGGTGAAGACAATAATTCTAACTAAAAGCAGAGGGTAACAGAAAAGCAGGAAGATCTCACATGAGATTAATTTACTGAATAAATGATGCCATGGCCATGAGTTTGATCTGAGAAGGGCTGATATTGACAGGACCTTCTGTAGGTCATTAAAATATAGGGTCGCCACAATTCAGGAGCAACCTGATAACACATGACAAGAATACATACGCACACACATACACAACCATGCCTGCAAGCTGGACAGTTCCCAGTACTCGACAGCCACTACCAGAGAAAGCTGTGAGAAGCAGAAAATGACTGTACTTGATGCATTCACCTGTACAGTGGTACCTTATATAAAGGAATTAATTCATTCCCAATGAAATTATGTTAAGCAAATTTTCCTTTATACAAATTCCCCATAGGAATGCATTGAAAATGGACTAATCCCATTTTTTATGTTGTACAGATTCGCCCCATAGGCGAATTTCCCCTATCTCCGTATTTTTTTATGTTGTACAGATTTTATGTTATACAAAATGTTTGTTATACGAGGGTCCACTGTACATGCCATGTTCCCACTACCGATCTAATAGGCATGGGTACCAAATAGAAAGGTATGCAGTTCCATTCAGCTTTCCCTGGCCGCCTTGAGGCAGCAAGGCCTCAATGTTTGCAAAGGAGAAGGGTAATATCTGGGCTGTTGTGGTGAGCAAAGTCAACCAGGTCTTCTTAAAGCTCCAAAGAAAGAAATAGGTGAAGCCCATCCTTGAAAAAAGATACAGCAAAGGTGACATGTTCCTGTATCTTCTGAATTCGCCATACCATACTGAATCCCCAGAGGTCACTGTGTAACTAGGCAGCCCCCATAGTTGTGGGGCAAGGGTGAGGGGTAAGGAAAGAAAAGGCACAGGGCAAGCCAGCAGTTTTGTCTCTCATTCCATATCTGCAAAGCAGAGATAATCAATATTTATCTCCTGGGACAATGGTGAAAATTAGTTACTTTCGGAGCACAAGGCATTTACATGAGCGCTTAATCCAGGATTATGCTTTGTTTATCGACCAAAGCTGTCCAGGTTGTATGCAAATTGGTTTAACCTATGCAAATTGGAAGAGGAAGTGAAGGAGATGCCAGGGTCCCTTGAGGTCAATGCATAAAAATATTGTCACTGCAGTCCAGGACAGTTGCTGGATTATCAGCAAGGAATCAGACTCAGAAGCCAGCAAGCAGATTGGCCAAGGAGCATCCCCTTGCATTGTAACCAGCATTTGATTAATAGCCATCTCTGACGTAATGCCATCCATCATAGCTGATTAAAGTGTATGTGGAAATAAGGAGCCTGCTCTTTTCAAACAGAGCTTGCCGGCTCCGTTGCAGATTCTTCCGATCAGGTGGAAGATCATGCAGAGAGAAGAAATGAGCTGGGCTGGTATTTGAAAGGGCATTAAGAATTCACTTCCACTGCTCTGGTTGGTAATTAAGTGACTCATCTAGTGGCCGACAGTCCTGTATGCTTCCCCAGGCAGTTGTTAGTTCTTCGAAAACCATTCCTGACAAAATGAGGTTTGCCCTTGGTACACAGATAATGAGAGTGTGGTTGACAGGTGTGGCGCGATTAGGAAATTTCTACATGAGACTCATTCCGCTAGCCACTCTACAGTAAACAGACTCATTAGAACTTGCTGGTCCCTAGAGGCAAAGCATGTTTGACATTATTAATTGGCTTTTCTGTATAAGGAGTCAAATAGATGAAAAGGTTTATCAAGCTGAAATAATTAATTTTGCCTGAATTCGCTGACAGTTCAGTTCTCCTGCAAAAGACCATTTTAAGAGGCTTTCCCCTCTGCTTTATTCTCTCAGATTTCAAAGTTCAAAAGGCATAATAGTGGTAAAAGTGGAGCTTTTTAGTAAATTATAATTAAAGGGAATTTAATTAACTTAGAAAAGAAGAGGGAAGAAAGAAAGAGCGCTTTCCTATCTGAGCCTATACAGAGGTCTAGATGGTAAAACATATCATGGCTTAATAATACATTAATTTTAATCTAATCAAAGTATAATAAAAGAGGTAATTATGTTTAAAAATTATCCTACTGCAATATTGGTAGAGTTAAATACTTAATACATACATAACCCAGCTTCTAGTTAGCAGAAATTGTAACTGTTGCCCTCAAATTTATCTTAGCTAACTGAAAATTTCACATGTGCAAGATTAATTGAATAAATAATTATAATAACTTGAGGGGGAAAGTGATTTTCAGGTTCCAGTTCCATGGCCAAGGGCTGGCAGGGGTCAGGGGAGACAAACAGGGTATAAGTGTGTTTCCTTTTTTAAACTCTCTCTTTACTCTCTTTGCCTTGACTCAGATCAGTATTTGTCTTTGAAGAAGAAAAGCAAATGTCCTATCAGCACTAGAGATGGGCACGAAACAGAAAAATGGTGTTTCGGTTTTTTGTTTGTCGTTGAGAGGTCTGTTTCGGTTCATTTCCGTTTGTCAGAAATTTTTTGAAAAATTTCGTTACCGTTTTTCGTTTTTTCGTTTGTCATTTCTACCCGCTTTTTGATCGATTTTTAAAGCATTTCCGTGTGCAGGCATCCCCCAATGTCCCAGACCAGAGGGAAAACACTAAAAAAATGGATGCTGGCAGAGACACAGTATAGACTAGGTATGCAGGGAGGCTGCAAAGGCAGTGGCGGGCATTGCACAGGGTGCAAGGCAGCCGCAGAGTGACTGCACTGCAGCAGGGGAGGGTACTCACCAAGAGGTATGCAGCATGCACGCACACAGGGAGGCTGCAGGACAGAAGCTAGAGTCACAGAGACAGCAATCCCACCCTAACTCCCACCAGAGACTGCAAGGAGGACGGGGGCTGCCAGAGCTTTTTATGCCCTCTGTGGCTGCCAGACCTGCCTGCCCAGTCTGCAACCTGGGCATGCTATTGGTTGAACATGATCCCATCACATGGCTTGCCTCCATTTTGTGGCTGGTGGTGACATCCATTTTAAAGGGAAAAGAAAAATACATCGTGATGGGAGAAGACAAAAACAAACATTTTAAGGACCCCAACCCCCCCGGTAGGTATTATCAGAAATATAAATAATTATCGCTGCGTTTTTATGGATGTCCAGGGCGTTTTTTAACATTTAAAACAGCTCATTTCATTGCACGTCACCATTAATGGAAACGAAACGTAACGACCACAATTTTCATGGTTCTATTCGTTTCGTTGCATTTTCATCACAATTTTCGTTTGTTGTTTCGTTACGTAACAGAAACGACAAACGGTAACGGAAACGAAAAAATGTTCGTTCCGTGCCCATCTCTAATCAGCACAGGTCTTAAAACAAGGATAAGGAACATCTGGCCCTCCAGGTGTCATCAGACTACAATGTCTAGCATCTCTCACCATCAGCTACCCTAGACAGGCTTAGTCAACGTTGTAATTCAGAGAGGCACATGTTCCCCAAGCCTGTGCCAAAAAGGCAGAGCCTGAGCCTAAGTGAGAAAAAGATAGCATCTTCCTACGGCACCAGACAAGAAGGGCAGTTTAAATATGAATAGTTCCTTTAGATAATACAAATCATATTTAGACACTCCACTCCTTACTAGTTTTACAGGAGACTGAACCATCATCATCATCATCTTGGAACCACAAGGTTGGAAGGGACCCTATGAATCATTGAGGCCAGCCCCTGTCCAGGGGGCAAAGTAGGGAATTGAACTCCCAAACTACCAGTTGATGGGTCAAGTTTGCCCCATGCAGTACCAGGTAGAGTGACAGGGAGACCTGTGATGATGCAGCTGCCTAACCCTAGCCCTAACCCTCACCCTCACCCTCACCCTAAATAAACTATTTCCCTTGTTTCAGGCTGGGAATTGAGAGTTCAGTAGGAACAACTCTCACTCTTCGGCAAGCTAGATTCTGCTTTGATGCCTCTAGTTCCTGATCCTGCTTTGTATTAGTTATACTAACTAGCCAATATCAGCTCTTCATCAGGCACCATTATCACTTGATCCCACAGTGTGCTACGCAACCACCCACATATCGACTGGTGATCAGGAAAGGGATTCATTTCACATTTGACGGAAGCGACCCATTTGACTTAGGATGGCTCATTTCAGTGCTGGATGGTGAGGATATCATCTATGTAATGCAATGCAAATATTGGTTTCCTACATATAGAATAGCATGATGTCAGGGAAAAGCCAAAGGGTCTTATGTTTCACATGCTAAATTTCTCTCTGCTGGGATGTCTCAACGCCTCTTCCACTGAGAGAATAGATTCAAGCATGGATTTTTCCTAACTGCCTGCTGCCAAAAGGGGCACATCCAAAAATAGTAAATGCCACCTGTTTCCACTTATTGCTGTTGTTATTCAATGCATAAAGTTGGCTTTGGATAAGAATATGGAAATGTCAGTCAATATTGGCACACGGTATGGGTTCAGAATGTGTAGGCAGAATGTGCAGTCCTTCTGCCATATCTCTATAGCCTTGCTGCCAGATGGGCAGTATAAAAATCAAATAAATAAATAAATAAATAAATAAATAAATAAATAAATAAATAAATAAATAAATAAATAAATCTCTGTCCACTATACCAGACTGGTTGGTAATCATCAGAAAAAAGGGGTAGATTGAATACTGAGAATTATTCCCTTGTACCAAGTGAGTTCTAATAACTTTTTAATACTTTTGGTCATTCTATACTGTCTTTGACAAAGTCTACAACTTTGAATTTCCCTATTTCTCCCCCAATCCATATCACCCTTCTCTTACTCTTATTATGAGAGGATCATATTATATGAAAGTAACATTCAAGGATGTGGACTTTAGCTTTTTTTGGACTATGACGCACAGAATATTACAGCCACCATGGCTACTAGTTGAAAGAAGCAAACAAACACAGCTCTTTCTCTGCTTAGGAAAAAAAAATATTTATTTTGAGTATTTTTTTATCCCACCTTTCTCCTTGGAAAAGGACCTAAGGCAGCTTACAGTAATGAGGGATAATATACAGTCCAGTTACAATTAAGACATGTTCAAGTATTGAGAACAGGGAATTGAGGGGCATCTTACAGCATTAAAAGGCAAAATTAAAGCTCCAAGAGAACGTGACCAGTTAAAGAGAAGGGTAAAAATTCCATGTAAGCATGTTTGGTTCTGATCTGCCTGGACTTTACTGAACGTGATACCTGGAAATATTTAAGGAAGTGATCACCACAGTACAGCCCTCCAAATAACATTGGCCTCCAGGTCTTGTCAAAAGCAACAAAATGGCAAGTATTAGCAATGTGCCTAATTTGTCTTCAATGCCCTTGGTGAAATTGAATGAGTCTAATTTCCTCACGTGGTGTAGGAGAATTAAACATTTTCTTATCTGTATTCTAAACATTATTCTTATCTGTTCTACTTGTACTTGTTGATGATTTTTGTTTGATTGTGCCTAATATCTCACATGTTAAATGGTTTATGTCCACATTAGGTGCAGAGGTGAAAATCAAGCATCTTGGTGAGATACAGCATTATTTAGGCATTGATGTGTTTAGAGATCTTGAAGGTAACTTCTATCTGTGTCAAAGTGACAAGCTAGTAAAGCTGTTACAGCAATGTAAAATGGAAGACTGCAAGCCAGTCTTAACACCTATGGAGGTGGGATTCAACAGGATTCCTGAGGACGGGAAATTTAGTAGTGTTGAATTGTAACAGTCTGTATTGGGATCACTTATGTACTTATCTTCCTGGACTGTTCCTGATATATCTGCAGCTGTCAACATTCTGAGTCAACATGCTGCAGAACCTCTGAACAAACACTGGAAAGGTATAAAACATATTTTATGATACCTCCAGGGAACAATGCAAGCAAAAGTGAGAATATCCACAGGTGATAACCTTAATTTGATCAGCTATGCAGATGCTGACTGAGGTTCATGTCCAGAAAGCAGGCGTTCAATATCTGGATATGCAATATTTCTAAATGGTTCATTAATTGCTTGGAAATCCAGAAAGCAAAGGTACATTGCATGTGCGACGGCGGAGGTGGAGCATGGGGCACTGAGTGATCTTTGCTGTGATTTAACATGATTTATTCAATTATTACGAGATGTTGGGGTGGATACCCAGTTGCCAGTCAAAGTGTAAAATGACTCTCTTTCATATATCCAATTAGCACCAAGTCAGAAGGTTGGATCCAGAAGCAAGCATGTGGATCAACAACTGATTGTGTTGGAATGTTGTACCAGTAATTGTAATTGTGCTGACATATTTACACAAGCTTTACCTAAAGAAAAACATGTATGTTTAATGGAAAGGCTAGGTGTTGTTAAATAGGAGGGGTATCAAGGATTGTAGTTTTGACAAAATGTCTGTAATATATATTTAACAGATTACGAAATGGATCCTGGGTAAAATGCTATGTCATGAGCTAGACAAGAATGTATATTAGGTCTAGGTCACAGGTGTAAAGAATCATCAGTACTGGAAGGTCAGGATGATTAGACACAGGTGGTATACCTAAATCACCTCATCCCATTTAGTCTGTGATTGGCTTACACCATATTGCTTTGTGTATAAAGGTATCATGCAAACCAGTGTAAATTGGGACCGCCTAAGGTGAGAGGCAGCTTTCCTCATTCTCTGTTATGCTGTGCTTTGTATGTTGTTATTGTATATTACTCTTTGTCATGTGTACATATGTAATATAAGTTTTGTACTAAGTTCTATTGCCTTGTTCATTTGTCTCCTAGCTCCATAATCACTAAGTGCATTTATTCTTCCATAACGCTGTGAATCTCTGCTAGCGGTTTATATATTTCCTTGAATATAATAAATCCTTATCTGCATAAAAGGGTTATATACTTTAACAGGTCTTGTCAACCCAACCATTTCCAAACAAGAAACATCTCCAAGTCACATTTTCCCCAACATTTAAATTATTTAAACATAAAGGTCATTCCATCCAAGACTTGGGAAACTCTTCAAATTTGAGGAAATTCTTTGTAAATAACATATAATGAAATTTAACCAAATGGCCAAGTTTCTTATGTATAGTTATTCCTATTGTGGAATGGGCCCAGGTTGCTCCAGCCTGCTCATGTTAAAGATGAAGAGCCTCTCATAACAAAGAGATGGCACCCTTATTAATTACTTAAATAAGTGAATATACATGCATTAGAACTTGCATGTCTGAGAGTTCAAAGACTTGGATAGATAAAACTGTCTGGTTCTCTTGTTTGTTGATAATGGGGTTTTGGTGTTTTTATTCGGTTTTATTTAATTGTTTTTAATTGTGTTTCTATCTGCTTGTATCTGTTTTGTAGCCACCCAGAATAGTGGCCTTCTACTAGTTACCAAGGTGCAAGTTAAATAAATAAATAAATAAATAAATAAATAAATAAATAAATATTCTCCCATATTCTAGCTGCTTAGATTATATCATAAATTGTTTTCATTATCTATTTATAGATGCTTGCAGATTTTGGTACAATTTAAAATAAAAAGCAAACTACAACATGATTTCACCTTCCCTTAATTGGCTTAATTCCCTTAATCCTGTTCTGTAAATTACACTCCATAGATATGATGATATCATAACATGACATGACATTTCTCAAATATGTGTTTATGATTTTACTGAGGATCTAGTTATGTGTATTTTTTATTTGTTATGCTGTTTTATATTGTATATTGTTCTGTTTTGATATGATGTAAACTGCTCACAGTGGTCTTGTTGCTAGATGACACGGTATAGAAATCTAATAAATAAATAAATACATAAATAAGTGCTCTGGGATTTTAGAATCCATTGCAAGAGACACCTTGTCCACAATACTCCAGACATCACAATAGTATACAAGCAAGAAGACAAAGTTCAAATTGTCGATGTGACAATACCAGGAGACAGAAGAAGACAGAAGAGTCAGAGGCAAAGAGTTAGAAAAGATAACCAAATATCAGGATTTTAAAAATAGAAATAGAAAAGCTATGGAATAAGAAAGCAAGAACAATAACTGTATTTATAGGCGCCTTGGGTGCAATCCCAAGAGACCTAGATCAACATCTGAAAACCCTTGACATTGACAGGTTCAACATCAGTCAACTAAAAATGGTGACATTATTAGGAGCAGCATATATTCTACTAAGATATCTTTAGTCATCCTAGGCTCTTGGAAAGAGCTCGATCATTGGAGAAGGCCAACTCCAGCCTAATACCTGGCAGCTGTGTTCAGAAGAAGAAGAAGAAGAAAGAAGAAGAAGAAGAAGAAGAAGAAGAAGAAGAAGAAGAAGATGATGATGATGAAGTTGCCCCAACTTCACCTGGACCTAGCCCATGACCATGCCAAGTGGAAGGCTAAAACAAGACTAGTGGACCACACCACCAAGTGGGACATTCTTTAAAAAAAAGAAGAGGTCTGATGACATCGTCATAAGCTCTATTAGGAGTCCAAAGAGTTAATTTGAATGTATGAGGAGTGGATGGATGCAGTTGCATCTTCTCATTGTGGTCTTCACCCAGAGAGTAACAGTGGAAAGAAGAAAATTTCTGTCCTATGTGAAGTGTCTTCACATTGATAGAAGATCCTTCCCCACCAAAGGCTCCAATTGTGTGAAAATTATTCTCAAATAGCAAAGTTGTTTCTCCACAGACTGTTACCCCCCCCCATATGAAGAGTGACATGGACAGTTCTAAACCCAGTATTTATTTATTTATTTATTTATTTTTGAGTAATTTTACTCTGCCTTTCTCCTGGAAAAAGGACCCAAGGCGGTACTCTCTTCCTTCTCTTTATGTTTTCTTTAAACTTCTAAGCAGGAATAGAATAGATAAACCCTGATGATAAATGAGCATGGGACAACACTCACCACCATTCCTCAAAAACCACATATTTCAGTCCCATGATTGCCATGTTCAAAAGGACAAATCTACGTGCACTGATGGTAAGGGAAAAAATGAGTGTGAGGGGCCAGGGAATATGAATTATTACAGTATTACCTTTAGCCCTCTCATTTTAATGTTATTGATTTCTCCTGTCAGTCTTTGTCACACATGTTTTAAGATTTTTCCTGATGAGCTACTGAAGAACAAAATACATTGTGCATGGTGTACATGAATATAAGCATCTTTAAATTGCATTATTTCCATGAAAATACTTTAAAACTGGCTTAAATCACCGACTTTGAAATAAATGAATCGCCAGAGATAATTTGGGTTATCTAAAGCATAACACTTATGCAACTAACGGCAAATGCAACAGACATCCAAGTATATGTCCAAATTGCGGGTGAGGATCAAAAAAGAAATTCTCAACGCTATTACAAAACATGAAAAAGCATCATCTAAATTTCATAATACTGTAGGTACTTTTAATGCTAATGCAAGGAAAGAAGCCTTCAGTAATTATGCCGAAGAAAAAAGACCAAGAGGGCACAATGAGAAAATGTGATACAGTTTGTGTGAAGAGATACTAATGGTCACCTACCTCTTCTTATGTGTTGTCAGGTCAGAACCAACTTATAGCAACCCTAATAGGGCTTTCAAGGTAGGTGAGACAATTGCAGAGAGTTCTGCTCCCACCAGTGACTTTCCATGGTTGAGCAGGGAATTGAACCCTTAGTTAGCCCATCACTCTGTCCACTACCCCTACACTGCATATTCAATACCACATTCAAATTATCACCAACGAGACTATGTTCCTGCAAGATAACTCTAACTACATAACTATGGCCGCTATCTCACCAGGGGGAAAATCTAGATATTGTTAAATGCCGGTTTTTCTTCTTTCTTGGTCACGTGACTGAAGATGTGGGTTCTCTGTTCCCACTACAAGGAAGTTTTTTTTTTTAAAGTGCTGACCAGCCCCAGGACAAGCTGCTCGGTGCTAGGAAAAAAATAAAAATAAAATAAAATAAAAATCACTGACAGCCCATAGGTCAGCTGGTCAGCACTGGGGTTGGAGGGGAAATTTTTAAAAAATTATAAAGTGCCGACCAGCCCCAGGATAAACTGGTCGGTGTGAGGAATAAATAAATAAATAAATAATAAAGCACTGACAACCCAAAGGCCAGCTGGTCAGCACTGGGGGGGAGGGGAAATTTAAATGATAATATAAAAATAGCTCCAACTAGCCCCACGATTAGCTGGTCAGCGCTAGTGGGGGGGGGAGCAGAAAACCGGATCATATGCGAGCTCCCACAGACATCTGGCTCATATTTTTTACCGGAGCAAAACATTCCCAACTTCTCCAGTAGGTCTTGGAAAACTTGCTAAAGGGGGCATAACCAGGGTTTGTTTGTTTCTTAAGCCCAGTGGCCGTGGGCACAATATTTTTGGAAATGCTTTATCTTGAAATTTAATCAGCATTTTAAAGGACATATGATAGAGCCCTATGCCTTAGATTTAAAAAAATGTAAAGGTTTTCCCCGCACATGCGTGCTTGTCTTGTCTGACTCTAGGAGAGTTGCTCATCTCCATTTCTAAGCCAAAGAAGCAGAGTTGTGCAAGTCCGTACCATGTGGCTGGCATGGCCAGATGCATTTCTGCACACGGAATGCTACCGAGCTCTCAACTTTGCAGCTGACTGTTTCAGTACTCTAGCCTGCTGAGCCACCAGGCCCCATTGTCTTATGTAAACCAGTGGTTAAATCAGGGAAAATATAAATGAGAACTGAAATGAATTCAAAATCCTATTATGACTGTAATTGGTTTTACATTTAAAAAACATACAAAAGACAAACACAAAAAAATGAAATCAACATTTCAGTGATTCTACTGTTATGCAATAAGCAAAGGAATTCAAGAAAGCCAAAATAAGATCATATACTCAGATAGCTCAAACATTTAGGACACTTCCTTCAAATAGACACAGGCATTAGTAGATGTGGCCAACAAGCAATGTCAAAAGCAGAATAATATTAGAATCTTATAAATGTAAACCTGGGAGGGACCTATTGATCACTGGGTCCAGCCCCTGTAAAGGAGGCGCTGTGGGAAATCAACTTCCCAATCTTTGTTTCTGTAGCCAAATGCCTAAATCTGCAAGCTAATATATAATAATTAGCAAAACTGTAGAATACTTGAACATAAACAAAATGCAACTGAACTATTCTAAATCTAAAATAGTGGTTTTTGCTAAGACCTGGGGAAAAATAAAATGAAATTTATTTATTCTTATATTTTTATATTTATATACTGCCAGATTTTCCCAAATGGGAACTCAAGGCAGTTAACAAATGTAAAATGCCACAGTACAGAATTCAAAGAACTAATAATCGCTTCCAAAGAATGAACATAAATGGAAACAACATTGATCAAGTCAAACAGTATAGATACCTGGGTATTATTTTCCATTATAAACATTCATGGGTACCTCACCAAAAAGCTGCTATAAATCTGGCAAAAGTTACAGTTCGTTCTGTTCTGCATTTTCATTGCAATTTTGGAAATTGTTATGTGCCAGCGGCTTTTCAGTTGTATAAAGCTCAAGTTTTATCTCAATTTTTGTATGGTATACCAAGTTGGGCAGATGCAATTGACCAGTCAATTGAAATCATACAGTCCTCTTTTTGTGTGCAAACTGCTAGGTTTTCCTAGATGTGTCCCATATTCAGTGCTTTGCCTGGAGACTGGTTTATCTTCTGTACAAACAATGGCATGGCTGAGAGTCTTTCAATATTGGCTATAAAAAAAATCTACAATCTAGATTTGGACACTCTGCTATTGCAATTCCTGCCTAATTCTGTCCCTCCCTATGGATCTATTACTCTTTTCAAAAAAAAAAAAAATTGAAGCGGATAGGCTTCAACCCTGATATGCTTGGCTCTTTAAATCGAAAGTTGGCCTTTGAAACTATCCAAAGAGTTTCAATTTTTGGATATTGACTTTCAGGAACTATGGGGTGCTGCAAGTAAGACCTCCTCTCCCCGGTTCTTCCACATACCATCTAAAGTTGGCCAGACAGCTACCTATCTCTCTATACTAAGTTGTCCTCAAAACCGGAGAGCATTTTCCCTTGCCAGATGTAATGTTATGTCTTATGCCCTGTTATGGGGCAAATTCAGGGGGATGCCTCTTAATGCAAGACGCTGCTCATGTGAGCAGGGTGCTCTGGAAACCCTAGTGCACATGGTTTTGCATTGCCCACTCCATCATGATCTCTGGTCAAAGCATCTTACTCCCATTTTACGAGCCCAGGAGGGGAAATCAGATCTAGACAAAATTCGTTTTATGTTAACTGTAGACCGGACAACCTCTATTGAATCAGTGGCAGACTTTCTCAGCAAAATTGTGAGGGAACGTAGCTCTGTATTTCACTGAAAGTTTTACTATAAAACTCAGCATCAAAATGCTTGTTTTATTTTGTCTGTTTTATTGTTATATATGTCAATAAAGCTTCTTCTTCTTCTTCTTCTTCTTCTTCTTCTTCTTCTTCTTCTTCTCCTTCTTCTTCTCTAGAAAAAATAAAATTAGAAATATTAGAGCTAATGGGAGAGGGACAAAAATGGAAAAATAAAGATGTCATCACATCACGAGAATTACACAAGAACATACAGAAACAAAATTAGTCACGCCAAATGAAAATGGTGGTCTGAGTAATGTATTTAATTTTCACATGTGTATAAAATGATAAGCAAGGTAGAAGACATATTTAAAAACAGCATTGCACACTGCTGATGAACAGGAATCCTGAAATTGATGTTAATGAACACAGTATAGGGTAGCATCCTAATCAATATTCACTCTTGTCTACATGCATAGAACTCCAACTTTGGAAGCTTTTTATGGTAATCTGATGAAGTACTCTCTGAACGTGGCCCTGCATCTGATCCTATGACATATAGTCAGATGACCATGACATTGTCTGCATTTGGAGTTCTGTGAACATTCCTGTTGAATAGCACATTGGGAAAGTGTGCAGTGAATACACTAATGTGCTGGAAAAGAGCAGACCAACATATGTCACTGAACCAGGTGCTGATACTGGATTAGAAATATGTACAGAAATTAGAAGTCTGAAATCCAACAGGGCTAATACATGATGGCAAAGCTCTCAGGTTCAATAAAGTTTTAGAAGATGACAACTTAGACGTTTTAGTGCATCTTCAGTCAACTATATAAAACAAGAATCATTCCTGGAATCTTCCTGACTATATAAAGATAACCTTACTGAGCCTTTTGTTTAGGGTTTTAATTAAATAAATGGCAAAATTTGCAAGTGAGAAGAAGGAATGGAGAGAAGTGCAATCTGGATGCTGAAGAGGATGTAGATTGAGGGCAGAACCATGCTATCTGTATATATTTGAGGAGAAAGACTATGGCATGAGTGTAGATATGTGTGTCTGCTTTAATGACTGTGAGAAAGCCTTTGATGAAATCAAACATGGCAAGCTGATGGAGGTGTCAATGACTAAAGGCCTTGACGTATAAGGTAATTGGCAGTACTGACATGGAAAAAAAATCTGCAGTAAAAGTTGAAGATTGAATAACAGAGGACACCGAGATATGGAGGAGAGTAAGGGGGTGTATAGGTTACTCCCTGAGGTGTAGTGGATTGAGTGAGAAACTAGGACCCAGATCTAGAAATGGGCATGAACTGCCAGTTTGGCCTTTCATACTGGTTTGTGTATTGGCTGTTTGGCATTTCAAAGCAGCAGCCTGGCTTCCCTACCCAACATCCCCCAGGTGCTGTCTCTGTGTGGGCACCTGCCAGAGAAAGCAGGGCTTTGATGCACTGAAGACTTGCTCAGCCACCTGTGGTTCATGTCCATCTCGACTCAGAATCTGGATTCAGATGATCCCTGCTTGGTCATGGAAACTCACTGGCGATGGCAATAGTAATACCACTTTGCAAACATCTCAGATACCTTGCAAGCCCTATTAGAGTTTCTATCATTTGGAATTTGACTTGAGAGCATGTAACATGTGTATGTTGTGTTGTTACAGTTGTGACCAACTCTTTGTGACCCCATGGCCATGGAGTTTTCTTGGCAGGAATACTGAAGTGGATTGCCAGTTCCTACTCCAGGCGCCTACAGCACCTGGTATTCCCTGGTGGTCGCCCATCCAAGTACTAACCAGGGGCCGACCCTGCTTAGCTTCCGAAATCAGGCCAGATTGGAAGTGCTTAGGGCATCTAGGCAGTGGTATATAAGAGCCTCTATCATTTGAAATGTGACTTGAGAGCATGTAACATACACAAAAGGATATAGATGGAGGCAAGAAGCATGTGTTCTGTGGGCGGAAACTGGACTCTCAGCTTCTGGCTCTGCAGCTAGACATGTAACTCACTGAGCAAATTTCTTCTCACTGTACCAGACAGAAGATTGAATATTGAGGTTTCAGCCATTTTTAGAAAATGAGTGAAACTGTTAAACTTTTTTTCACCTTTGGTGAGGATTAAATGTTTGCTGTGTTGGATAATTAGTCTGGCATTTTGTTTCTCTGGTTTAGGATTGTTGTTTTAAAGCATTGATAGCCAAACTTTGGCCCTCCAGATGTTTTGGACCACAACTCCCAGAATTCCAAGCCTGTATTGCCAATGACAAAGGATTGTGGGAGTTGTGGTCCAAAACAACCAGAGGGCCAAATTTTGGGCACCGCTGCATTAAAGGGCTTGCATGGGAGGCCATACAAGCATCCTGTTCAGTGCTTCAGTTTTAGTTTAGTACGTCTCTTGCTAAGAGACAGAGAAGAGCCTTTCTGTTTTCTTCCCTTATGCCACAAACCCAAACACACTGTCCTAGTAAGCATTTGGGAAGAAAAAGTGTAACCAATATGGTCACAATGAGACCAAAACCTCAGGGCTCGAATGCTACTTCCCCACCCTCAGCAACACTGTGGGCTCTGATTTGACCGTTCTTTGTGCCTCGTACATTTTAAAGCTGCTTGAAGCCTAAAGAATAAAACTGCCCAGACAATCCTTGAATGAAACCCAGGCTTGCTGTGTGCTGCCTCTCTTCTGTGCCCATTCTTGAGGGGGGAATTTTTCTGACTCTTTGTGGTCAGTAGAAAGGTATCCAGCAGGGGGATTGCACATCTACCCAGGACCTCCCATTCATTCATTAACCTCTCCAGGGGCTCCGACTAATTAGATCAGGCTGCTCATTTTAAGCTGATAATTGATTTAAATAGATTGCTCATTTCAGATAGAAGAAAAACCTGCTAAACATTTGGTGCCGGTCTTTTCTCTCTCCTTCTCCCTCCCTTCCTCCCTGCTTCTCTCTTTTATATGCAACTTTCAATGGCTTGTGCAGTGTACCATAAAATGTAGTGGTCTCCCTTTTCTAAGGAAGGTCATAAAATTAATTACAATAAGTGGGAATCCGTAAGGGAGGGCAATTTTTAATATACATATATTGAAAGAAAGTTTGGGGTTTTACATGACAATATTTATAGCACATAAATGGGCAAAATGAAGAGAAAACCATTCTCCCCCTTCCTTATATGTGAAATATCGAGCTCGTAAACCTTGTGGGTTGGTTTATTTGGACATGAGCGACCGGAAGCAGTGAGAGAAGAAGTTAACAGTGTGGTGCGCAGTTCTCTGGGGGCAACCCCTACTGAATATGTGGAGACTTGCTTCTAAACAAACAAGTCTGTTCATTCACGTCTGTAGGACTTTAAGCCCTGCTTCTTAAGGCATTCGCCTCTATTAGTTATACTTATATCTAAGCGCCTAGTTCTATAGGTTTTTAAGAACAGAACAGCCCACTTTCCTGTGAATCTGTTAAACTGGATTAGATTCAGACCAGTAGCTCATAAACCGGTGCATCAATAGCTTTCTGATGAGTTACCACTTACAGAGTGAATAATTATTCTGTTTCTTCAGCGGCTACCCTTATTCCAAAAGGGGAGATAACCACCAGTTATTCCACCTCACTCTTCTCTAGTCCCTTTTCCCAGTCTCCTCTGCCATACCAAAAAGCTGCCACCACGGGCTTCAGACAATTCCAGGAGTGAGCAATATATGGACTTTTATATGTTTCTGAAATACAGTTCCCAGTGCTCATCAACAGCAGCTATGCCCATTAGAGATGGGCATGACTTAGCGGTATTCCCGTTTCCGTTTCCATTACTCGTATCCGTTACTCTACGGAAACGGAAACGGGAATTACTCCACCAGAATTCGAGCTCGAACCGACGAACGAACAATTTGGTCTGATTTGTCGTGCTCGTTACTTGCATCGCGCAATGCCAAGCGGCACAGAAAAAAAGTTTTTAAAAGTTTTAAAAAAAAACCCAATTCCCGGCCCTAAAAGTAGGCGAAAACTGTCTGAGGGCACCTACCAGGCCAGAAGGGTGTTTTATTTGGGGGGGGGTTTCCCCGCCCCCCTCTCCTTGGCTATTGCTACTGCTGCGCTGCTGGTACCAGGCTGGGAGGGCGCATCCATTTGCCATGCAGTGCGGGGGATCCAAAATGGCGACCGCAATATTTTTTTTGAAATCGTTGCCCAAAACCCCACCAAAGCACCACAGAAACATGCGAAAATTAGCTATTTTAAATGCTTGAATTTTTACAGTAGCAGCAGTGGGTTTTTCTTGCAAAAAAAGTCTCCGTTGATTTTATTTTATTTTTTATTTTATTTTATTTTTTTACACCTGCGCATTCGCAATGATGGGCTCGCCCATGGGAGTGGACCATGCAAAGTTTTGGAGCCATTCCACCAATCGCATGGCCAGGTTTTGCTGACTGTACCAGGCTGGGAGGGCGCATCCATTTGCCATGCAGTGCGGGGGATCCAAAATGGCGACTGCAATATTTTTTTTGAAATCGTTGCCCAAAACCCCACCAAAGCACCACAGAAACATGTGAAAATTAGCTATTTTAAATGCTTGAATTTTTACAGTAGCAGCAGTGGGTTTTTCTTGCAAAAAAAGTCTCCGTTGATTTTATTTTATTTTATTTTATTTTTTTACACCTGCGCATTTGCAATGATGGGCTCGCCCATGGGAGTGGACCATGCAAAGTTTTGGAGCCATTCCACCAATCGCATGGCCAGGTTTTGCTGACTGTACCAGGTTGGGAGGGCGCATCCATTTGCCACGCGGTGGGGGGGGATCCAAAATGGCGACCGCAATTTTTTTTTTGAAATCGTTGCCCAAAACCCCACCAAAGCACCACAGAAACATGCAAAAATTAGCTATTTTAAATGCTTGAATTTTTACAGTAGCAACAGTGGGTTTTTCTTGCAAAAAAGTCTCCGTTGATTTTATTTTATTTTATTTTATTTTATTTTTTTTTTTACCTGCGCATTCGCAATGATGGGCTCGCCCATGGGAGTGGACCATGCAAAGTTTTGGAGCCATTCCACCAATCGCATGGCCAGGTTTTGCTGACTGTACCAGGCTGGGAGGGCGCATCCATTTGCCATGCGGTGGGGGGGGATCCAAAATGGCGACCGCAATATTTTTTTTGAAATCGTTGCCCAAAACCCCACCAAAGCACCACAGAAAGATGCGAAAATTGGCTATTTTAAATGCTTGAATTTTTACAGTAGCAGCAGTGGGTTTTTCTTGCAAAAAAAAGTCTCCGTTGATTTTATTTTATTTTATTTTTTTACACCTGCACATTTGCAATGATGGGCTCGCCCATGGGAGTAGACCATGCAAATTTTCCACGAATCGCATGGCCACTTGGCCAGGTTGACCACAGAGACTTCTGGGATGTGCCAATCGGGCATAAACAGCCCACTAATCGTAGCCCAAACCCGAACCCTAAGCCTAACCCATACGCCAGTACACTGTCCTTCTAAGTGGGTCAGAGAGGCACCCAGAGGTGCACCCCAATACTCACCCTAACCTCACCCGTAACTAGCCTAACCCTAGCCGTTCCGCTAACCCGTCTTAACCCTAAGCCAGATCTACTTGCATTGCACTACATGCAAGTACGTGAGACACAGCGGGTGCCAAGAGTCTGCCAGTCCGTCACTTGTGGCTCTGGCTGACTCCTGCAGCTCCCTCCAGGAGCCCGCTACCCCCTCCCCAAACCAGTACTAACGACAACGAAAAAAACAAAAAAACGAACCGACTAATTTTTGCAAATTTTCGCGAAAAACGGAAACGAGCCAAAACGGAACTGGCCCGACTAACGACAACTCGAAAAAAAATTTTTTCAAGTCGTGCCCATCTCTAATGCCCATACATTATTCGTCCCTGGGATAACTAGGGGACAAGGCTCCTCTGAGTTACACAGAAGAGACCCTGAAGGACTACTAAAACTGGTACCTCCCATTTGAAAGACATGGGATCCCGCCTCCCTCAGCCTATACTCAGAGGTTTCGGCAGCTTGTGGAACCAGTGAAATGTGGAACCCCCTCCAAAGTTTCACAGGAAGATGACAGTTGGAGAAAGCTAGCCTCTTCTTTTCATATCACGGTCTTCAAGCTACCTGTCCCCTCAATGTGCTGCTTCTTCCCACCCACCACCCACACAGAAGTCCTATCTTCTCTTCTAATCACCTCCTAACTTAGTTAGGCTCAAAGACTGACACTAGTTACAGGCATTAGTATTTGGTGGAGAAAAAAAAATAAGTTTTTGCTCACTCTAAAGCCCCATTCATTCCTTCATTCATTTGCTGCCCCCTAGTACCATGTACCATTTGGGGGTGGGGGTGGTTAGAGAAGTTAAAAACATGTAATCATGGAATATTAAAAGGCTTTACCTTTGGAACAAACTGAGCCCAAAGAAATCTTTAATCCAGAGCTGTAGTAGTAGGAGATCAGGGACACCTTGTTTAAGAGGAACAACAGCACACCATGGGAAAGCTGCACCTGCTTGATGTCTGCGGCTTACTTACATAGGATGTGAACCTTGGACATCTTTTCCCTCCAGAGATTTGACAATGGAATTGAGGAAAGTGACAATGGCCGGGATATGCTGAACAAGAAATGCCAACAGCCCAATTCATGTAGACCCAGGCCAAAAACCAGGCATGAACGATCCATTCAGGCCTTGGGGAGGGGGAGGCTGTACCTTCTCCAGAAGACTGCCATGGGGATCGGAAACAGACAAGAGGGAAAAGAATGTGGGGATGGTTGTCACTTACATTGGGCTCCAGCCTTGGATTTGACAATTATTCATCATATAATAATCCTTTACGCTTATTTTAAAATACAGATAGGGAAGAAGTAAACAATTTGTTATTGTTTCCTCTAAAACATGCACCGTGTCGTGATATTTATTGTTGCTTCAATTTCTTACCAACCTTTTAAAGAGTTCAAACTATAGACAGTTTTTTTCAGTGATAGTTGTAACTCATATATCAATCAATCAATTACATTTCTTAACATGTTAAGATCAGTAAGCTTACTTATCCAGTGCAAACACTGAGTCCCACCAAGTTCTGGCATGCTTTGATGGACTAACAAGCAAAACAGCATTTACATTTTTTTAATTTTTACATTAAATTTTTGCTAATATACTGATAGTTTTTCCTTGTTCTGCATTAAGAGAAAACTGAAAGGGCAAATACTACTGGATACATAAATCCTATGATGCA